>CM059196.1:83199890-83529396 GCA_030323885.1 Branchipolynoe longqiensis | reverse complement strand
TGGTTTTAAAAATACACACATATATATTGGCCCTAAAAATCCTATTTTCCCAAAACAAATTTTTGTAGTCAATAAAAAAACCCATGTACCCACAAGGGGCCACTGGAACTAAAAGCGAAAATAAAGGGGCCGTTTTCGTCAATCAAAAAAAGACACACTGCCCGGCAAGCAGGCCCCGGGGCCACACGGGCACTGTTTTTTTAATAAAACCCCACCCCCCCCCCCCCCTCAACCAGCCCCCACCCAAGATCAACCCCCCCCCCGGGGGGCCCCTAAACACAGCCAAAAAAAGGCCCCCCCCCCAAAAACAGCCACAGCGGAGTCACCCCCCCCCCCCCCCTCTATACAACACATCTCACTGTCGGGTCAACCACCCCCCCCCCCCCCCCATGAACACAGCCAACAGCCGGGATCCACCCACCCGCCCCCCCCCCCCCACAACACTATACAGATCCCAAAACCTTTTTAATTTATCAAGTAAATATTGCAACGAACGTCGTATTGCCCCACAAGTCCATCATCCCTGGTCCCCTACAGCACTCACACACACATCACAACACACATACACACAACTGGTTAGCTCAGTGTCAGGATAATGTGACTGAGTAGGATATCGGGTCATGGTGCTGTATAAAGTCGCCATGAATGCGCACTGTCACAAATCGGTACCCGTCCTGATATTACCTTAGATGTTGCCAGGACGTAAAACTCCCCAACAACCAACCACACACACGCAAGCGCGCACACACCCACACCCACACACACTACCCGCCTTTATATCGCTCAGCGATGCCAAACGCGCGCGATTCAGACTCACAGTTCACGGACCTAACTCTCCCCGACGCCGCCAGGTGGACCCGGGGTGTGCAATATGGCGGATGTGTCTCAACGCCTTGGGTTGTACAATCGAGCGCGGGGATCGATCACGCGCCGACTGGATCGGCACCTTTTGTCGGCCTGCGCGACGCGTGCCACCCCACTGCGCAAGGCGCCGGGTTAACGGGCATGCGCTGGCTGGGGTGAGGGGCGCGGGGAGGGGGAGGAGGCGTTTGCGCAGACGCAGAGAATAAATAGGTCACTTCCGGGACGGTAACGTTAGTGTCCTCCCGATCATGGAATAATTACTTAAAGTTTCATAGTCCGATGGTTTGGAGTTTCTGTAATTTTCTGTGATAAATATATTACTACAGTACACCCCTGTTAAACCAAGATCGGTTAAACCAAACGATCGGTTAATCCAAACTTTTTTCGGCGGTCGGGCAAAATACTACTATTTATCATATAAAAAAAGTCAGTTAAACCAAAGTCGGTTAATCCAAACTATCGCACTCATGGCGACTTTATAGTTCTGCCCCACTGGGAGACCAGACCGCCAGCATCATGCCCTGATATCCCACTCAGTCACATGATCCTGCCACTGAGCACCCCAGTCCCTGCTCTATCCTAATAATGCCAAGCACCTAGCCAGGAAGCGACAAATATCAATTTTTAAGTCATTGGTTTGACTCGACCAGGGGTCGAACCCACGACCCCACGATCTATCAGCACGGGAGATGGACGATCTAACTCATTCGGCCATCCCGTCTGGTCACTAGTAATAGTAGTAGTAGATCAGCATCTTAATTTACAATATTAGTGTAAATTATATATTCACATTTCATTAAATGATAAAAGTCGTACATTACTGACACCTCCCCCCCCCCCCCAACTGTACGACCATGCAACTTTTGACAACTTTAGATGACCCCTTAAATAAATTGGAGATACATGTGTTACTGTTAGTAACTGTTATTTTGATTATTCAAGTCCACTTTGTTTAAAGTAACTTTTATTTGAAAGGGTTGAGGTTGGAGATGCTTGAAGTGAAAAAATGGCAAAATATATTTGGTGTATAGAAGAACATGTTTAATGGGTGCAATCATATTAAAGTTTGACATGTAGACTCAAATCGAACATATTTTGGTTTCGATTTTTGCTTGTTTTCATCGCATTATCAGAAACCTGAAGCTCCGAGACATAACGACCGACTCATGGACATCACTCTCACATCAGAGAGCTAAATGGAGAGCAGCAGTCAGGTAATGAAAGCAGTCTTTGTCGCATCGCGACGGACATCATGATGATGATGATGATGATGATGATGATGATCAGATTATACAGCTTTCAGATTTAACATGTTCCAGCTGAGACTGAGTCAGTCCAGTAGTTAGGTTGGATGCTGGTTGGTGGCGCCACCTGTAGTGTTTGGTGAATAATCAGATAATAATGCGATAATCGCTGATTGGCTGATTGCTGATGGCTTAACACTGTTTGTTTTTGTTTGTTGTTTTACGTCGTAGCAACATCTAAGGTCATATCAGGACAGGTACCGACTTGTGACAGTGCGCACACATGGTGACTTTATAGTGCTGTCCTACTGGAAAACCATGTCGCTGGCACCATGATTTGATATCCCACTCAGTCATATTATCCTGACACGGAGCCAACCAGTCCTAGTTTAACACTGTGTTAACAGCAAGCACCAGATTCATGACACAAAGTTAGTGGTATCCATTGTCGCCTCCCTCCGCCTTCCCCCAACTCCTCCCGCCTCCCCCGCATCCCCCCTGCCTCGCCCCGCCTTTGGTTGAAGATTAATCTTCTGGTGGGGCAGTTGTAGAAGCTGGGGATGTCTTTACAACAATCTAAACAATAAATCATTGGGCGGCCCCGAATCACTCCGGTCCGGCGGTAGCAGAGCACTCGTATCCAGTCAACAGCAGCAAGGGTTCAGGAGGAAGGGATAGGTAAAGGTGGGTCCAGCGGTTCCAGTGAGAGAAACAATAAGGTAAAGGGCCCCACCCAAGCAAATAACTCCCTTGATCAGAGGAAGAAGTAAGCCCGGGAGAAAGAAAAAAAAGGGTAGAGTATAGGACAGAGAAATGAGGAGAGTTGAGTCAAAGGACACAGTGAGAGTACAAAGTGAAATGCTGGTGGGCTCCCCCACCTGGAACTCTTTTCAGACATTATCAAGGAGGAGCATGACCAGCAGAGAGGACATAGAGAGAGGTGTGGATGAAGTGCGGTCCGGATAGCAAGTGTGACACTGCGCACTCATGGCGATTTTATAGTGCTGCCCCACTTGGAAACCTGACCACGAGCAACATAACCTGATATCCCACTCAGTCACATTATCCTGACACTGAGCTAACCAGTCCTTGCCCTATCCTAATAATGCTGAGCGCCTGCCTAGGAAGCGACAAGTATCAATGGCTTGACTCCACCAGGGTTCGAACCCACGACCCCACTTCGAACCCACAACCCCACGGTCTACCAACACGGGAGACGGACGCTCTAACTCATTCGGCCATCCCGTCTGGTCGACCGTCTTGACATAAACAAAAAAACCTGCCTCTCGTGCTTCCCCTTTCCTCAACCGCTCCGGTCCCGGACTCCTCTGCCGCCTACACCGTCAAAAGAAGGCAGTGGAGGGGTGAGCGTGGGGGTGGGGGGGGGGGGGGGTCGGTGCGAGCAATCCTGGTTGTAGATCGGTGCGGTATATCGGTGCGGTAGATCGGGTAGGGAGGTCGGGGAGGGAGTATCGGGGAGGGAGTATCGGGGAGAGAGTATCAGGGAGGGAGTATCGGGGAGAAAGTATCGGGGGGAGAGTATCGGGGAGGGAGTATCAGGGAGGGAGTATCGGGGAGAGAGTATCGGGAGGGAGTATCGGGGAGGGAGTATCGGGGAGAGAGTATCGGGAGGGAGTATCGGGGAGAGAGTATCGGGCAGGGAGAATCGGGGAGAAAGTATCGGGGGGAGAGTATCGGGGAGGGAGTATCAGGGAGGGAGTATCGGGGAGGGAGTATTGGGGAGAGAGTATCGGGGAGGGAGTATCGGGGAGGGAGTATCGGGGAGAGAGTATCGAGCAGGGAGTATCGGGGAGAGAGTATCGGGGAGGGACTATCGGGGAGAGAGTATCGCGCAGGGAGTATCGGGAGAGAGTATCGGGGGGAGAGTATCGGGGAGGGAGTATCGGGGAGGGATTATCGTGGATGGAGTATCGGGGAGGGAGTATCGGGGAGGGAGTATCGGGGAGGGAGTATCAGGGAGGGAGTATCGGGGAGGGGAGTATCGGGGAAGGAGTATCGGGGAGGGAGTATCGGGGAGAGAGTATCGGGCAGGGAGTATCGGGGAGAGAGTATCGGGGGGAGAGTATCGGGGAGGAGTATCGGGGAGGGATTATCGGGGAGGGAGTATCGGGGAGGGATTATCGGGGAGAGAGTATCGGGGAGAGAGTATCGGGGAGGGAGTATCGGGGAGGGAGTATCGGGGAGGGAGTATCGGGGAGAGAGTATCGGGGAGGGAGTATCAGGGAGGGAGTATCGGGGACAGAGTATCGGGGAGGGAGTATCGGGGAGGGAGTATCGGGGAGGGAGTATCGGGGAGGGAGTATCGGGGAGGGAGTACCGGGGAGGGAGTACCGGGGAGGGAGTATCTGGGGGAGAGTATCGGGGGAGAGTATCGGAGGGAGTATCGGGGAGGGATTATCGGGGAGAGAGTATTGGGGAGGGAGTATCAGGGAGAGAGTATCGGGGAGAGAGTATCGGGGAGAGAGTATCGGGGAGGGAATATCGGGGAGAGAGTATCGGGCAGGGAGTATCGGGGAGAGATTATTGGGGAGGGAGTATCAGGGAGGGATTATCGGGGAGAGAGTATCGGGGAGGGACTATCGGGGAGGGAGTACCGGGGAGGGAGTATCGGGTCGAGAGTATCGGGGAGGGAATATCGGGGAGGGAGTATCGGGAGAGAGTATCAGGGGGAGAGTATCGGGGACAGAGTATCGGGGAGGGAGTATCGGGGAGGGATTACCATGGAGGGAGTATCGGGAGGGAGTATCGGGGAGGGGAGTATCGGGGAGGGAGTACCGGGAGGGAGTATCGGGGAGAGAGTATCGGGCAGGGAGTATCGGGGAGAGAGTATCGGGGATAGAGTATCGGGGGAGAGAATATCGGTGAGGGAGTATCGGGGAGGGATTATCGGGGAGAGAGTATCGGGGAGGGAGTATCGGGGAGAGAGTATCGGGGAGAGAGTATCGGGGAGGGAGTATCGGGAGAGAGTATCGGGGAGGGAGTATCGGGGACAGAGTATCGGGGAGGGAGTATCAGGGAGGGAGGATAGGGGACAGAGTATCATGGAGGGAGTATCGGTGAGGGAGTATCGGGGGAGGGATTATCGGTGGGGGGAGTATCGTGGAGAGAGTATCGGGGAGGGAGTATTGGGGACAGAGTATTGGGGACAGAGTATCGGGGACAGAGTATCGGGGAGGGAGGATAGGGGACAGAGTATCGTGGAGGGCGTATCGGGGAGGGGGTATCGGGGAGAGAGTATCGGGCAGGGAGTATCAGGAGAGAGTATCGGGGAGGGAGTATCGGGGAGAGACTATCGGGCAGGGAGTATCAGGGAGGGAGTATCGGGGAGAGAGTATCGGGCAGGGAGTTTCAGGGAGAGAGTATCGGGGAGGGAGTATCGGGGACAGAGTATCGGGGAGGGAGTATCGGGGAGGGAGTATCGGGGAGGTATTACCGTGGAGGGAGTATCGGGGAGGGAGTATCGGGGAGGGAGTATCGGGGAGGGAGTATCGGGGAGGGAGTATCGGGGAGGGAGTATCGGGGAGAGAGTATCGGGCAGGGAGTATCGGGGAG
Organism: Branchipolynoe longqiensis; assembly: GCA_030323885.1. NCBI lineage: Eukaryota > Metazoa > Annelida > Polychaeta > Phyllodocida > Polynoidae > Branchipolynoe > Branchipolynoe longqiensis. The sequence continues at coordinate 83,523,715 of CM059196.1, read as the reverse complement.
AGAGTATCGGGGGGAGAGTATCGGTGAGGGAGTATCGGGGAGGGATTATCGGGGAGAGAGTATCGGGGAGGGAGTATCGGGGAGAGAGTATCGGGAGGGAGTATCGGCGACAGAGTATCGGGGAGGGAGTATCGGGGAGGGAGTATCGGGGAGGGAGGATAGGGGACAGAGTATCATGGAGGGAGTATCGGTGAGGGAGTATCGGGGAGGGATTATCGGGGAGGGAGTATCGGGGAGAGAGTATCGGGGAGAGAGTATCGGGGAGAGAGTATCGGGAGGGAGTATCGGGGAGAGAGTATCGGGGAGGGAGTATCGGGGACAGAGTATCGGGGAGGGAGTATCGGGGAGGGAGGATAGGGGACAGAGTATCGTGGAGGGAGTATCGGGGAGGGAGTATCGGGCAGAGAGTATCGGGCAGGGAGTATCAGGGAGAGAGTATCGGGGAGGGAGTATCGGGGAGAGAGTATCGGGCAGGGAGTATCAGTGAGGGAGTATCGGGGAGGGAGTATCGGGGAGAGAGTATCGGGCAGGGAGTATCAGGGAGAGAGTATCGGGGAAGGAGTATCGGGGAGAGAGTATCGGGCAGGGAGTATCGGGGAGAGAGTATCGGTGGGAGAGTATCGGGGAGGGATTATCCTGGAGGGACTATCGGGGAGGGAGTATCGGGGAGGGAGTATCGGGGAGGGAGTATCGGGAGGGAGTATCAGGGAGAGAGTATCGGGCAGGGGTATCGGGGGAGAGAGTATCAGGGGGAGAGTATCGGGGAGGGAGTATCGGGAGGGATTATCGGGGAGAGAGTATCGGGGAGGGAGTATCGGGGAGAGAGTATCGGGGAGAGAGTATCGGGAGAGAGTATCGGGGAGGGAGTACCGGGGACAGAGTATCGGGGAGGGAGTATCGGGGAGGGCGTATCGGGGAGGGAGTATCGGAGAGTCAGGGGTGTGTGCTATCGGCGCGGGGGATTAGGTCAGGAGATAGGGGTGGGAGACGTTATCGGTTCGCGATTGGGGGATGTGGAAGGGGAGGGGGGATCGAGGATATTAACGTGGACAAACAGGTCCTCCCCCCACCCCACACCCCCACCCCACACCCCACACACACTCCACTGCACCGACCCCCGGTGTGTGAAGCGTGCGGCGCGGCGTGACTTCCGGTCGATGCCGGGGTTGCCGGTGTGTCGACTGATGGTTGGCTTTGTTGACATTGTTGACATCCGGCGCGCGGTGTTTGTCGGGAGTGTCCGCGGGTTCGGTGGGCGTCTCGGTGGGTGGGCGATAATCCAGAGTGGGCGCGCCCAAATTGATTGACTTTTCTCGACTTCACCAACTTCACCCCGGCTTTCCAACTATTCACCGGTAAAGCGCAGGCCTCCCGCGCAGAAGGTCGGGTATTCCATTCCTGGTCGAGTCAAACCAATGACTTATAGAAAGTTATAAAATTGATACTTGTCGCTCCCTAGCCAGGCGCTTGGCATTATTAAGATAGGGCAAGGACTGGTTGGCCCAGTGTCATGATAATGTGACCGAGTGGGCTACCTCACTTGCCCGTCCCCACCCCACTCCCCCACACTCCCCCACCCTACTCCACTCTCCCACCTCACTCGCTCACTCGCCTACTCCCCCATCCATCCCCCACCCCACCCCATCCCACTCCCCAACCCTCCCCCAACCCACCCCCACTCCCAACCGCACTCCCCAACCCACCGCCACTCCCCACACCCCACCCAATCCCAAACCCATCCCCACTCCTCAACCCCACTCCTCACCCCACCCCCATCCCCACCGTACCCCCACCCCCACCCCCACCCTCCCACCACCCCTTTACAGAGCCTCATAAATCACAATTCAAGTCTAGTAGTAAGAGTAGAAAAAATCAAACACATATATGCCAAGAAAATCAAAAAAAATTAACATAGACTACTATTACTAACCAGATCAACCAACTATCTATCTGCTGCTGAAATGCAGGCAATCAAATATCTTATTACAGAGTAGCTCTGTGATAAGATAACACCAACACTACAGCTGGCCAGCATTGAAAACAAACCTGAATACCCAGGCTTATATGCTATGTACAGTATAAATACAGCCTGAAGAATAAATAAAAAAATAAAAAATATATATAAAACCTCTTGTTGATAGCGCCACACCCCATCACGCCAATCATCTTCATCACCGACGTTGAAAAGACTGACCGAAACTGTCACTGCCATCCAGTGTTCTACTAGTTCTACTCGGGTCTTCTACATTCCATGCTACCTTTAATGGGATGATCAAATCGAGGGTGTAATTAACAATTTTTTTTACCATATTTTATATTTACATCAAAACACAGACAATATATAAAAACATATCAATATGTAATGTACATATATTAGCACACATTTGTAATTATACTTATATAGATCGCAATAACTTGCTGTATCTATCTCTCTATTTATGAAGCTATATAAATACATGTGTGAATATACATCTACAATCGTATATATTAAAATTTAATGTGTCCAATAAGGAAATGATAATTTATAGACTTATAGCGATAGAGAGAAAGATGCAAAAATAATTATTGCCTACACTAAGAATGGTTGGTTGTTTTACCCCTAGTAACATCTAAGGTCAAATCAGGACGGGTACTGACGGGTACCGGTGCGCACTCACTGCGACTTTATAGTGCTGCCCCACTGGGAAGTCAGGCCGCCAGCACCATGACCCAATATCCCACTCATTCACATTATCCTGACACGGACCCAACCAGTGCTACATACACTAAGATGTCCCCAACACTATTAATAAGTTATATTCCTACTATTATCCTACATGATTAAGGACAACCAGGCTTTAAGCAGGCTTTAAGTTAATGTTAACCAGGCTTTAAGTTAATTCCCTCTTTCTCATGTATGGCATGAGCTACTACTACTAGTGGTTGCTTTTTGTTTGTTTGTTGTTGTTTTACGTCCTAGCAACATCTAAGGTCATATCAGGACCTAGTGGTTGCTTGTTGGAGTGTTATGTCCTGGCAACATCTAAGGTCATAACAGGACATTAACCTGACACCGAGCCAACCAGTCCTTGCCCTATCCTAATAAAGCCAAGTGCCAGGCTAGGAAGTGACAGGTATCAATTTTTAAGTCATTAGTTTGACTCGACCAGGGTTTGAATCCACGATCTATGAAAACGGGAGACGGATGCTCAACTCATTCAGTCATCCCGTCCGGTCGTGGGTATGGGTGTGAGTGTGTAGATGTGTGTGTGGATGTGGATGTGTGTGTAGATGTGGATGTAGAGGTGGGTGTGTTGTGTGGGTGTGTTGTGTGGGTGTGTTGTGTGGGTGTATTGTGTAGGTGTGTTTTGTGGGTGTGGGTGTGGGTTGTATGACTGTATTGGTGTGTGGTGTTTTTTTTGGGGGGGGGGATGTGTGGGGGATGCGGCTACCGCTTCAAGCTGAGATCAAGTTGTCGCATTCGCATTCGCATTCGCATCCGCATCCGCATCCGCATCCCGCGTGTAAGGGTTGTAGCCCATTGACTTCAAGGCGTTTTGATTTTTTGCCGCATTCGCATTCGCATACCGAATGCCGCATACCGCGTGTAAGGAATCTTAGCTTTAGGTGCGTGTAATGCCAAGTACACACCTACCGTATAGGATTCGCTCACTAAAACTCGCGACTCGACCTGACCCGCTTAAAACTGAAAACGGGCCGATTCATTTTTCGAATCGCGAATCGCAATCGTATGCTAGGTACACACCTACCGTTTTAGCCCTAAAAATTAGTTTTTAGTTGTGAATCGCAATCGGTAGGTGTGCTAGGGGAGTGCACACCTCATGACTTTTGGGCAGTTTTAGATCGTATACGGTAGGTGGGTGCGGAAAAACGGTAGGTGTGTACCTCGCATTAGTGTACTGGTGGGTCGTGAAGGAGGGTATGTATGGGGGTTGTGGTGTTTCTTGAGGTGTGTGTTACTGTGGGCCTGGGGGTGAAGGGGGAATGTATGGGGATGGGGGAGGGGGGTCAAAGGTGGGGGCGGTCCCTAATGTGTGTTTTACTGTGTTAGTGTGGGTGTGGGTGTGGGTGTCATGGGGATTTCCTGAGGTGTGTGCTACTGTGAGGTCGGGGTGAAGGTGTGTGTTAATGTGGGAGGTGATGTGGGGATGTGTGGGGGTGCTACCTGAGGTGTGGGGATGTGTGCGGGTGGGGGATGTGTGGGGGTGCTACCTGAGGAGTGTGTTAGTGTGGGGGTGGGGGATGTGTGGGGAATCAGGGGTGGGTGCCACCTGAGGTGTGTGTTAGTGTTGGGGTGGGGGATGTGTGGAGAGTCAGGGGTGTGTGCTACCTGAGGTGTGAGTTAGTGTGGGGGTGGGGGATGTGTGGGGAGTCAGGGGTGTGTGCTTCCTGAGGTGTGTGTTAGTGTGGGGGTGAGAGATGTGTGGGGAGTTAGGGGGGGGGGTGCTACCTGAGGTGTGTGTTAGTGTGGGGGTGGGGGATGTGTGGGGAGTCAGGGGGGTGCTACCTGAGGTGTGTGTTAGTGTGGGGGTGGGAGATGTGTGGGGAGTCAGGGGGGTGCTACCTGAGGTGTGTGTTAGTGTGGGGGTGAGAGATGTGTGGGGAGTCAGGGGGGTGCTACCTGAGGTGTGTGTTAGTGTGGGGGGTGGTGGATGTGTGGGGGTGGGAGATGTGTGGGGGTGAGGGATGTGTGGGGTGTAAGGGGGGGTGCTACCTGAGGTGTGTGACTGTTAGTGTGGGGGTGGGAGATGTGTGGGGAGTCAGGGGGGGGGGTGCTACCTGAGGTGTGTGTTAGTGTGGGGGTGGGAGATGTGTGGGGAGTCAGGGGTGTGTGCTTCCTGAGGTGTGTGTTAGTGTGGGGGTGGTGGATGTGTGGGGGTGGGGATGTGTGGGGAGTAAAGGGGGGGGGGGGTGCTGCCTGAGGTTTGTGTTACAGCGGGTGTCTTTGAAGGGGTTTGCGTGATGCTACTTTTCATGCTATTGTCTATACCCTTACCGGTAGAGGGCAGCACTTTGCAGTGTCTTTGATCTGCGCTTTGTCCTGTCGGGTTGACGTTCAGACTGGTAGATGGAAGAGATCCCCAGTTCCTCTGGTGGCACGATGGTCTACAGACCCCCCACCCCACCACCCACCCGACACTCACCCACTCACCCACTCACCTACCCCCTCCTCCTCCATCACTCCACCTCACCAAGTGTCTGTCCCGGACCTAGTAATTAGTAGTCTCCAGGCGTCCCGAGAGGGGGCGGGGCGCTTTCTACTTTGTCGAGGGTGGGTGTGGGGTGTGGAGTGTGGGGTGTGGGGTGTGAGGTGTGGGGTGTGAGGTGTGGGGTGTGAGGTGTGGGGTGTGGGTGTGGTTGTTGTGGGTGTGGGTGTGTGGGTGTGGGTGTGTGGGTGTGGGTGGGGTGGATGCGGATGGTGGTGGGGTCGGGTGGATGGGGATAGAGGTGGGTGGGGTTGGGTTTGGGTTTTCAGTGGGTGTGGACGTCGGCGTGGGTGTGTGTGTGGGTGTGGGTGTGGGGCTTGTGTGGGTGTGGGGCTTGTGTGCGTGTGGGTGTGGGTGCCGTGTGTGTGTGTGTTTGGGATGGGGGGTGGGGATGGGGATGGGGGTGGCGGTTGGGGGTGCTGGTGGGGGTGCTGGTGCGGGTGCGGGTGCGGGTGGGAGGCGGAGAGGGGGGCAATTTGCAACCACTTCCAACAACTTTTTGGGAGTGCAATATCTGATCATCAAAATTTGTCCTCTATTCATCTTAATAAATAATTTCGTATTGTCTACTGTCATGCATATTGAATAAAAATTAATGCTATTTATAACTAAGGCATGTCTATCAATAGCCATCATCGGTACTTGCATTGTGTTGCTGCTGTTATCGTTGGTCTTTTTGTGTGTGTCTGTGTGCGTTTATTTAAATGGGCTCCTTGTTGAGCTATGCTTAGAAATCAGAGCTCCCGGACCACGTGACCCAAGGGGTACTTGGCACAGTGCCAAGACGCTGTCACGTGGTTTGTTCCACGCCAGACACGCCACGCTGGTTCGATACATCTGTCTCACCCACTCATCTCACCGGTGCTATCTTCTTATTGGTTGTTGTTGTTTTACATCCTAGCAACATCTAAAATCATATAAGGATGGGTACCGACTTGTGACCGTGCAAACTCATGGGGACTTTATAGTGCTGCCCAACTGGGATACTAGACCATCAGCACTATGACTGAGTATGACCCGATATCCCATACAGTCACATTATCCTGATATTGTGCTAACCAGTCCTAGCCCTATCCTATTAATACCGATCGCCAGGTTAATTTGTGACAAGTATCAATTTGGTAATTTATTAGTTTGATTCAGCTGGGATATGAATTCCCGACTTTCCGCACTAGGAGCCTGCGCTTTACCGATTTGACCACCGCGTCCGCTCTCTTCTTATTGGTCTTACATTTTTGTTCAGAAAGCTACATAGTCCAATGAAAACTTCAAATTTTCAAAATCGAAATTAATTATCTAGATTTTGATTCTAGATGTCTAACTTCGATACTGATGCACTTATCAAATGTTTGTGGCCATATAGAAGGGCACTGTGAGTCATTTCAATAAAACATATTACTGCATAAGCATGTCCTCTCAGTTTTGGCATGCATGCCAAAATGAATTTAGCATGTTTTCACTTCAAATATCTCAAAAGTTAGCCAATTAAAATAAAAACTACTTTATATCTAAAGCAAGGTACATTATAATTATAAGCGATCAGCCTGATATATTTATCTAAGAAAATGACAAGAACTCAGAACCAACGGACTACCGAACTTTAACTAAATGTACTTTTATTTATTGAAGTTTGTTGGGGCTTTACATCCTGGCAACAGCTAAGGTCATATCAGAATGGATGCCAACTTGTGACAGTGCAAACTCATGGCAACTTTATAGTGCTGCCCCACTGAGAGACCAGAGTGTTGGCACCATGACCCGATTTCCCACTCAGTCACAATAGCTTGATACTGACCTAGCCATTCCTTGCACGATCCTAGAAATGCCATGTACCAGGCTATAGGTAGCAACAAGAATAAGTCGAAATGGCAACCTTCCACACGGGAAGTCTGCGGCCTCACTGATCTGTCCATGTTGTCCGATCCATGAGTGGCTATTCTTAAAAGTGTTATGCGCAATTTAATCTATCTAAACTGTGGCTATTTTAAAAAAAAAGAAGGATATAACAAGTGTGATGGGGCCCTCTGTTGGCCGCCCGGAACTTGACCCTCACGTGGTAGACCCCCAAGCAAGCAGGAGAACGAGTATGCTTGCTTCACAGTCGTCTTTGTTCTCCGCTCACTGCGGGGTCCACAATCAAGTGACCCGCCTCTGACCTGCCAGGTCCCACGTCAACTTCCGGGAGAGGTTATGCTAGCCCCACATAGTCAGTGGCAGCCCTGTCGTGGCGCTGCCCGGTGGCTACCGTATCGCCACCTATCACTCTAAACTGCGATGGTGATGGAGCAGTCCTTGCTGCCACAGTATGGTAGTGGAGCTCATGTCTGGACTACTACACAAGTATTCATATAAAAAATGGACACTTAACTGACACTGACATACTCCAACTAAGTATGTTTGTTTGTTTGTTTGTTGTTTTATGTCCTAGCAACATCTAAGGTCATATCAGGATGGGTACCGACTTGTGACAGTGCGCACTCATGGCGACTTTATAGTGCTGTCCCACTGGGAAACCAGGCCACCGGCACCATGACCTGGTATCCCACTCAGTCACATTATCCTGACACTGAGCACACCAGTCCTTGCCCTATCCTAATAATGCCGAGCGCCTGGCTAGGAAGCGACAAGTATCAATTTTAAAGTAATTGGTTTGAGTCGACTGGGACTCGAGCCCACGACCCCACGATCTACCAGCACGGGAGACGGAGGCTCTAACTCATTCGGCCATCCCGTCTGGTCCCCAACTAAGCATGACCTACATTTACCTAACTGATTACAGAAGATAAGTTCTGCCCACATTCTAATTTCCACGAAACTACTCGCGTCGATACATCTAATATTGATGTAGTCAGATGATACTAGTGTTGCAATATCACTGTCAGACTGGTAGGTAGGTACAACATCTCTAAATTGACCCACCGTGGGACCGACCTTAAATGGTCCATATAGGGAGGTGGTCGGTTTAGAGAGTTATAATATCCTTACCATGGTATTGTTGGGACCCAAATATAAAGCGATCGATATAGGGGAGTGGTCGATCTGGATGGGTCGGTATAGAGAGGTTTTAATGTATTAGGAATCCATTGCGCTATATACTGCAAATAGTGTATTTGACGGCTATTGTTAAACTCACATTAATACACAAACACTCAATATAATCATATCGTGTATATAATCCTGAATTGCAAAATGCCTCGAAGACCAATGCTTCAGCCCTGACAAAAACAACTTATTCAGCAGAATAAACATCGTTAGTACATGTTAATATAACGGTGTATTTGGGATCGTCATGGCTTTTCAATCAACCCCCTGCCCATCAGATCCCAACTCCTGCCCGCCCCCGCCCCCCCACACACACACACCCGCACACCCACACACATCACCGAGCTTGGTCCACGCGAGCAGATGCGCACCTGACTCACCCGTCGCCATGGCAACTGGGCGCCGACAGGGGGCAGCACGTGGTCGCAATCAATTGGCGATGCGATTACACAATAAATAAGTGGTCATCGATTGGAAGGCAGCGGACACTGCTTACCCATGTTGGAGTGTGGAGGGGTGGAGGGGTGGAGGGGTGGAGGGGTGGAGGGGTGGAGGGGTGGAGGGATGGAGGGTTGGAGGGGTGGAGGGGTGGACGGGTGGACGGGTGGACGGGTGGACGGGTGGGGTGTGGGGTGCGGGGATTGGGGTGGGGATTGGGGTGGGGGATGGGGATGGGGTTGGGGTTGGGAGTTGGGGTGTGGGTGCGGGTGAGGAATAGGGCTGTGAGGGTGAGGGTTGTGGTGAGGGTGGTGATGAGTGTGGGGTAAGAGTGGGGTGAGGGAGGGGTGAGGGTGAGGGCGAGGGTGAGGGTGGGGGTGGGGGTGGGACTGAAGGTGAGGGTGAGGGTGAGGGTGGGGCTGAAGCTGGAGGTGCGGGTGGGGGCTAGGGTGAGGGCTCGGGTGAGGGCTCGGGTGAGGGACAGGGTGAGAGTGAGGTTGAGCGTGAGGGTGAGGTTGAGCATGAGGGTGAGGTTGAGCGGCAAGAGGTTGGGGGTGAGGGGTGATATGTCACTCAATGTGAAATTACATCTTTTGTTGAGATACAACAATTCACAATAAATGAATTACTTTTTAATTTAACTTTCCATTCTGTTAAAAATAAATGTAATTAAAGCTATATAATCCGATGAAAGCAAACATTTTGTGAACCAAACCCTGCAAACTGCTGTAGGTATATTGCATATCCAACTCAGATACGGTTGAATTGATTATGTACTGCAGTTTGGAACTGCTCATACTTTTAGCTCTACGCTTTGCTACTTTGCTAAATAAATAAATAAAAAAAAATTTTTTATTATATATTTTTTTTAAACAAAAAAACACACCAACATATAATTTATAATTACAGTAAAACCCCATTAAACCATGCTCGGTTAAACCAAACGATCGGTTAATCCAAACCTTATTCGGCGGCCTAACAAAATACTACCATTTATCATATAAAAAAAGTTGGTTAAACCAAAGTCGGTTAATCCAAACAAAATTGTTGGGTCCGGTACGGTTAAGCCAAACTTTCCTTTGGTTATAAGGTCATCTGAGACTTTTTTATATGAGAAATTGTAGTATTTTGCTGGGCTGCCGAAAAAAGTGTGGATTAACCGATCGTTTGGTTTAACTGAGCTTGGTTTAACTGGGTTATACTGCATATACATAAAAAACGAATAATCAAAAGCCGTGTTCACACACAAATCTTTAGGCCAAACTAGATAAGGCGAACTAGATGAGGCGAACTAGTGTCGTGTCCACACATGCAGTATTCGGGGCGGTTTAAGGTGGAAATCGATATCTGCTCATCAGCAAGTCCATACTAACCAGGGCCAGTTTCAGTTTGTGGACATCGCCACGAGAGAGTGTGGGTTCGACCTAGATATGTATGGACTGAATCGTATTGGTTTGGAACGGTCAAAACTTCTGCTGGGCAGTGAAAACCTTAAAATAAATCATGAACAAAATATCTGTGTACCTCTAGCAGGTTCATAGACTAAATTATATAATATGCGCTTTTGATCGACCGGAAAATAAACAAACTCAGGTCTCGACTGCGCATGCGTGTGACATCTTTAACCCGGCTCATCTAAGCCGCTACCGTTCACACTATGAACTTGGGCCAACTTAAGATAGTTCGCTTCACCTAGACTACCTCGCGACGCGGTTTACTTGAGGCGAACTAGTTGAGGCGAATCAGCCCTAATCCGCCTCAGCTTCGCGTCCACATGATGAATGTGAGCCGAACTAGACAAGGCGAACTAGTTGAGGCGACTTAACGCCCATGTGTGGACATGGCTAAAGTTTCCACATATATTGTGTATTGCATTGATAATGCACCTGCATTTTTGCCAAAGCCAAGTCAAAGTCAAAACCAAAGGTCGGTTAAACCAATGATCGGTTAATCCAAACAAATTTCTAGGGTCCCTTCAAGTTTGGTTTAACAGGGTTATACTGTATTATGAATAAAGCATATATCAATAGTTTGGGTTGCTTTCATTTCAAATATCTCCAAAGTTAACACTAAATTAAAAATTACTTCAAAATAAGCTAAAGGAGCTAATACTGATTACATGTCCTAATATATTTGGATTTGCCACGGTAAATGGAACCAATGCCCGAAATGAGAAGTTACAAATTGAGATTGTGTAAAGGGCGCATTCCATATACGCGTAATGCGTAATGCATAATGCGTTATGCGTTATGCGAATACCATCATTCCATACACGCGTAATGCGTTATGCGGCACACGACTGGCTATATTTAAAAAATAAAAATAAACAATTATTCTCCATACTGCTCTGTATATGACCAAATATTGCATTTATATCTATGTAACTTTTTGTACGTCACCTGGGGGTTCCTACCTTTACTATAACCAAATTATAGATAAGTATTCATATTTTTGTGGCTCTGGTAGCATTTTTAGCAACCCGAACCCCCACCACCACCACTACCATGTTTCCACTCAGCAGCATTGGAGACTGCTTCCTAACAGGTCCGCGCTCCACCTTGTCCCGGCTGTCCGTAATTATCAGTCGCTTCCTCCAACCGTATATCAATGGAGAAAGCGACTGAGGACTTTCTATTCGCACCACCTTTACACATTACGCATTACGCACCGATCGCTACATGGAGCGATCGGGATAATGGATTTTATTCGCATTCGCATTACGCATTACGCATATATGGAATGCGGCCTTTATTGGCAAATTTCTGTTCGCTGAGTAGCTCTTGTCCATGGGTACTCTAGTAGCATAAAGGCAAAGGTATTTGAGGTTGTTATCTTGTCAGAATAACAAGAACTAATTGAATAGCCATCCCCACGTAGCATGTGAGTTATGAATTAAGAACAAATTATTGCAGGAACTTGTCCCCTACCTTCTTGTCCCTACCTTCTTGTCCCTACCTTCTGGTCCCTACCTCCTGGTCCCTACCTCCTGGTCCCTACCTTCTGGTCCCCAACCTTCTGGTCCCCTCGCCACTGGTGCCCATGTTGCGGATTCCGAGGGACACCAGTTTCACAGGGACACATCTCTCCTGCACACGCGTCAAACTCGAACAGCATCATCACTAACCTTATAAATTTAATATAATGTTTTTGCTAAACATGTTTTCTATATGTGTACCAAGCGATTTGTTTGTAGCTGGTGTAATTTTAGAGATATTTCACTTTTTCTGTATTGTCTGTATGAAGACTGCTCACGGCCATTGACAATGCCTTGAGTTTGACGGTACGCGCAGTGTAAAACGTTAGTTTTATTCAAAATTAATAGAATTCAAGAACCCTAACCTTATCAATTTAATATAATGTTTTTGGTAAAGATGTTTTCTATATGTGTACCAAGCGATTTATTTCTAGATGGTGTAATTTGGGAGATATTTGACTTTTTCTGTATGAAGATTTGCTCACGGCCGTTAACAATGCATTTGAATGGAAGTGTCCCTGTGAAACTGGTGTCCCTCGGAATTCGCAACACCCAACCTTCTGCTCCCCTCGCCACTGGTCCCCTATCTTCTGTTCCCCTCCTCACTGGTCCCCTATCTTCTGTTCCCCTCGGCACTGGTCCCCTACTTTCTGGTCCCCTCGGCACTCGTCCCCAACCTTCAGGTCCCCCGTCACTGCAGCCCCCTCACCCCATCCCCGTCACCGTCCCCGCTGATGGTTCCCATCTACTGTTCCCTTACCTACTGGTCCACCGCCACTGCTCCCCTACATTCTTGTCTCTCGCCCACTGGTCTCCTGGTCCCCTCCCCTCGCTCCCCCTTCCTCCCTTCCTCCCTTCCTCACCTCCCCTCCCCCTTCCCCCTCCCCACTGTTAATTACCGGACGACACGACACGCCACGCCAGCAACCAGCAGGGCGGTGCCGACGCATGCGCCACGACAATAAAGCATATCGGGTGCAACTTGCCATTGCTTCCCCCCTCCCCTCGCACCTCCTCCCACCCTCCCACCCCCACCACCCCACACCTCGCCATGTGTCCTCAGCGCTAAGTTGGCGAGTTTACACAGGGGTATTACTATTAGTATTAGCGATTTATGATGTGATTATGTCTTTGTTGTGGTTGTCCAGTTGTGAGTTACACGCGGGTATTACTATTAGTGGTTTATGATGTGATTATGTGTCTGTTGTGGTTGTCGAGTTGTGAGTTTACACAGGGGTACTACTATTAGCGATGTATGATGTGATTACGTGTCTGTTGTGGTTGTCCAGTTGTGAGTTTACACGGGGGTACTACTATTAACGATGTATGGTGTGATTATGTGTCTGTTGTGGTGGTCCAGTTGTGAGTTTACACTGGGGTATTACTAGTATTAGCGATTCATGATGTGATTATGTGTCTGTTGTGGTTGTCCAGTTGTGAGTTTACACAGGGGTATTACTATTAGCGATGTATGATGTGATTATGTGTCTGCTGTGGTTGTCCAGTTGTGAGTTTACACGGGGGTATTACTATTAGCGATGTATGATGTGATTATGAGTCTGTTGTGGTTGTCTAGTGGTCATTTATGGTGTCTGGCCTTATGTGAGATTCACCGATTAGCAGAGCTTCAACAGGTCAGTGGCAGGCTTTACTGAACAAAATGGCGGCCAATGCACTGCTGACTGAGCGGCTTGGGGACCAAACACTGTTTGGGAGTTTAAATGTGACTTTTTCTTTATTATTGAAGAGTTATACTGCCTATCATGGATAAGTCTGAATAGTCTTATTTTCACGATTAGACAGTTGCTTGATAGAAATCCTGATCCTACACTTTTACTAGGGATTTTTAGCCCCCCACACGACGTAGACATGATATGGCTCTGAGTACGAGAGCAACTGGCCTTTGATGACGCTGTGAGGTATACACAGCAGGGGAAAACCAAATTGGCAGAAGTGATGGCATGGGGAATCGATCCACCAACCCTCAGATTAGGACTCCTACCTAGAAACAAATTCAGACACTCTAATCACTCTGCAACAGAGGAAACAATATTTAGATATTTACATCAACGAGAGGGTGATCAGAAAATAAAAACAATATACGTATCAGAACACCTGATACTAAATAATCACCAAGTACCTGCTACCGTGTGACAAACAAAGACATCTTATCACCTCCTCCTGTGTGATAAGATTAAGGCTGCATAGTCCAATGAAGCATCACATTTTCAAAACCAAAATAATTATATAGATTTGAATCTATAGATCTAACTTAGATATTGATGCACATATTATTATTAAGCACTTATTGCCACACAGAAGGGAACACTGACACAGTTTGATAGAACCTGTTACTGTTGAAGCCTATGGTGTCAGAGTTTTGGTGTGCTTGGCAAAACTAAGTTTACATGATTTAATTTAAAATATCTCAAAACTTATCCATTTAATATAATTAGCTCAGAAAAATTACTAAAACGCAAAACCTTCGGACTTTGCAACTTTAATCCACTATTACAGCTGGCCGCCATTGAAAACAAGCCGAGCACTCGAGCTTACATGCTATGGAAAGTATAGACACAGCATCAACAACAAAAAGAAGAAAAAAGAGGAGGAACCTTTACGGGAGCACTAGATAATAGACTCAATCCTACCCAGACTAATTTCCCGGTCGCATACACGTTAGTGGACATAGTTGAATGTAGTGGAGGCTAACGTAGTTGAACCTAGTTGAACGTATTTGGACGTGGCTGAACGTAGTTGAACATAGTTGAATGTACCGGTATCCACACCGTAACATATTTATCAATACCGTAATGTATTTAACCATATGAAAACCTGCCGTACCTTAACATATGTCAACGTAGTTTAATGTACTTACACCACCTTTGACCCACGTTAGCCTCCACTACGTTCACCTACGTTCACCTACGTTCACCTACTTTGACCTATGTTCAAATACGTCCACTAACGTGTCTGTGACCAGGGCATAAGGGTGAATGACAACTATTCCTAAATCCGAGCAAACACTGCTTCAAATAGAAATTAACTATGGAGCTAGAGGTTCCAATCCAATGCCTGGTATTTAGTTAGTGGAGTGGGAGACACTGCATAGACTTGGTGAAATGGGAGAGAATGAAAATGAAAAGAAGATCGCAGCCACAGAAAGCATTCGATTTGAGGTTTAAAGTCTACATTAATTCCGTCCATAATAATTAGGTAAGACAAATAGATAGCAGAAAAGGAGACTAGTCAGATACGTATGGATCGAGCCTATAAGTAACTCTGGCTGGCCAAGAAGACCGGTGCTGGACGGTTCTGCACGGTTCTACACGGTTCTGCACGGTGCTGCACGGTTCTACACGGTTCTGCACGGTGCTGGACGGTGCTGCACCGTGCTGCATGGTGCTGCATTGTGCTAGATTGTGTTGCATTGTGCTGCAGCGTGATGTATTGTGCTACAATGTGCTGCATTGTGTTGCCTTGCGCTACATTGTGGTGCATTGTGTTGCATTGGGTTGCATTGTGCTGCATCATACTGCATTGCTCTGCATTGTGCTGCCTCGAGCTACATTGTGCTGAATCGTGCTTTATTGTGATACATTGTGTTGCATTGCATTGCATTGCGTTGCATTGTGTTGCATTGTACTACATTGTGCTGCATTGTGCTACATTGTGTTGTATTGTGTTGCATTGCGCTGCATTGTGTTGCATTGTGCTGCATTATGCTACATTGTGCTGCATTGAGCGATATTGTGTTGAATCGTGCTGAATCGTGCTGTATTGTGCTGTATTGTGCTGCATTGTGCTACATTCTGCTGCATCGCTCTGCATTGTGCTGCCTTGAGCTGCATTGTGCTGAATCATGCTACATTGTGTTGCATTGTGCTACATTGTGCTACATTGTGCTGCATTGCGCTACATTGTGCTGCATTGTGTTGCATTGTGTTATATTGTGTTGCATTGCACTGCATTGTGTTGAATCGTGCTGCATTGTGCTACAGTGTGCTGCATCACTCTGCATTGCGCTGCCTTGGGCTACATTGTGCTACCTGTGCTGCATTGTGCTACATTGTGCTTCATTGCACTACATTGTGCTGCATTGTGCTGTATTGTCCTACATCAACCTTGTGCTACCTTGTGCTGCATTGCTCTGCATTGCGCTGCCTTGAGCTACATTGTGCTGAATCGTGCTGTATTGTGCTGCGCTGTGCTACATTGTCTCCTCACACTCCCGCCGTCGTTCGTGCAACCTTCCCGGCGTCGGGTCGTGCGTCGTCAGCTCATCAGACGATAAATCGTGTCGTTAAACAATCATCGCGCGGCGAGACGCTCGCACGCAGACGACCTGCGCCCGCCCGACCATTGTTTTCCCGCCTTTTTAGCCCGCGGGCGAGTTTTGGCGGGAAAGTCCGCGGACCGAATGTCATCTGCGGCAGGTGTGAGCGGAGGCGGGCGGCCACGTGACACACGCGGTGTGGGGGTGGGTGGGGGTGGGGGTGGGTGAGGGATGGAGGGGTGGGTGTCGCGGGGGGTAGGGTTGCTGGAATAGGATGGATGGGGATGGGGATGGGGAGGGGATGGGGATGGGGATGGGGGGGATGGGGATGGGGGGGGATGGGGGATGGGGGATGGGGAGGGGAGGATAGGGCTGAGGAGAGACGGGAGAGAGGCAGTGGGGGGGACAGAAACGGGAGGGGGGGGGCAGGAGGGGAGAGGGGGGGGGGAGGGGGGGAGAGGGGAGGGGGGGAGAGGGGAGAGGGCGAGGAGGGGGAGGAGGGAGAGGGGAGAAGGGAGGGGAGGGGGGAGAAGGGAGGGGAGGGGGAGGGGAGTGGGAGGGGGGGGAGGGGAGGGGAGGGGGAGGGGGGGGGGAGTGGGAGGGGGGGGGGGAGGGGAGGGGGGGGGAGAGGGGAGAGATGGGGTGGGAGGGGGAGGAGGGGGAGGGAGAGGGGGAGGGGGAGGGGGTGAGGGGAGTGGGAGGGGAGGGGGGAGGGGAGGGGGGGAGGAATGGGGGGGGAGGGGGGCAGGGAAGGGGAGAGGGGGAGTGGAGGGGGAGGGGGGGGGGAGGGGAGGGGGAGGGGAGGGGAGGGGGGGAGGGGAGGGGGGGGGAGGGGGAGGGGGGGGGAGGGGAGGCGGAGGGGGAGAGGGAAGGGGAGTGGGAGGGGAGGAGGGGGGAGGGGGGGAGGGGAGGGGGGAGGGGAGGGGGGGAGGGGGGGGGAGGGGAGGGGGAGGGGAGGGGGAGGGGAGGGGGGGAGGGGGAGGGGAGGGGAGGGGGGACGGGAGGGGGAGGGGAGGGGGGAGGGGGGTGGGAGTGGAGGGGGGGTGGAGGGGAGGGGGGGGAGGGGAGGGGGGGGGAGGGGGGGGGGGAGGGGGAGGGGGGGGGGGGAGGGGAGGGGAGGGGAGGGGGGGGGGGGAGGGGAGGGGAGGGGAGGGGGGGGGGAGGGGAGGGGAAGGGGGGGGGAGGGGAGGGAGGGGAAGGGCAGGGGAGGGGGAGCGGAGGGGAGGGAGGAGAGGGGAGGGGAGGGAGTGGGGGGGGAGGGGAGGAGGGGGAGGGGGAGGGGGGAGGGGGAGGGAGGGGAGGGGAGGGGAGGGAGGGGGGGAAGGGGGGGGGAGGAGGGGGGGGAGGGGAGGAGGGGGGGGAGAGGGGGGAGGGAGGGGGGGAGAGGGGAGGGGGAGGGGGGGAGGGGGGAGAGGGAGAGGGGGGGGGGGGGAGAGGGAGGGGGGGGGGAGGAGGGGAGGGGGGGAGGGGAGGGGGAGGAGGGGGGGGAGGGGGGAGGGGGAGGGGAGGGGGGAGGGGGGAGGAGGGGGAGGGGGGAAGGGAGGGGAGAGGGGGGAAGAGAGGCGAGAGGGGGAAGAGAGGGGAGAGGGGGAAGAGAACCGAGAGGGCGCGAGAGGGGGAAGAGAGGGGGGAGAGGGGGGAAGAGATGGAGAGGGGGAAGAGAGGGGGAGAGGGGAGAGGTAGGGGGAAGAGAGGGGGAGAGGGGGAAGAGGGGGAAGAGGGGAGATGGTGAAAGAGAGGGGAGATGGTGAAAGAGAGGGGAGAGGGCGAAAGAGACGAGAGGGCGAAAGAGAGGGGAGGGGGTGAACGAGAGGGGAGAGGGAAGAGGGGAGAGGGGGGGGAAGAGGGGAGAGGGGGAGAAGAGAGGGGTGTGAGAAGAGAGGGGGGAAGAGGGGAGGGGGGATAGGGGGTTATGGGGAGAAGAGGGGGCGGGGGGAGAAGAGAGCGGGGGGGGAAGAAGAGAGGAGAGGGTGGGGGAGAAGGGGACAGGAGAGGGGGGGGGGGGAGGGGCGAGAATAGAATGGTGACCTGGGTGGTTTTGACATGCAATATCGCATACCAGGAAGACTAATGCATTCTGCTTTGCTTTAAAGTCCGATGAAAGCGTCACATTTCCAAATACCAAACATTTACCGGCATACACATCAAGCTCAGAAAATCGCGGACACTCAACAGCTTGGACTATGCAACTTTAAAATTAATTGTGTCCTAGCAATACCTGCAGATATACGTTATAACATGACTGTTGCCATTTTTTGACATTGTGTGCTTATGGTTTCTGTTCAATACCGGGGGTTAGGTCATGATGGGTGCCAAGTTATGGCAGTGTGTACTCACAGTGTGTGTGTTTTGTTGGTGTTTTTGTGCGTGGTTCTTTGTTATATTGCTGGTCCTGTGACACACAACGGTTCCACTGCCAATTGTACCGACCCCTCACTCAGTCACACTATCTTGATTCAGAGCCGCCCAGTCATTG
Source organism: Branchipolynoe longqiensis (assembly GCA_030323885.1). Taxonomy (NCBI): domain Eukaryota; kingdom Metazoa; phylum Annelida; class Polychaeta; order Phyllodocida; family Polynoidae; genus Branchipolynoe; species Branchipolynoe longqiensis. The sequence continues at coordinate 83,505,302 of CM059196.1, read as the reverse complement.
AACTATGCCAGCAATGCTAATCACCGAGGGAGCTAGTTGTTGCCAGGACTTAAAACTCCCCAACAACCAACCATCTAAGGTCATATCAGGATGGGTCCAGACTTGTGGTAGTGCACTCTGATGGTGACTTTATAAATTATAGTGCTGCCCCACTGGGAGAGCAGGTCTGCAGCACCATGACCTTATATCCCACTCAGTCACATTATCCTGACACTACGAAGCCAACCAGTCCTTGCCCTACTTTCAGGATTACCATCATAGTCGGATATGAAGAGCCCAACAATCTCATATCAGGACGGCCCCCGTGTAGGTGACCAGCACCCCACCCCCTCCTCTCATGTCCCCCTTCCCTTTCCCCACGACCAAATATTCCCCAGGCGTCATTTGCTACGTCACGCCTCCCCCATTGACAGTCACGCGCTATTGACGTCACGGATGACGGCTGATGACGCAGGTGACAAGGACGGGGCGGGTAAGCTGTGACGTGACACTCTGGTGGTGACGTCTCATTTTGTGTGTGTTTTGATTGCTGCCAATGCGCACCCTGGTGTGTCACCGGGAAACTAACTGACCAGTGGTCAGCCACGTGTGGTCTGTTGTTCGAGTACAACTGTGACTGTGAGGGCGAGAGGGTTTGTGTGTGTGTGTGTGTTGGGGTGGGGGTTGATTGGTTGGCGGTGGTTGATTTACGTCCTAGCAACATCTAAGGTCATATCAGGATGGGTACCCACTTGTGATAATGCACACTCTCGGCGACTTTCGAGTGCTGACAACCAGTGGTCCACAACTGGTTCATCAAAGGATGTGGTATGTGCTGTCCTGTCTGTGGGAAAGTGCATATAAAAGACCCCTTGTTGCTTATTAGAAAGAGTAGCCTATGTGTTGGCAGCGGGCTTCCTTCCTTCAAAGAAATATATCAGAATGACAATATGCTTGACGTCAAATAGCCGATGATAAAAATCAATGCGCTCTAGAGGCGTCGTTAAATAAAACAAACTTTTTTCTTAAGAGTGCTGGAGGCCTGGTCTCCCAGTGGGCAGCACTATAAAGTCGCCATGAGTGCGCACCGTCACAAGTCGCTACCCGTCCAGATATATAACCTTAGATGTCACCAGGATGTAAACCCCAAACACCCACCCAACAACATAGGGTGTGGTCAAGCTAATTAATTCCAACATCCACTGACCACCGCCCTGCTGCCCTCTGGCCAATTACCCACAACCGCCACACAATAGCGCCAACACTCGCACAATATGGCGGCCGGAACCGGAACACAAAGGGCAGCCCGGCGAACGCCCACACCCGCACACACCATACCCGTGCTAACGCGTCGTTGGAGGTCCTGTATAATAAATGTAATGACAGTCTGTTTTCAACACACTTTTTTGTTGTTGTTGCTTTTTTTTTGTTCTCCCCCCCCCTCCCTCCCTCCCTCAACAGAATACAATTTGACCTTTGCTCCCATACCGCGTGACCTTAATGACCTTACTGACCTTTAACCCCTGTTTGGAATGACCACAGGAACCGGAAGTGGCTGGCTGATCGGCGGGCGCGGGGAGGGTGTGAGGGTTGGGGTGTGAGGGTGGGGTGTGTGGGTGGGTGGGTAGCGTGCAACTTAATCTAAATTGCTAATATGACTGGCTAGAGCCTCAGGGTAAGCCGATTTTGGTGAGTGGGGATGGGGGATGGGGAGGGGGGGGGGGGGCTGTGGGGATAGGGTGATTAATTTTGAGGTGATTTGCCGCGCTGTCAAAAAACAAGTTTGTCTCCTGTTACCGACAGTGATCTATTGGTGGTTCCCGGCTGACACAGCGGACGCGAGTTTGTCCTTTTTCTGGGCCACCGGAAGTGGGCCCGGAAGCTCGGCGTTTCGGTCTGTGGTTGGCGGCAAGGTGCCAACAGTGGCCTGAAGGGGGAACCACTGTTTGTAAGTGGGTGGCGTCAGGCGAGTGGAGCTGCTACTTGTGGTGCTGGTGGTGCTGGTGGTACTGGCGGTACTGGTGGTACTGGCGGTGCTGGTGGTACTGGCGGTATTGGTGCTACTGGTGGTACTGGCAGTACTAGAAGTGCTGGTGGTGCTGGTGGTGGTGCTGTTGGTGGTACGGGTGGTGGTGCGGGTGGTGTGGCTGGTGCTGGTGTGGCTGGTGCTGGTGTGGCTGGTGTTGGTGGTGTGGGTGATGTGGCTGGTGCTGGTGGTGGTGGTAGTGCAGGCGGTGGTGCGGGTGGTGGTGGTGGTAGTACTGGTGGTGGTGATGTTGGTGCTCGGTGTGCTGGTGGTGTGGGTGGTGCAGGTGGTGCTGCTGGTGGTAGTGTGGGTGGTGTGGGTGGTGCTGGTGGTGTTGGTGGTGCAGGTGGTGCGGGTGGTGTGGGTGGTGGTGCGGGTGGTGTGGGTGGTGGTGCGAGTGGTGGGGGTGGTGGTGCAGGTGTGGTGGTGTGGTGGTAGTGCTGGTGGTGCATGTGGTGCTGGTGGTGTTGCGGGTGGTGTGGGTGGTGCTGGTGGTCCTGCTGCTGGTGCTGGTGGTTCTGCTGCTGGTGTGGGTGGTGCTGGTGGTGCGGGTGGTGCTGGTGGTGCCTGGGTGCGGGTGGTGCGGGTGTGGGTGGTGCTGCGGGTGGTTCTGCTGGTGCTGGTGGTGTGGGTGGGGCTGGTGGTGTGGGTGGTGCTGGTGGTGCAGGTGGTGGTGGTGCAGGTGGTGGTGGTGCAGGTGGTGGTGGTGCAGGTGGTGGTGGTGCAGTGGTGCAGGGAGTGGTGGTACAGGTGGTGGTGGTACAGGTGGTGGTGGTGGTACAAGTGGTGGTGGTACAAGTGGTGGTGGTGGTGGTGGTGGTGGTGCGGGTGGTGGTGGTGGTAGTGGTGCTGCTGCTGGTGGTGCCTGTAAGCAGACTGGAGGTAGGAGTAGGACTAAGAGTGGGTGTGTGGGCATAAGGGATGAGCGGATAGCGGAAATGCTGAGTGGGGGATTAAAATGGACAGGCTCGGAAATTAGTGTTTTATTCAGTTTGTATTATACTAATTCTGGGATCCTATTCTGCTACTTGATATTCATAATTGCTGATTTTGCTGAGATAAAAAAACAGACTTAAATTGACAAATTCAAATTAATTAAAATATTACAATATTTTTAAATTAATTAAAATTAAAATCAATTAAATTGAAATTAATTAAAATTAAAATCAATTAAAATTGAAATTAATTAAAATTTCATTGATTTAAAATCATAATTAATTAATTAAATTATTAATTCAAATTAACATTAAGATTGAAGTCCTAGAGAGACCTGAAATGGTCAGCATCGACTGCATAGTCATGACAGGACAATTCAGGTGAGTTTACAACAAATGAGTTGCTTTCATCATCACCACAGATACACAACCAAGAAGAACATTATATGCATATATGAGAAGGAAGCCTATCCCTCAGAAGTGGCACTCATATATAGGATGAAGCCACCGTTACTACTGCTATCCCAATATCTGTACTATCTCCACAACCACCTCCACTGTTGATTGTATATCTCAAACTAAATAAAAGTGTCAGCAGGGAAAAGATCATCTCCTTCACATGACCCACGTGCCACAACACATTCCAAGCACAAATTGGACTCCTTGGTCATTGACAAGTTCACAACAAATAATGAGTTGCTGTCGTATCTAATGGTGCAGTCACACTACGACGCTTCTCCCGGCGACCAGTCAGCGTTGAAAATAAAATATTGCGCGTCGAGAAACGTTAAAGAAATCGGGGAAATATGGGGAAATTTTACGTTGGCGCAGCGTGTGGGTAGCATGTGAATAGCGCGTTGTCAACGCATGGACAATGAGCGTCGACCCGTGGGCAAAACAAATACAAACTTTGTTTATGGTTTACCCGCCACGACTGGATAGCGCGCACGGCGTTTCGACAGCGATACGTGAGCGATAGATCAGCGGCCAGCTAGCGACAGGATGGCGTGTTAGCGGCAGGAGGGAGCGTTTCGCGTGATTAAAACGACCGTTAATTAGCGTTCTGCTGGCATGTCGCCAGCGTGTTCATAATGTTCTGTTAACGTGTGGACAACGCGCTCGACGGTTCGACAACGTGCTGGGAACAGGTAAGGACACCCGTAGCATTGGCATAAGTACAGGTGGTGTATGGGGACCCTACCACAACTCCACAGGCCACCAGTTACAGGACACAAAAAACCTACACCATGGCAGGAAAGCGACCATCAGGACGAGCAACCCATGTTGGAGATAGACGCACCAGCGGCAAGGGTAGGGGGAGAAAGGTCATTGTCCACCAGAAATCTCCATCTCCATCTCCACCCGTATCGCCACTTTCTTCAGGATCAACATCCAGTAATATTGCACCATACAGCCAGCCCACTGAACCACCAGTCACACAGGAGGTACAGGGGAGGTCTACGTCCCCGACAAGATCAACACACTCACCTGTGCCATCAACATCAGCGAAGCATGGTGGAGGAAATAGTAAAGGCCGGAAGTGTGAGTGGAATCTTAGTGAACAACAGGAGGATCTGATGCTCGAGTTCCTTCAAGAGAACCCTCTAGTATGGAACGTCCGCCTGTCAGCTTACAGGCGGACAGACAAGAAAGCGAGGCTATGGGAGGAACAGGCAAAAATGCTTGGGAAGACAGTAGCGCATCTGCAGGGATGGTTCAACTTCAAGTCCCTGCGTGATTGCAATACGAGGCCCCACAAAAGAAAAAGCGGTTCCGGGGCACCAGCCCGCACTGAGAGGGAACAATGGGTGATGGACAAGTTCAGGTTCCTCACATCACTCGTGCGGCACCAGGCTGAGCCCTGCAAAAGTGTAAGTCCCATATATTGTACTGATTACTGTAATGGCCAACCGTCTGCATTTCTACCATTAAATGGGTACTTTCAATGATCGTCCACCACGACATATGTAGATGTGTGGGTTTTTGATTTGAATTCTCACTAATTTGTAATATCCGGTGATTTCTAGGTACATTCACGTTATTGTTGGTATAGAAAAGTGTTTATAATATTTACCATTCCCCATACTTACAGTGTTTTGTTATTGTGTATTCAGGTTTCTGCCACCATCCGCGCAGCCCAGGGGGATCTTGGCGCTGCTGAAGCGGCCTGCGCTGACGTTCTCATGGTCAGCGACGACGACACACCTACACATACAAGTACAGGAGGGCGAAAACAATCCAAACGCGACACAATCTGTTGGCGAATCTCGAGGAGCGAGTCGCCAGATCGGGACAGCTCCTCGAGACCCTACAACCAGCATCCCAACAGGCTATGACCATCGAAACCGCATATGACAACTTTGTGAGGGACACGTTAATGACCATGAACAAGGCTGAGTCGAAGAGAGCAAGATTAGGTATATTCCACGCCCTTTCTGACGCAATGGATGAGGACATCACCACCGATGTGCCTTCCCAACATGTGATGCCTTCTACCTCCAATCCCAACATCCCGTGTAAAGTGGGACCGCCTGCGACCACTTCCTGGCAGACCCCACCCTCTCAGGGGACATCATACACATCACCAGGTGAAATATATCAACCGCTTCCACACCTATGGCGACACCATCCGCCAGCAGCAACACCCTGTGCATCGCAAACACCAGAGTATATGGCCCAGTACTTGGCCCAGCCATTGGTGCGTGCCGACCACCAACCAACTCCAACCCCCCATCATCGACACCAAACTGCACACTTACTCACACATCCAATACAACGACCCCCTCATTTGGTCCAGCAGGCGATGGGTCCCCCACCACCGGTAATAGTGCAGCGAAGAGATAACCATCCTACCTGTACTCGACCAACCACACCGATCCCACCAACAACATCTACTCTACGTCCCCCAACACAGCCAATCACTATCACCAACACTCCAGTGACAGGGTGGGTTGGGGGCCAATCCGGCATGAGGGACTCCCTGAGTCCAAGTGGTGGGAATTTACTTGATTTATCTGCGTTGTCAGCACTCTCGACTGGATCAGGTTTGAACATTGATTCACAGGATGTGTTTCCTTCTGCTGGGGCGTCCACACTGCAAATGCCACCACCACGAGACAATACTGACTGAATAGTTGTAAGAACACTGTGTAAATAGTTAATGAAGGTAGTTTGTAAAAAATCTACATATCGGTATAAATGGGAAATGGGTAACTATGTGGGTGTTAAATTTTGTTAAACTGTTGTTAAATAAAATGTTGGTTACAATTATTTATGATTTATAATTGTTATGACTTTTCAACTTACATGCACCTATATATGTAAATGTTGGATTTGCTACAATTGGCCACCAAACCCCAACATGGAAAACCAAACACCAAAAGTCCCATTAAATATGCAAAGTAATTGAAACATTATTAACATTATGTGGGAAATTTCTGAAACATTATTAACATTATGTGGGAAATTTCTATGTGTTATGAATCTGTTTAAACCAAAATTGACCCATTACTTTTTGTCATGTTGCCCTATTTAAAAGCTTTTATCAATAAATTATACACTATTTGTACATATTTCATACCATGGGGGGAATGTAAAAATTCTTTACAATGTCACCACTACTTTACTCACTATATGATCGAACGATGACTATGGTTGACAGTCTGATATTATAGAAATCTTAATAGATTTATATTAATCCTACTTTATATCACTTTATATGACACAGCCATCACTATATCATCCGCTCCTGCCATTCAACAGAACCTAGTTGAGAGTTAGTCCAGTCCTTCAGTCTGTTGCGCTGGTCTTTTCCTGCCCGGGATGAAGTGTTCCTAGGAAGTATGGGATTGGGGAGATCTGGCAGGGTCATGTCGTCTCGCCACGCTCCTGGAACTACATTATGTTGTACACTTTCTTCCACGTCCAGCTGATTATTTTGAAGTAACGGATACCGCATCCTCATCATGTTATGTAGAACCAGACATGTTCTTACGATCAGTTTCACGGTGGAGGGGTGGTGCTGCATAGTGGTAAGAATGGCATCCTTGCCAACGGGTTCCGAATCAAACGCATTCTCTACTACTCTCCGGGCGCGCGATATCCTGTAATTGAAGATCCGCTCTTCAAGGCCCATATACCCCTCCGGCTATATGGTTTCATCAAAGTGGCCCGTAGTGCGAACGCATCGTCACCAATGATGAAGTAAGGAACATCTTCTTGCCCTTCCACTATAGGTTCGCTCCGAGGAAGACCGATGGACCCATCTTCAAGCGCTGCTTTCAGTTCTGAGTGATTGTAGACTTGGGCATCGGATGCGGACCCCATTCCACCGACATCGGCCCAGAGGAATTTATAGTCCGCATCCACCAGGGCCAGTAGCACTATTGAATAGAAGCCCTTGTAGTTGTAGTACATTGAACCGGATTTGGGGGGACATCGGCAGGCTATGTGTTTACCGTCCAGCGCCCTGCATGTATGGGGGAAGTTCCACCTGGACATGAAGAGCTCCGAGATGCCAGTCCATGCATGATGAGTCGTGGGGCAGGTCATAGTCTTGTCTAAATATTCATCGATAATCGCTTGACACACCTCGCAAACAATGAGGGACTGGGTGTTGTGGGGCACCCTCCACCCAAACTGCATAGACGCATAGGTGTTTCCAGAGGCTAGGTGACGCAACGTGAGTGCTAACTTCAGCCCAGGTTCCAGGGGTTGTCGGTACGTCGTGTACTTTTTGGTGATGCGGGGCCCGACTCTCGCCAGCATCTCGTCGAACATTGGTGGCGGCATTCTCATGAAATTAATGAACGCACGTGTGTCTTCATTACGAAGTTCCACGGAGAAGCTGGTCGTAGATTCCAAACTGTTGCCGCCTCCGGATCCAAGCTTGTATCCATTTTCTAGTCTGTCTATGTGGAGTCCTTCTTCGGAGATGATGTAGTAGTAAGGTGTTAACATCATGGTGATGTTGGATAATCGCTAATTGGTAGTCGTCAATGGGTATCGCAGGCACCTCCATAACTACTGAATTCCACAGGAGATGTGAATTTCCATGGAAGTGTGGCCCATTATATACTGACGGAGTGCGCGATGAGCACCCGGTGGGTACGCATTGACAACACGTTAGCAACACGCTGGAAGGACGTTCTCCACACGCTAGTAACACGCTATCAGCTCGCTGGACAACGTTATAGGCATGCCCCAAAAACTCCAAATTACCGATAAACGCTAGCCGAACGCTCACTGGGTGCCCGCAACACGTCACCAATGTGTCGTTATATCATTACGGACGCGCTGACCGGACGCGCGCAATCGTCCAAAACAATATCAACAAAAAAGTCAATGTCAACCAACGTCAAGCGACTTCCGTCCAGCGTTCCGCTAACGCGCTGTGGGCGCGTTTTGACCACCGCCTAATGTCCTCCTAACGTCCTTAGCCGTAACTTTCCGTGCGTTGTCGATCGCTGTTTTTTTTTTACATGCTTAAAACCTTGGGCGACCGCCAACGCGCGCCGACGTTGTCCGCCAACCATCAACGTCAAGGATAGTATACCGACGTGCTCATAACGCGCCACCAACGCGTCCACACTTTTCACTTATTATCGCCCAAAATCAATACACGTTGCCGTGTCGCCGGCGAGAAGCGTCGTAGTGTGACTGCACCATAACCAACCATCTATCACCACTAATCACTACCACCTCTACCAACCATACTGTATATATATATATATCATATTTCTTAAACCCTAAACCGACATATAAATGGACCACTTAAAGTTGGTCCCAAGGTCGGTTGATTTAGAGAGGTTCTACTGTATAATGTCAATACAACCTCTCTAACCGACCACCTGCACAGATCGACCACTCCCCTATATCGATCACTTTATTTGGGTCTCAAATGATCGCCAGCACAATACCATTATAATGATTTTAAAAAACCTCCCTGAACCAACCACCTTTCTAAATGGACCATGTAAAGTCGGTCCCATGGTTGGTCAATTTATAGAGGTTTTACTGTATATACTTATATATAATCAGTTATGCCTCTGTCGATGGACATTCAATAAATTCCTCGGATTTCAAATAGCGGACCCACATCGTGCAGTAACTGTTTAAAATATCCACTCAGGTTGCCGGTATCTGCATCTGGCCAGCTGCTGTTGAACCTGACCTGTCATTGTGTTCTCCACCACCGAGCTTCGTACAGCGCGGCCGTTTCACTACATCCCCTTTGCCACCCCGCACCGCGCCAAAACCAGACACATGCATCACTGTGCATCACTGTGCATCGATGTGCATCACTGTGCATCACTGGACATCACTGTGCATCACTGTGCATCACTATGCATCACTGTGCATCACTATGCATCACTGTGCATTACTGTGCAGCACTATGCATCACCATGTATCACCATGTATCAATGTGCATCACTGTGCATCTATATGTATCACGATGCATCACAATACATCACTGTGCACCACTATGCATCACTGTACATCACAATACATCACAATGCATCACTGTCCGCCACTGTGCATCAATGTGCATTGCCATACATCAATGTACATCACAATGCATCACTATCCGTCACTGTGCATCACTGTGCATCACTGTGAATCACTATGCATCATTATGCATCATTGCACATCACTATGCCTCAATGTTCGTCACTATACATCAGTATGGAACAATTGCGTCACTGTGCATCACTGTGCATCACTGTGCATCACTGTGCATCACTGTGCATCACTGTTCATCAGTGTGCATCACAGTGTGTCACAGTTCATCAGTGTGCATTCAGTGTGCCATCAATGTGCCATCACTGTGCTATCACTGTGCATCACTGTGCATCACTGCGCATCACTGTGCAGCACTATGTACCACCATGCATCAGTATGCACCACTATGCATCACTATGCATCACTGTGTACCACTGTGCGTCACTGTCCATCAATGTGCATCACTGTGCATCAATGTGCATCAGTGTGCATCAATGTGCATCACTGTGCATCACTGTTCATCAGTGTGCATCACAGTGTGTCACAGTTCATCAGTGTGCCTTCAGTGTGCCATCAATGTGCCATCACTGTGCTATCACTGGCATCATCCTCGTTCCCATCCTCGAGCCAACTCTAGCGACCATCCTCGCACCCATCCAAGAATCAACTCTTGCGCTCATCCTAGCGCCAATCGTCACAGAATCTCGCCTATCCTCTCGCCAAATCTCACGACCATCCTTGTGCCACTGCTATCGCCCATTATCGTCCCTATCCTCGCCCATCCTTGCGCCCATTTTCAGGCCAATCCTCGCGCCCTCTCTCGCGCCCCCTCTCGCGCCCTCTCTCGCGCCCTCTCTCGCGCCCTCTCTGACCCCTCTCTCGCGCCATCTCTTGCACCCATACTCGCAAATCCTCGTCTTCTCGCACATCATGGCGCCTTCTCAGACATTCTCATCCATTTACTCCCTCAGTTTCACACATAACAGAGAAATAGAAAGAGAGAAAGAGAGAAAGAGAGAAAGAGAGAAAAAGAGAAAGAGAGTGAACGAGACAGACAGAGAAAGAGAGAGAAAGAGATAGAGAGAGACAGAGAAAGAGAGAGACAGAGAAAGGGAGAAAGAGAGAAAAAGAGAGAAAGGGAGAGAACGTGAGAAGGAGAGAGAAAGAGAAGGATAGAGAAAGAGGAGAGAGAAAGAGAAATAGATAGAAAGATAGAAAGAGGGTGAGAGAAAGAGAGCAAGTGAGAGAAAGACAGTAAGACTAAGAGAGAGAGATAAAGAGAGAGAAAGATATAAAGAAAGAGAACGAGAGAGAAAGAGAGAAACAGACAGAAAGAAAGAGAAAGAGGATAGGGAGGGAAGGAGGGAGAGCACACATACACACATACACCGGGGGAATTAGTGGTAGGGGGAGGGGCTGGTATAGCACTTTAGCAGTCGAGGGCGATGCAACCGTTTCCATCCACACGCAGGGAAAGACGATGAGGGGAGGGTGTGGTGATAATGATGGTGATGAGGTGATGCTGGGTGGAAGGCGTTGGGAAGCGACGGGAGGGTGGCGGGATGGCGTCGGGAGGGCGGCGGGAGGGCGGCGGGAGGGCGGCCGGAGGGCAGTGATAGGGAGGTGGGAGGGTGGTGACAAGGTGGTGGGAGGGTGGTGACAAGGTGGTGGGAGGATGGTGGGAGGGCCGTGGGTGGGAGGTGGTGGAGGTAGAGGGGAACAGGCCTACTCCTCACCTAACGAAGATGTCCATCACTCAGGTGTAACCATCGCTAAAGTCTATCATTACTGCCAGCTTCTCTGGCCCGCGCCGCCGCAGTGTTATTAGTTCCCCACCGCACCGCCAGGCGGCGCCACGGGGCGCTGCGCTAACGACTGCGCGTCCCGGCCACGCGTCTCGGATTGTCTCGCGAGATTGAGTAGGGCCCGAGCGAGAGTTTGGCACTGTGTGCGTCTGGGTGGTATGGTGTGTGGTGTGTGGTGTGTGGTGTGCGGTGTGCGGTGTGCGGTGTGTGTGGTGTGTGGTGTGGGTGGTGTGTGGTGTGTGGTGTGGGGGGTATTGTTAGAGTGGGAGCGCAGCAGACGGGGGGGGGGGGGGGGGGTAAATGGACATGGTGCATTATGGGATGTGTTAGTGGTGGCAGTGGGAGGATGGGGGATGGGGGCATGGGCCATGGGCCATGGGTGATGGGTGATGGGGTTGAGTGATGGGTGATGTGTGATGTGTGATGGGTGATGTGGTGATGGGTGATGCGGGGTGGGTGATGGGTGGTGGGTGATGGGTGATGAGGGTTGGGTGATGGGTGATGAGGGTTGGGTGATGGGTGATGAGGGTTGGGGGGGGGGGGGTGAATGGGGATGGGGGATGGCGGATGGGGCTGGGGGGGATGGAGGGTAGGGGTTGGGGGACTGGGATGGGGGACTGGAGATTGGGGGACTATAGGGATGGCTGATGTGTGATGGGGAAAGGGGATGTGGATGGCGGTTGGGGTTGTGGAAGGGGGAGGAGAGGGTGTGGATGCCGTGAGATAGGGAGGGGGACGGGTATGGCGATGGGGACGGGGAGCAGGATGGGATTGTTCTCTGTGGGTGGTTGTGTGGCTGTCGATGCGATGTGGGGGGTTGGGTTGGGGAGAGGTTGGTTGGAAGTTGTGGAAGGTGAGGCAGGAAGAGGAGGGAGAAGAAAAGGTGGGGTGGGGGAAGAGAGTATGTGTGGGGGTGGAAGTGTGTGTGTGTGGGGTGGGGGGGGGAGTGTGTGTGGAGGGAGGGAGTGTGTGGGGGAGGGAGTGTGTGTGTGGGGAGGAGTGTGTATGTGGGGGGGAGTATGTGTGGGGAGGGAGTGTGTGTGGGGGAGGGAGTATGGTGGGGGAGGGAGTGTGTGTGGGGGGGGAGTGTGTGTGGGGGGAGGAGTATGTCGGGGGAGGGAGTGTGTGGGGGAGGGAGTGTGTGTGGGGGAGGGAGTGTTTGTGGGTGGAGGGAGTGTGTAGTGGGGGAGGGAGGTGTGGGGGGGGGAGGGAGTGTGTATGTCGGGGGAGGGAGTGTGTGTGGGGGAGGGAGTGTGTATGTCAGGGGAGGGGGTGTGTGTGGGGGACGGCATGTGTATGTCGGGGGAGGGAGTCTGTGTGGGGGAGGGAGTGTGTGGGGGGGAGGGAGTATGTGTGGGGGAGGGAGTATGTGTGGGGGGAGGGAGTGTGTGGGGGAGGGAGTGTGTGTGGGTGAGGGAGTGTGTGTGTGGGGGAGGGAGTGTGTGTGGGGGGGGGGGGGTGCGTGGCGGGGAGGGTTTCAGGAGGAGCAGAGGGGAGGGCGGGAGGGAGGGAGTTGGATAGGACAAATAGAGAGTGGGTTCAGGGTTCGCTGACCACCCTGGGCGATAATAAGGCGACGTGAGTGACACGGAACATGTGGTTCGCCAACCGCCCGCTAGGTGTGTACACATCCGGGATTCTACATCGATTAGGGCCGAATTAGAACGATAGGGGGCGCGGATGTCTAGGAATGCTTCCCCTCGCAGACCCGTCATCGGCGTGCCGCGGTGAGCAAACGATACAATATGGCATTCAGCGGGGGGGAGGGGGGGGGGTGATCACCAGGTGGTGGTTTGTGTGTAGATGTGTGGGTGTGGGTGTTTGTAACTGTGTGGGTGTGTGGGTGGGCGGGTGTGGGTGTGTGGTTGTATCTGGGTGTGGGTGTGTGGGTGTATGTGGGTGTTGGTGTGTGGTTGTATGTGGGTGTCCGTGTGTGGTTGTATGTGGGTGTGGTTGTATGTGGGTGTGGGGGTGTGGTTGTTGGTGTGGGGGTGTGGTTGTATCTGGGTGTGGGTGTGTGGGTGTATGTGGGTGTTGGTGTGTGGTTGTATGTGGGTGTCCGTGTGTGGTTGTATGTGGGTGTGGTTGTATGTGGGTGTGGGGGTGTGGTTGTTGGTGTGGGTGTGTGGTTGTATGTGGGTGTTGGTGTGTGGGTGTGTGGGTGTGGGGATGTGCATGTGGGGGTGTGGAGTGGAGTGGGTGTGTGAGTGCGTGTGGGCATGTCGGTGTGGCTGTGTGTGGGTGCGCTGGTGCGTGTGTTGGTGTGTGTGGAGGTGTGTAGGTGTGTGTGGGTGTGTGTGTGTGTTTGGGTGTGTGGGTGGGTGTGTGGGTGGGTGTGGGTCTCTGTTTGTGGGGGTGTGTGTGTGGGGGGGGTATGTGTGTGTGTGGGTATGTGTGGGTATGTGTGTGTGTGGGTGTGTGTGTCTGTGGGGTGTGTGTGTGTCTGTGTGTGTGTGGGTGTGTGTAAGTGTGTGTGGGTGTGGGTATGTGTGTCTGGGTGTGGGTATGTGTGTCTGGGTGTGGGTATGTGTGTCTGGGTGTGGGTGTGTGGGTGTGTGGGTGTATGGGTGTGTGGGTGTGTTGAAATGATGTAGATTAATGTAATTGATTTGAATTTGGTTGTTTAACGACCCGCAGCAGTTTTCTTTTAGGTATTTACGCAATTTGTTTGACATGATTTCAATAATTCCCCACTGTATATACCATTAACACCTACGGTATGTGACCAGTGTTCCGGCATTGACAAAATATATATGCTAAACCAATTCCTTTACCAACCAAAAACATCCGAAAAAAAACGCTAAAAGCTAAATCAAGGGCATCTAGTGGCTAACATCTTGGTTTCTATGCATTCTCTCCGAGTTCATCCCCTGGATGCCTATATAGATGAACACTGAGTGCTGGAACAAGGACCTCCACAGCTTGTAAATAGAAGGCAATTTTTGCAGTGCTGAGGCTGGGTTTCCATCCACCCGTACTCTGGATCGGGGTCATTCTTTTGTCTAAGGGCGGGTGGGAATGACGGTGGTGGGGTAGGCATTTGTTTGTTTGTTTGTTGTTGTTTTACTTCCTAGCAACATCCAAGGTCATATCAGGACGGGGTTGGGTAGGGATGCTGGGGTGATAGGCCAGGGAGGGGGCCATGTGTCCCTATGTAGCTGCAGTATATATTCTATTCGCAAAGGCACAACTGATTGTATATACCTCAAGCTAAACAAAAATGTGAGCAGAGAAAAGATCATCTCCGTCGTCTACCAGAATCTCTGACTGCGGCTACATACACATGTCCAACATGCCACCACACATTCTGAGCACAAGCTGGACTCATTGGTCATTGACGCATTCACAACAAAGTTGCCATCATCATCACCAAAGATGGACAACCTAGAAGAAGACCTTTAATACATTCAAGTTTAATTTTAATGAATAATATACACATATGTCCATATGTGTATGCATATATAATAAACACAATATGTATATACATAGTTGCGAAAGGCTCATAATATTAACAATCTCTTAATAAATAATGTTCCGACTACATGTTACAAGAGCCTAAGTGCTAACCTTCTTCGTTATTTATATTCACACAATTAATTATACATCACATATACTCCCTATGGGTGTATGTGTGTGTATAACTGTTTTATATTCCCATAATTGCTTATAAAGCACATAACTATAGTATAAGCAATTATGGGATTTTACACAAAGTCACTATCTTCAGTTCCCTATATTATAGTATACTCACTATACCCTCTCTAACTGGCCCTGTGTAGTTACAGTATTCGCCACACTGGCGCAACCTGTCAGGGTGTAACATATTTCGATATACGGCATAGGGGGGAATGCAAATGTTCTATTACTGATCGGTTTACGTGACCAGGCACATGTATGTATATATATATATATGTATGGGCTGGTGGTGCCTGAGTGGGATGTAAATAGACATAGTGCTGCTGGCAGGTCTGGGTGTGAGTGCACTCAGGGCAAATCCCCTCTGCTGGGATAGGGATCACCACACTCAAAGGTCAAGGTTGGTGGTGGCCATGGGGTCATACAGCTTGGTGGTGGTGGTGGGAAGACCACTGGTAGCCATGGGGACCAGGAATGCTGGATCCCTATTGGTAGGGCTAAGCATGCTTGTTTCCCATTGGGGGAAAGGGGTGGGGGGATACTCTACAATGAACCCATGTAACCATATAAATAATAAACCAGAGGGCTTGACTCTCTCTTCTTCTTTACACTTTACACTCTTCCTGTCTCTTTGTCTGTATTGATTTCACTATAGCCTGCCTAGACAGCCACAGATTCGAGCCTTATGGCTGGCGCACACCTCCCGTTTACGATTCGCGCGCTAAAACTGACTGCGACTCGCCACCCGTTTACGACTTAAAACTGGCCGATTCATTTTTCGAATCTTATAGGATTCCAGTTTTAAGCCCTAAAACTGAGTTTTAAGTCGCGAATCGCAAGGCTCTGGTGTGCTAGGGGGTCGCACACCTAACGACTAAAACTCAAACTTAGTCGTGAAACGGGCAGTTTTAGGTCATAAACGGGAGGTGTGCGCCAGCCATTAAGGGCGCATTCCTTACACGCGGTATGCGGTATGCAGCATGCGGTATGTGAATGGCATGATTCCTTACACACGGCATGCGGCACACGACTGGCTATATTTTTAAAATAAAAATAAACAAGTATACTCAATACTGCACTGTATATGACCTAATAATGCATCTATATTGATGTACCTCTTGGTACGTCACACGGAGGTTCCTACCTTTATAATTACCAAATTATAGATAAGTATTCATATTTTTGTGGCTATGGTAGCATTTTTACCAACCCGAACCCCACCACCACCACTACCATATGTTTCCCCTCTGTACCCTTGTGTGTGACCGTTCCGTAATGCTCAGTCGCCTCTCCTCGTCTAAAACTAATGGACAAGTGCGACTGACGTTTCTATTCGCACACCGCGTGCCGCATGACGCATGCCGCACCGATCGCTACAGGGACCGATCGAGTTGATGCATTCGCATTCGCATTCGCATTCGCATTCGCATTCGCATACCACGTGTAAGGAATGTAGTCCATTGACTTCAAGGCGTTTTGATTTTTTGCTGCATTCGCATTCGCATACCGCATGGCGCATGCCACGTGTAAGGAATGCGCCCTTTAGCCTTTTTACAAGGGGATCTAAACGCTGTATGCCAGCTGCATCTGGCCGGTATCACCTATAGACCCATTTGGATGGTGAAATCTTAAGCAGAACTGGGCGGAATGTGTGATGTTTATCATTATTATTGAGACTTTTTCACTTGCCACATAGCTGAGGTATATACATATTGTGTATATTAATAATAATGTCCAATTGCTGGCCGCTCCCTGTGAGCCCGGAACGGTGCAACAACAGCGCCAACTGGCGGGAACAATGGCTCAACCACACTCTTTGGTTAGTCGTCTAAATTTCAAACTTGTGTAGCGGTTAGGTATATTTGCTAGGCAATACTGCTATAAATTATAGCAGTATTGCATAGCAACCCATCTACCGTACACTTCTCACTCCCTTATTCATGTAGACAGGTTTATGCACATAATATATTCACATATATAGTATAGTTAGACGAATCTTACCTTGGTACAGATGATGGATAACTCTTGTTTTCCCGAGGTACAAGCCTCGGGTAGTCGTGGGCTAGGGAGAAGCAAGCAACATCCGGTACGTCAATCTTTACAAAACTTATTCAGGATAAAAATGCGGTTAATGATTGGAATTCCTCATGTTTTCTTTTTGGCACAAGCAAACATCGTAGTCGTGACTGGGTGTGGTGGGTGGGCCCTAGCCCACGACTACCCGAGGCTTGTACCTCGGGAAAACAAGAGTTATCCATCATCTGTACCAAGGTAAGATTCGTCTAACTATACTATTTTACCTCGGTACACCGCCTCGGCTACTCGAGGCCGAGGGAGACTTTACGTAGCCTCATTTTTATCCTCAATCATGTACATCAACAATGTAACATTCAGAACAATCATAACTCAAACTGTTCACACTCACGTGACCTTCTTAGTTGGTGAGTAGTCGGGTCGCCACCCCACTTGTCTTCTCAAGTCGTTTGTTGTAATGTTTTGCAAACGACTTCGCCGTCTTCCAGCCAGCGTGCGCCAGGATCTTTTTAACCGAGATCCCCAAATGTCTTGCTTTTGAAGCCATCGCACCTCTCGTAGAATGCGAAGCATAACGTTGTGTATCAACCCCTGCTTCCTTGAGCACAATCATCGTCCATCTTGCGAGCGTGTCTCTGGAGATAGCCTTATGTGGCTTAATAAAGCTAATCAATAGCTGGCGCGAATTCCTAATTGGCGCTGTCTTGGAAATATACACCTTAATCGCCGACACCACACAAAGTTTCCTATCGTTTGGGAAACTCGTCAAACTAATCGAAGAGAGTGGGTCTCCTAAACGGTTTGATTTTAACAACTTATCCAAATCAAACGTAGCCTCCTTGTCATCTATCTCTAAGCCCTGAAGTGAAAGGGCAACAATAGTTTGGCCTCTATGTCCAGTTACCAAAAGTAACAATACAGCCAACTTAAAACCTAACTGTTTAATCGATAAATGTCTATTACTAGGCCATTGCTGGAACAGCTTAAATACTACTGAAACATCCCAAAACCTACTATACTTAGGCTTAGGAGGATTCCTAAAATAAACACCCCTCATAAACCAGTGAATAACATGATATTTTCCAACTGTTTGTCCTTCAATCCTGGGAAGAATTACCGACAGTGCACATCTGGCTGTATTAACAGCTCCATAACCCAGGCCATCATCTTCCATCATCCGCAAAAATCTTGTAACTTGAGCAATCGAAGGGTTCATAGGCTTTACTTTATGCACTAAGCAATAAACACCCCATTTCTTTAAATAACACGTATATAATTTTACAGTTCCTGGTCGCCATGCATGCGCAATTAACCTCTCCTGGGTAATTTTATCTAAACCAAACTTCTCTAAATATTTAGCTAAAAAAGGAATGCCAATAGTGGTGTTGTGGACACGTCTCCCGTGTTTGTCAGTTTTCCTTGGTAACGAAGGTTCAGCGGACCTCTTGGGAATCGTAAACAATCTCTCGCTCCCCACTCCACTGCTGCCCTCCAGGGCTGCGTGTTCCACTCCGGCACTATTAGCACTGCATGCGCATTGTCTAGTCTGATTTTCCTGGCTACCTTGCTGATTAAGGCAAAAGGGGGAAAAATATAATAAAATTTTTCATTCCAAATCATCGAGAAAGCATCCACTTTCCAGGATTCTGGCTCTGGATGCCAAGAAACATATCTATCAACTTTGTTATTCCTACGCGAAGCAAACAAATCTACTTCTGGAAAACCCCACTTGTTACAAATTTCCTCAAAAATACTATCACTCAAAGACCATTCTAAATGATCATGAAAACAACGACTTTTAAAATCCGCTAACGTATTTTGGCTACCTGGAATATGAGCAACTGTTAACCAAACTTGGTGTTCTTGAGCCCAATCCCAAATTTGTGTTGCTAATTTGTTACACTCCTTGGACTTTGTTCCACCCATATTCCTAATATACGCCATAGCTGTAGTATAATCCGTTAAAACTTGAACAACAGTCTCAGGCACATCTACCAAACTCTTTAAACCTAAATAAATAGCTCGGAGTTCTAAAACATTAATATGATCATTTCTCTCTTCTTCTAGCCAACGGCCCCCTGTAGCTATCGCCCCTCTATGAGCACCCCAGCCTTCCAGCGAGGCATCTGTGGTAACAACCGTATTAGGCTCCCCCATTCTAATTGGATTATGAGAGTTACTAACGTGGCTTAGCCACCAGTCGATATCCTTTCGACCATCTTCCGAAATGACCATAAGACGTTCAAAATCTCCTTTACTTTTTGATAACGCCACATTTTTATCTATTTCCAAAGACTTAATATGTGCCTTACCATATAAAATAGCGGGTGAATACGCTACCATAATCCCCACTAACACTGCTACTTGCCTTATCTTAGGTCTTTTGCACCGCAACAAATCATCCGCTGTGGTCTTAAATTTCTCAATTTTATCCGGCGTCAAAGACACCGTCATACATACAGTATCTATAAAGAAACCCAAACATTTTAATTTCTTTGTAGGGAAAAGAACTGATTTAGTACTATGAATATAGAAACCTACTTCCGTTAAAGTATCACATAAATCTTTAATGGCTAACAAACAATGCTGTTGCGTTTGCGCAACAATAAAGGAATCATCAATATAAGGAAACATAACATGGCCTTTCTTCGCCATCTCAGAAAAAACGGGTTTAAGTAATTTCGTAAACAAACGAGGAGCACAAGCCAACCCATTCGGTAGACATGTAAACTCAAAAAGCTGACCCCCCCATAAAAATCTCAAAAACTTCCTAGAAGTTTGAGCAATGGGGATAGTGTAATAAGCATCCCTTAAATCTACACTCGCAAGCCAAGCACCTGGTGTCACCAAATCTCTGGCCGTCTCAAGAGAAAACATTTTAAAATGTTTATAAACCACTAGCTTATTTAACTTAGTCAAATCCAAAATCATCCTAACATCTCCATTAGGTTTAGGTCTAGAAAAAATATTAGATATATATTCGCCTTCAACGTGTTGAACTGGCTCCACTATTCCTTTAATACAAAATTTTTTTACTTGCTTATCTAAAGCTTGATGTTCGTCCAAAGACAGACGGTAAGGAAACGGTATACGGCTTTGAACCGGAATACTTAAAAAAGGGATCTCAATACCCCTAACGATCTCCAAAACTTCAACATTACTCGTAATATTTTGCCAAGCCAAAAAATTATTAGCTATATTACCAGCGTGAAAATCGCTTACTGAAGTTTGAGTCGACACCTCTACTTGTTGGTGTCCCTGTTGGCAGGCCTCGGGAGCGGCTTGAAGGGCGGGTTCCCCCTGAACGGACGGTTGCCGTCGTTCCAACCAAACTGGTTTCTCTCTCTCTGCCCCCGGCCTCTCTGACTTCCGTAGCTGGAACTGCCTGGGCGTCCTCCCCGTTGGCCGGTTCGCCTGCCCCGAAAATCCGATCTAAATTTCTTAAATTTTCCAACACTGTCCTTCTTCACCTCATGGTGTTTTGACTGTTTGGCTGCCGTCTCCACTTGTTTGAACAAGTACTGCAACTGGCCTCCGAACATCTTTGTTGCATCCAGTGGCTTTCCTTTAATCGGCTTCGGGGGAAGGAACAACGTGTACTCTTTCCCATCATTATCCACCACTTTCTTGGATCTCGCCACCTCCTTTCCTGCCTCTGTGGTTACTGATTTGAAAACATTCTCATATCTGCGATATGAGAGAAAATTACTCGTTGCCGTTAATGCTGCCACCCCCCGCGTTCATATCTTCACAAAGAGTAGTAAACTTATGGTCCGTCATCATACGGTTGGCTATAGGCATAATAGCCGTCAACGCAACCAGCACCCCTTTATGCGCCATGCTCAAGGATGCCTCCATTCGCTTCCGATCTTCATTTAAAGTAACATCGTCATCCATAT
Source organism: Branchipolynoe longqiensis (assembly GCA_030323885.1). Classification (NCBI taxonomy): domain Eukaryota; kingdom Metazoa; phylum Annelida; class Polychaeta; order Phyllodocida; family Polynoidae; genus Branchipolynoe; species Branchipolynoe longqiensis. Next base: position 83,484,487 of record CM059196.1, on the reverse strand, counting down.
CTTTCATGGTAGCCTCCGGGAGTCCTTTAACCCCAGTGTACTGCTCTGCCAGTTTATTTATAACCTCCACCGGTTTAAACGTATGAAAATGTCCGCGGACATTTTTAACGCATCAACGAACACGTGTTGATTTTCTTACGTTTATCCAACCTGATCTTTTTCATCACCTTCGTCGTAATGTCGGCATACTTCCCTTTATGCGACGCTTCCGAATCCGTGTCCGTAGTCGTAGAATCCGACGAAGAGTCGGAAGAAGAAGACTTCTTCTTTTTCTTCTTCTTCTTTGACTTAGACTTCTTCACTTTCTTGGGCTTTCGGGATTTACTACGCTTACGGTAGTACTCATCGCCTTCCGATGAATCCCTCTTCGTCTTCTTAGACTTGGCAGACTGTAACACCTCAGAGTCGGTCGACTGCTGCGCACGCGAGGCATCTTCCCACTCCGACTCGGAGTCCGAAACCTGATGCCGGCGTTTCCGTGACCGAAAGTCAGCGGGCTGCCTGGGATCCGGTAACAACTGTTGAAGCTGCTCCCGTATCATCTGGGCAATCTTGTCTTCCTTACTGGAGAGCCCTGCCCTAGGTGAAGAACCCTCAGACTGGCCCGAAGCCAATGCAGGGTTCTCCTCGCGATCTGTTGTGGGCGACGCCCCCGCACTACTCTGCTTCGCCGCCATATCGACGACCCTAAAACGAAGCAAAACGACGTTTTTAGACCAAAATTAAGCCGCAACTAGCCAACAGAACAGCGGTACAAGCGCCTATCAGCACTGTAAAGCATAAAAACTGTATTTACACCAGTTTATGCGAGGCGTTTAAGGCATATTTAAGTCGAAAAGCACACAGCTGGGATACCAGCGTTTAGCCACGACGGGTCAGGACCAGTGTAGTTCCTGCCACGCCCTCTGTGTGCTACACTTCTCCTTTCTGTGGCTACTACACCAACAAACCGGAGAAAATATTAACACACTCGGGGGTTCGCCTACACTTGAGAAATCTATCAAAAAAGACACTTAAGGCATCGATTTCCCTTTATCTAACTAAACGAAGATTGACTCCTGTCAATCCGCTCTCCGTTCGGCAACGGGCGGCAAAAACAAATGGCGGTGTTGTCATACTACGCACCGGCAAATAGACGCACAAAACCAACGAAAAACGACAAAATATCGTTCAAAAACGCTACTCAAAGCGACAAATATGTGCGTAAAACATTCATAAACAAATCCCTGCAATATTTCACGCGTACTTACTCGTTAACGCGTCAAAATCTTGTAAAAACTGCTCGTACACCTCGTAACGTCCTCCCGTTACGAGTGGAATATGCTAATTGACGTACCGGATGTTGCTTGCTTCTCCCTCGGCCTCGAGTAGCCGAGGCGGTGTACCGAGGTAAAATATGAGGTATAAGCTATTCATGGGTAGTTGGGTTACTGTAGGTTGGGGTGCAGCCTGGAGAGCTGGAAGTCTCCCCTCAAGCAGCACCCTAGTTCCCCATCTGCCCTCCAGGTGGCGCCTCACCGCCCTACCATGTGACCATTCCGCCTCCGATTTTTAATATGTATATATATGAGGGGGTGGTTGGTTGTTGGAGTTTTACCTCCTGACAACATCTAAGGTCATATCAGGATGGGTACCGACTTGTGAGAGTGCACACTCATGGCACCTTAATAGTGCTGCTCCACTGTGAAATTAGGCCGCCAACATCATGGTCCAATAAACCAGTCAGTCACAGTATCCTGACATTGAGCTAACCAGCCCTTGTCCTATCCTAATAATGCCGAGCGCCTGGCTAGGATTATGAAGCGACAAGTATAAATTTGTCAGCCACTGCTTACTTTGACTCGACCAGGGTTCGAACCCATGGATATATGAGATATGTATGAGAGAGGTTGCATGAGTTTTGGTTGGTTAGTTGTTGCAGTTTTATGTCCTGGCAACTTCTAAGGTCATATCAGTCCGGGCATGAGTGTTGGAAGAATCTCTCTTGACCAGCTTCCCTCAATACTGTATTCCTCATACATACCCCTCTCCACCTTCCTCCCCCCCCCCCCTCCCCCTCACACCGGTGTGAATAAGTGTTCCATGGAGGGTGGTTAGGGGGGAGGGACCCCTGACTGAGTTAGTACTAGCAGGGTACCACTGAGTTGCTAATTGAGTCAGACGGCTGGGGAGACGGCGGGCCTCAGGCCCGTCACGCTTCAATGCCCATGAGACGCAGGTGCGCTAATTGAGATGTGAGTGTTTGCAACAGTTTGGTCCTGGCGCCTTTCTGAACAGACCACGTAAAGGCCCTGTCACATTACACCATACGGCATCAACATGTGCTCAACGTTAGAAAATTTGCCAATACATCGGCATTCGTCAAACTTTTCAGCGGTAGGGGGTAAAAATGGGCATATACACAATGTACACACAATGTATGTAACATATGCAGAATGTATCTCTGACGTATTGATAGTGTATGAGAGCATTAATGTGCCTCGCAAAACGTTCGCAAAACATTCACAGAAAGCTTGCATACGCTCAAGGAACACTGACCAACATTACATATGTTACTCCATTGCTAGAAGTATGGCGTATACGTTAAATATGCTGGAGATACGGCTGGCATATGTTCGAAGCACATTAGGAGTACATAATGCATTATTAGTTGGCAGTACGCGGTCTGTACGGGGACTGCACATTCCCACCGGCTGAACGTATGGCTAACGTGCAGCAAAGTATAGCAACATATCCGTAATGTATTCCCAATGTACGCCGATGTATCCCAAATGTACATGCAGCATACGTTCAACATACGAGCCACACGTCGACACATGTTGAAAATTTTGAGCATGCACAACATTTTTTCGGAGCCTCGATGCACATCGACGTAAGACAACGTAGACCGACATATCCAGAACGCATATGCTGTATGACCAACATACACATAAAATGACGATGTATGCTGACATGTTGGTAGAAAATAACATACATTGGCACACGTTGAGACGATACGTCATAGTGTGACAGGCCCTTTATATATGTGCATGTGTGTGATGAAGTTGGTTCTCCCTACTCAAATCTTAGAAGCAAAAGAAATTAACAAAAAAGTTTGTTTGATTTTATCACGCCTCTAGAGCACATTAATTTTTATCATTGGCTATTGGACATCAAACAAGTGGTCATTTTAACATTTCTTTGGAGGAAACCCGCTGCCATCACATAGGTTATTCTTTCCGATAAGCAACAAGGGACCTTTTATATGCACTTTCCCACAAGCAGGACAACACATATCACAGCCTTTGATGAGCCAGTTGTGGACCACTGGTTGGAACGGAAAATAGCGCAAACTGCAAATGTGTCCACTACTGTGCAGGATCGATCAGATGACCTACACCTTCACAGGTGAACACTCTCCCGCCTGAGCTACGTCCCGCTCCCTGTGAAAGTTGACACACGAGGATGATTCAACACTGTTCAGTGTGTAGCATACCAGAATCCTGGTCATGGAAATATATTTCCTTGCGGGTTGCAAATGAAGGGAAACATAAGGCATAACGCAGGACTCGAACCCACGTTTATTGCCATTTCGGGACTAGCACCCTAATCATTAGGCTTTTTAGACTCCCTGATGCAAACCACTCACCCAGGACTGGTTGTTGGTTCCCCTGAGACTAAGTTTCAGCCTTACACTTAACAGCTACAAATAGCCAGGTCCTGGTCACGGCGCCAGTGTCAGGGTGGTGTCAACATTAGGTCTAGATCGAGTATAAACCCATATTTCTGCCATTTAACTTCAAGGGGAGATCATCCTAATCAGGAAGCTTCCTGATAGATACAGTCCCCATACTCTCACCTCCTTGTGTATGTTGAAACAATGACTTGACTTGCAAAATTGACACTTGGCGCTACCTAGCCTGGCACTCGGCATTACTAGGATAGGGCGAGGAAAATTAGAATCTTCTGCCAAATAAGAAAAAAAGCCAATATGAATTAGGTCCGAGTATACTCCCACTCCCACTCCACCACTCCACCACTAAACAACTCCACCACTCCACCACTCCCATTCCTACCCCCACGCCCACGCCCGCCCCACGCCCACCCCAATACACAAACACATTCACTCTTCATTATTAGGATAGGGCAAGGACTGGTCGCCTCAGTGTCAGGATAATGTGACTGAGTGGGATCTCAGGAGCGGGACATAGCTCAGGCAGTAGTGAAGGTGTCCATCATCCTATCAATCCTGCTCAGTGGATCCATTTGCAGTTTGGGCTATTTTCTATTCCAACCAGTGGTCTACAACTGGTTCATCAAAGGTTCTGGTATGCGCTTTCCTGTCTGTTGGAAAGTGCATATAAAAGACCCCTTGCTGCTTATTGGAAAGAGTAGCCTATGTGGTGACAATGGGTTTCCTCCTAGGAAATATGTAGGATCTCCAATACCCTTTGATAGAAAAACCAATGTGCTCTAGAGGCGTCAATAAAGCTGCATAGTCCGATGAAGCATCAAATTTTCAAAACCAAAATAAGTATCTCAATTTGATTCTACATATCTAACTTAAATACTGGTGCACTTGTTAAACATGTGTCACCACATAGAATGTGGTGTTCTCTATGGCGGAGTGGTTAGAGTGTCTGACTTTTTTCTAGGTCGGACTCCTAATCTGAAGGTCGGTGGTTCGATTCCCCATGCCCCCACCTATGCCAATTTGGATTTCCACCTCTGTGTATAACATACAGTGACATCAAAGGCCAGTTGCTCTCATACCATGTCTATGTGGTGTGGGAGGTTAAAAATCCCTTACGTCGGTAAAAGTGTAGACTCAGGCTTTCTATCGACAAACTGTCTAATGGTGAAAACAAGTCTATTCACACTTATCCATGATAGAAAGTATAAATCCTCAAGAAAAAAAAATAGAAGGGAATTCTGAGGCAATTTAACAGAACCTGTTACTGCAGAAACCTATGATGTCAGAATTTTTGCAAGCTTCCCAAAACTAATTTTGCTTGTTTGCACTTCAAATATCTCAAAAGTTAGCTAATTTAAAATGAAAGTTACTTCAAGTGAAAGTAAGGTAGATTATATCGATCAGCCTAATATGTTTATCTCAGAAAATGACAGAAACTCAAAACCCATCGGACTATGCAACTTTAAACAAAACAAGCTTTTCGAGTGGGATATCAGGTCATGGTGCTGTTGGCCTGGTCTCCCAGTGGGGCAGCACTATAAAGTCGCTATGCGTACGCACTGTCATCAGTCGGTACCCGTCCTGACATGACCTTTAGATGTTGCCAGGACGTACAACTCCAACAACCACCAATCAACCCTTCTTCTCAAAGAGCCCAGTACCACCCAGTGTCTCTCAACACGCCGCCCCCCTGCTCGCACCCCGCCCCCTCCCCCCAACCCACTTGGTCCCGGCCTCTTTGAGGTCTCAGATAGGGAAGCAGCCGACCGGCTCACAATGGGCCGGTGTGTGTGTGTGTTTGAAGGGCGGGGTGCGGGTGGGGGGAGGAGGAGTGCTATTGGTTCCTTTCGCCACGCGCCTCGTTCTGGCTTTGATGACCTTCACCTTCCTGTCGGTATGTTTGAGCTAATTAGTCCGAACCCCTTTCCGCCGCTCGCGTCTACACCTCATGGAGGGTCCTCTGGAAGTGTGCGCATGCGTGCGTGCGTGCGTGATAGTTGTGTGTGTACGGGAGTGAGGGTGGGGGGGGGGGGGTGTAGTATCGCAGAAAATGGGGCCACTTCAAGAAGGAGGAGGGGGGGGGGCACTTCAAGAGAAAGAAGTGGCTTGTGTTCTTTCAAGTTCCGCAATTATTCCGAACGCCGTGGTCCACTTTCTCTTTGCAATCAACACACTCACTTAGGTTGTCGTCTGCTTTGATCAAATGTCGTCTGCTTGCTTGCAAATGTTTTCTCAATTATTCAGAACGCTGTGCGCTCCTTTATTTTTGCAATCAACACACTCACTGTGTTATCATCAGGTTTTATCAAATGTCGTCTGGTTGCTTGCAACTGTTTTCTCAGTTATTTCAAACGCTTTTGTTAATTATTCGGAACGCTGTGCTCCCCTTTCTTTTTGCAATATACACACTCACTGTGTTATCATCTGCTTTGATCAAATGTCGTCTGCTTGCTTGCAAATGTTTTCTCAGTTATTTCAAACGCTGTGCTCCCCGTACTTTTTAAAATAAACACATTAGCTTAGGTTGCAGTCTCCATTGATCAAATGTCGTCTGTGTTGATTGCAAAAAAAGAAAGGAGAGCACAGCGTTAAGAATAATTGAGAAAACATTTGCAGGCAAGCACTCACTTAGGTTGTCGTCTGCTTTGATCGAATGTCGTCTGATTGCTTACACATATTTTCTCACTTTAATGCTGTGTTCCTTCCATGCACTGCACTACATCCGGACGGCTTTACTATTCTATTCCCGCAGTGGAGATGTAATGTTGTACTTTGGTCATTTTGGGGTTTTATATCCAAGGAAGATCTAAGAGTAAGAGCAAGGTCATATCAGAAATGAACCTCATGGCGACTTTGTAGTGCTGTCGACCAACTGGGATGCTGGACGGCTTCTCATGTGCGGAACCTGAGTGAAATCAGTGAAATTCAAAATTGATACTTGACGCTACCATCCTAAAGCTCAGCTTTGGTTGTAAATTGCGTTTTGATTCATGGCAAGGGGGAGGGGTGTTGGGCGGGGGACCCCCAATAGCCGATGTCTACTTTATGTGCTGGGAGGTCGTTAAGCAAACAACAACAACATAAAGGGGGGAGGGGAACTCGCAACCATATTGTAAATAGGTTCTATCTGACAAAATGGTGTTTTCGAGATAATGAGGACTGAAGCTGTGTAACTACATGACAGCAAAACACAAATTATTTTTAATATATTTCAGTGAAAAATACCAGTTGAGAAACAGTTGTGTAACTGTATGAACAGCAATTCGGTCACTTTGTCAGATAGAACATTTTTATAGTAAGGTCCAGGACATTTAGCGGTCCTCCCTTAAGACTCATAGTGAAAACCCTCTATAGTTTGTTTGTTTATTGTTGTTTTACGTCCTAGCAACATCTAAGGTCATATGAGGATGGGTACCGACATGTGACAGTGCGCACTCATGGCACCTTTATAGTGCTGCCCCACTGGGATACCAGGCCACCAGCACCATGACCTGATATCCCACTCAGTCACATTATCCTGAGACTGAGCCAACCAGTCCTTAACCTATCCTAATAATGCCAAGCGCCTGGCTAGGAAGCGACAAGTGTCAATTTTTAAGTCATTGCTTTGACTCGACCAGGATTCAAAACCACAAACTAACTCGTTTGGTTGAAAACCCTCTATAACTAGCATTTCCAACTGCAAAGTGAGCTGCTACCAACAACAGTAGTTCTTGCCACTGCCACCAGAGGGCAGGTTCATAGTGAAATCGTACTATAACAACAGTTTCACTGAATAGTTTTTGTCACTGCCATAGAGGGAGAGTGGGACGTAGTTCAGGTGGTAACGTGTCGAACTGTGGGTCAGCCTATCGATCCTGCTCAGTGGACACATTTGCAGTTTGGGCTAATTTCCATTCCAACCAGTGGTCCACAACTGGTTCATCAAAGGCTATGTGCTATCGTGTCTATAGGAAAGTGCATATACAAGACCCTTTGCTGCTTAATGGAAAGAGTAGCCCATGTGGCGACAGCAGGTTTCCTCCACAGAAATATGGCAGAATGATCATATGTTTGACGTCCAATAGCCGGTGATATGAAAATCAATGTGCTCTAGAGGCATCATTAAATAAAACAAGCTTTCTTTTTACCACAGACGGCAGGTTCATAGTGAAAACACTATGTAGTATAACTCGCATTTCCCTTGAAAATGCTTCGCAGTGTGCTGCTACTGATAACAGTACAGATATATCCTGCCACAATCACCAGAAGATGGCGATGACACTGGAATGGTCTGTACTGTTAATACGATATACAAAAAAAACACCAACCCACACACAAAGGGGCAGATTTTCAAAACGGATGCGCTTACGAGAAGAGGTGGGAATTGAATATCAAGTTACCTGTAAGCATCACCTACCCCCCTCCCCCATCTCCCCTCTCCCCTCTCCCTCCGCACTCCACATCTCACCCCCCCCCCCCCTTGTTGCCCGCCATCAACCCCTCGTTGAATGTCTAACGGGACTGTAATGCCAAGTCTCGCGCCGCCCATAAATCTCGCGAGAAATCACAACGGAACCCGGGCGATAAAAGAAGGAAGGAAGCAAAGCGAAACAAGCGACATCCTCCCCTCCTGCCCTGCCCTGCCCTGCTCTGGTCTGCCAGGCGGTGTTTTTTTGTTATATTTGTTACCCGTTATTACGCCACTAACAACCAGTTTCAGCCGCGTCCATCTTGCACGCGCCTCTCGCGTCGCCCCCTGGCGGTTTGTCTTGTCATCACGACGCCAGGGGGGCGCCTACACTATGGCAATCACGTGACCCCCTCCGCGCGTCTCTCCACTTCCCGCGGGACGCTTCGTTTTCGCGCAGTCTCGCGCCCTTCCCGCGAACGCGCGACACGTGGGGTTACAATGATGGAGGGAGGTGGGTGTGGGTGTGGGTGTGGGTGTGGGTATGGGTGTCGGTCTGGGTGTGGGCGTGGGGCGTATGAAAACGGTGCTAAATGTCTGAACACGTGCCAAACAATGCATGTCGTCGTGTAAGTTTATGTAACGCCGGAAAGTGGCAATCTGGACCGATTAGGGAGTCCTCTGGTTTGGGGCGGTGTGTGTGTTTGTGGGGGTTGTGGGGGAGGTGTGTGTGTGTCAGGGGGGCGTTGAGGTGTGAGAAGATGGGGAGAGGTGTGTAGAGATGATGGCGGGGGTGAGGATGGAGGTGGGAGGTGGAGGTGGAGGTGGAGCTGGAGCTGGAGAAGGCTGGGGAGGTGTGTGTTTGGGTGTGTGTTTGGATGTGTGTGTGTGAGGTGTGTGAGGTGTGTGAGAAGATTGTGCGAGATGTGTAAAGGAGTTGGTAGCGGGAGTGGGGGGATGAAGGGTGGGTGTGGGAGATGGAGGTGCAGAAGGCTGGGGAGGTGTGTGTGTGGGTGTATGTGTGAGACGGATGGATGTGGGGGGGGGGTGGCTAGAGAATAGCGAAGGCCGTTAGAAAATACTTTTATTCGGTATTATTGTATCTATTACGTAAGTGAGAAGACAATACAATTAGTTTGGTTGAGCTATCTCTGGCTCATCATCCATCATCATGCTGTCGGTCGCAATGCGACAAAGACTGCTTTTGTTTCTTAACCGCTGCTATTTCGTGTGGTTGTGCATTTCATAAAAGCTGCTTGCAAAGTGTTGAAGTGCTGCTGGCTTTTGCAAGTTACTAGCAGCACCCTCTCGGGGAGCAAATAGAGGTCTCACACCGGCAATAACATGTCAAGACAGGCGCAAACTATTTGTCCCTGCAGTCGCTGGCTGGGAGATGCTGGGAGTTCCCTTCATCACCACCCTTAATGCTGCCATGGAAGCATGGTTTTCTATTAGGGTTTGCTCCCTTAGCCTTTGGTTCTATCAAGAACCTATACCACAAGGCAGTTGTATATAACTTTGCAAGGCAGGGGCATCAAACTCCCTGACGTATTTTAGTAGATAGGTACTGCATTACCCGCATACTAGACACTCCATAAATGGCCCTTCCGCTTTATTAAAGTCAAAATTCTGCGCGAGTGAGACAGATAGTGGGAAGCATGCGCGATTGTCACCCCCTTTGAGTCAGTAGCTCCCCGTATTGGGAGTATTGAGCTGGTAGCCAAGGCGCTCCAGCCCAGTTTAATGAGCAATTGTCAGAGCAAGTAAATACAAACATAAGAAGTACCCCTACCTGTAAGGTATGCATGCTATGGACATGACAAGGTGAACGACCCTTGGTGATCACGTGCCGGCCAGGCGCGTGACATGGACCCATAATAAAACAAGTTACACTCTATAGCTCTCCTTGAGTTCGGACCTATCATATACTACATGGTGTCAGATTGCGAAACCACACACCACAATGGCCCTAACCGGATTGAAACTGCTGGCGCCTCTACACTTAGTTTTAGTTTTGCCGACCACGTCATGTATGGACTACATAAGGCAGCATGCTAATATGAACAACCGCCCATTCCATGCCGTCTCACTGCTATATTATTAATATTAGGCATATAGTCCCTCGATTTTGTTAATATAGTTTATTTCCGCGCTCTACCACTTAGGAGCTGGCGCCACCTGGTGTGATTTCACCACTAAACGTCTGGTGCCAGTCGCAAGAACTAGTTTTATATAGGATTTCCACTACAAACCCATCCTCTGACGTTGTTTGTTGCTTTACGTCCTATGAATATCTAAGGTTATATCGGGACGGGTACTGACTTGTAACAGCGCGCTCATGGTTACTTTATAGTGCTGCCCCATTTGGACTCTTGGGGAGACCAGGCTGCTGACATCATGACCCAATATCCCACATGGTCACATTATCCTGTGTTAACCTGTCCTATTAATGCTGAGCAGCATTCCAGGTAGTGACAATTATCAATTTTATAAATCATCAACTTGATTCGCCTGAGATTCGAACTCCCGACCTTCCAAACAGAAAGCCTACGCTCTACCAAATCGGCCACCCACCGCGTCTGGGGTGATGGTTTGGAGTTTCTATAATTTTCTGAGATAAATACATTAAATTGATCATTATACTCTGCTCTACTCCAGGTTGAAGCAACTTTTATTGTAAATAGCTAACATTGTGGATATTCCAAGTGAAGCCATGCACAATTAATATTAGCAAGCAGGGGCTCAGCATTAACAGCTTCTAATAAATTGATTTAGTGTAACCTAATCCTTTGATCCTATGTAGTTCAAGTTGCATAGTCCGATGCTTTTGAATTTCTTACATTTTCTGAGATAAATCATCCTCATCATGCTATCAGTCGCGATGCGACAAAGACTGCTTTCATACCTTGACTGCCACTCACCATTTAGCTCTCTACTGTGAGAGTGATGTCCATGAGTTGGTTTTAATGTCTCTCAGCTTCAGGTTTCTCTTGATGGTATCCTTGAACTGGAGACGAGGGCGCCCTCTCTTTCTGTAACCAGAAGACAGTAGAGAATAGAGGATCTGCTTTGGTAGCCTGTCTGATGACATCCTCATGAGGTGTCCAGTCCACCGGAGATTCTTTTTGATCAGAAGATCTTCCATAGAGGGCAGCCCCATCCGTTCGAGTATTTCCTTATTTGTCACTTTGTCCTTCCAGGTTAGCCTCATGATTGAACGCAAATGTCGCATGATGAAGGCATGCAGCTTTTTCACCTGTCCTCTGTACACTGTCCAGGCCTTGGCTCCGTATCGTAGGGTGGATATCGTTAATACATTATGCTAATCATTAGTGTCTTCTTTAGTTTAGTTTGAAGTAATTTATATTTTAAATGGCTAACTTTGGAGATATTTGACGTAAAACAATTTTACATTAATGTTGGCAAGCATGCCAAAACTCTGGCACCATAGACTTCAGTAGTAAAGGGTTCTATTAAATTGACTTATTACAACCTTTTATGCAACACGTGCTTAATAAGTGCACCAGTATCAAAGGTGAATACGTAGAATTATGTCTATATAAGTGTTTTGGTTTTGAAAATTTAATGTTTTCATCGGACTATGCAACTTTAACTTCTATGGGCGCACTGGGCACTGCCGAAGGTAGTCCCATTCAGATGCAAGTTGGATTGGTGGGTAGTGAGTGGTCAGTACTCAGAGAAATCAGGGAGGGTTGGGAGGTGGCGGGGGGCGGGGGGAGGGAGGGAGGGAGGGATGGGTGCCCGCGGGTGGGGAAGCGTGGGGGGGGGGGTGTGTGGAGAGAAACAGGTAATAATTCTATGCAGGTGTTTAAAATCGAACTTAGATGTACAGAATACAAATATAAATGTACATTTGTTTTAGAACTTCATCGGACTGTGCAGCTTTAAAAGGGTGAGTGTTGAGGACATATTTATATTTTCACAGGAGGTTCTGCAAATATCATAATCTGTCAGATTAGTGTGTCACTTTGACAGCGTCTTCCTACAATGATAATTAGGTGGCGCCTGCATACAATGTACCACCACCAGCTCTACTTCTTCTCACTTGTCCATCGGTTAGTTGTTGGAGTTTTACGTCCTGGCAACATCAAAGGTCATATCAGGACGGGTAGCGAATTGTCAAAGTGCACACATGTGGAAACTTTATAGTGGCCACCAGCATCCATGACCTAATATCCGACTCAGACACATTATCGTAACACTGAACCAACCAGTCCTTCCCACTATCCTAATAATGCAGAGTGCCTGGCTAGGAAGCAACAAGCATCCTTTTCTAAGTCATTGGTTCGACTCGACCAGGGTTCAAACCCGTGGGCTCGAATCCAACGATCTAACAAAACAGGAGACGGACGTTCAACTCATTCGGCTCGCCTTGTTGCACATCGGCGGTGATGATGACACTAACTCATCATTTGTTGTGGACTCATCGATGACAGATGAGTCGAATGTGTTCTAAGAATGTGTGGTGGCACATTGGACATACATGTAAATAGCCGCAGTCAGAACGTCTGGTAGGTGAAGGAGAAATCTTTTCTCTGCTGATGCTTTTGTTTAACTTGAGATATACGATCTGTTTCAAAGTGTGTTGTGCCTTTGCGAATAGAAGCACGCCATGAACTCCTCTACTCGGTCACTATTTCCCAGGTTTCAGTGTTGAGATTCCATTTCTTCAGGTTGTATTTAAATTTGCACAGTCCGATGACTTTGACTTTGTTATTTTCTCAGATAAATATCTAAGATTAATCGTTATTATCTACCTTATTTTACCTTGAAGTAGATTGTATTTGAAATGTCTAACTTTTGAGATATTTGAAATGCAAACCTACAAAAATAATTATTGCAGAAGCCTATGATAACAGAGTTTTGGCGTAAATACAGAATTCCTTCTGTATTCCCTTTATGTGACGACAACCATTTAATAAGTGCACCAGGATCTAAGTTAGATATTTAGAATCAAATCTAAATAATTGTCTTGTTTTTTTTTAATTTGATAATTTCATCGGACTATGCAGTTTAACTTTAAGGCAGTACTTGAACCTTTTCTTCTGACCACCTTGATTTGTATGTCCTTTAACAAATCCACAGTAGAAGAGAGTTTTCAGTATTGTATCCTCAACCATGTGGCGTTCTATGTGGCAGAGTGGTTAGAGTGTCTGACTTTGCCAGACACCTAATCTGAAGGTCGGTGGTTCGATTCCCCATGCCCCCCCCCCCCCACCTCTGCCAATTTGGATGTCCACCACTGTGTATAACTTACAGCGTCATCAAAGGCCGGTTGCTCTCATACCATGTCTATGTGCTGTGGGAGGTTAAAAATCCCTTGGGTCGGTAAAAGTATAGGCTCAGGCTTTCTATTGACAAACTGTCTAATGGTGAAAACAAGTCTATTCACACTTATCCATGATAGGCAGTATAAATCTTCAAGAAAAAAAGAAAGAAAAAACCCACTACTACTACTAACTACTATGCTGGGTGAAGATGACTAAACCCCCAGCTAAGCTGTAATTCCGCCGAGCTGGGGGGGGAGGGGTCACAGCTCCCTGTAGAGACTGACCTATGAGCGCACAATTACATCAACGTATCCCTGCAGCAAGGCAGGTCCCTGGTGCACCACGTGACCCGCAATAGACACGAAACCCCTTGTGTGACATGGCCGACACCAGGGGGCGCCCTCAACACCGCCAGGGGGCAGCGGGGCGCCTCTCAGGGCGAGCGTGAGTAAGGGAGGGGAGGGGCGCCGGCAGACGGGAACTGACCTAAAATTACCCGGCGCCGTTGACCTTCAAGCCGTGCAAGTCAGGCGCAAGGTCATTCGTTGACCTTTGCCTATTTTGCTCGGCATACACCTGGAGGGGAGTTGGGGTGAGGGTGGTGGGTTAGGCAGAAACTCCGTATGGGAAATGTAAGGGCGATTGTCTGAATCGTAACGGGAAAAAACTAAATACCCGCTTGGGAAGCGCGATTCTCAATTCGAGGCAATTCGTTGGCTGAGAATTAACCGGGCCTATGTCCACTTTTAGAAAAAAATTATAGTTGTACATAATACCTATATTAGAATTTAGAGTTGATAAGCTTTTATTTCCCAAACCCACAGCTCAATATATAGGTGAGTGTCTTGGGGGTTTGTGTATTACAACTTTGAGATTTTTCTAAAAGTTGACATAGGCCTGGTTAATTCTCAGGCGACGAATTTTGGAAATAAATACTGTCCAAAAAGGTAGTAAGAGATAGTGCATGTCAGGTGATTAGGAGGCGGGAAGCCAACGCATAGAGCAGCATGTACATTAACAATAATGGAGAATAATGACAAAATTTCCCTTTCATGCTTTCATGCTAGTAAAATGCTTTTTCAACATCAGGGAATGGACAGACCTGGAGTTTGGCAAGTCCCGGAGGGCAGTGAAGAACAGAGAAAAGTGGAGAACACTGGTTGTAAAGTCATCTGTGGTGCCTGAGTGACCCTTGTGGTTATGGCCCTGTCACATTTCGACGCATCGCACAAGCGCATGGCCAACGCGTAAAAATCACATTTTTACGTCGGGATGCGTCAAACTTTGAGCCGCAGGGGGGCCAAGTTGGATGTGTACAGACGATATACATAGGGTATGGCCAATGTATGACCAACATATGGCTAACATGCCTCCTGGCGAAAAACGCTAAAATTCCCAGTATGATGTCAGTATCCACTCACCCCGTCACTGTAATATATTTCAATACTTCATCTACGTTCTCTAACCCTACAACCTACCCACACTCCCACCTTCCTCCTCACTCCCTCCCTCCTCACTCTCTCCCTCCTCACTCACTCCTTCCTCCCTCCCCACTCACTCTCTACCCCCCTTCCGCAGAATCCCTCCCTCCCCACTCCCATTTCTCCTTCTCTGCCCTCTTCCCTTCTACCCTCCCTCATCCCCTCATTTCCCTCCTCCCTCTACCTCCTTTCCCCTCTGACCGTGAATAACTTACCTATGTTTTGTAACCCTACGACCTGGCCTATTCCTCCTGCTCCCTTACCCCTCCCCTGCCCCCTCCCCTGCCCCCTCCCCTGCCCCCTCCCCTGCCCTTCCCACTCCCCTGCCCCTCCCCCCTGCCCTTCCCCCTCCCCTGCCCTGTCCCCTCCCCTGTCCCTTCCACTGCTCCTACCATGTACCCCTGTCCCCTCCCTGCCCCCTCCACTGCCCTCCCCTGCCCCTCCCTGCCCCCTATCCCCTGCCCCCTCCCTGCCCCTCCCTGCCCCTCCCTGCCCTCCCCTGCCCTTCCCTCCCTGCCGCCTCCCCTGTCCTCCCCTGTCCCCTCCCCTGTCCCCTGCACTGCTCCACATGTACCTGTCCCCTCCCGTCCCTCCACTGCTCTACCTTATCCCCTCTCCTTCCCCTGCCCCTCTCCCGTCCCCTTCTCTGCCGACCCCCCTTCCCCTGCCCCTTCCCCTCAAGTCTCCTCCTCCTGCTTCCCATCACTGTCCCTTCCCTGCCCCTCCCTGCCCCTCCCCTGTGATCTCCCCATGCCCTCTTCCCCGGCCCCATCTCCATGCCCCCTCCCAGTCCGCTTCCCAGTCCCATCCCCTGCCCCCCTGCCCTTTCCCCTCCCCTGTCCCCTTCCCATTCCCCTGTCCCCTACTCCACCGCCTCCCCTATCCCCTTCTCACCCCCCCCCCCTCTTCCACATGCCCGTCCACTGCCCCCTCCTCAAAACCCCTCCGCTGTCCCTTTCCCTGTCTCTATCCCCGGCCCCTTCCCCCTCGGCCTACGGCCTCAACCGGCCGCCTCCCAACAGCCCCCCCCCCCCTGTCCC
Source organism: Branchipolynoe longqiensis (assembly GCA_030323885.1). Taxonomy (NCBI): domain Eukaryota; kingdom Metazoa; phylum Annelida; class Polychaeta; order Phyllodocida; family Polynoidae; genus Branchipolynoe; species Branchipolynoe longqiensis. The sequence continues at coordinate 83,468,612 of CM059196.1, read as the reverse complement.
CTCCACTGCCCGGTCCCCTCCCCCGGCCCGGTCCCCTCCCCGCCCCCCCCCCCCCCTCCCCTACAGCCACCGCCCAATATGGTCCCAGCACCCTAGCCGTCACCTCTGCTTACCGTTGTCACTCTCCACCCCCACCCACACACCCCATTCAGCCCTGGGTTGCATGTAAAAGGAGAATCGCTGACATAACAATACGGAACCACCCATAATCCGGCTATAAACACGTAACTCTAAACGGAACGGCTTGCACGCATTGTCCCCGCGCACACCACGTGATGCTATCGGCGCGCCCCCCAGCGGCCACCTCTGGTATTAGAGGGGCAGGGGTCAACGCGACGCGCACTGAGGAGGGGTCCAGGTGCGGCCTTGACCCTGCCATATATCACACACAGAGGTCATGCCGGCGTGACCCTGACCGTACAGGTCCGTCGTCACATGATACGCAGCCATCTTGGAAAGGCGGCCATATTGGATTGTGTTTAGTTGTTTTTTTGCGGTGAACAATTTTGATTCATCTGAATATAATTTTTCTTCAGCATCGAGACACTGATTTTCGAATATTTATCCCTATTTATCAAATTATAGAGACAATTGAAGAGTATTAGATCCACTAAACGCCACTCCAAAAATTGAGATCAATATTAGAATCAAACATTCAAAAAGTACATTTTTTACCACTATTTATCAAATTATAGAAGACAATTAAAGAGTTAAGGCGCAAAACCTAATAAACGCCAATAAAAATGTTGAGATAAATATCGGAATTAAAATTCAAAAAGTTTTCATTTTTACATTCTGATTTCTTAAATTGCATTGCTCCATACCCATTTCATCAAAAGAACAGTTGTAATAGCGATAATTAAAATTACCTTCAGATGAAGATATTTTGTTTTAATAAAATCTTTCGATTGACGATGAACTCTCCCAATTACTTTTACACCATTGACACTACATGTAGTTTACTAAGTAAGAGGCTGTCATCTCTCTAGTTGGAATAAAGCATTCATTTTGTGCATGCGCATGGCTGTCGTGTCTTGGGTGGTTTTCAGTTAATAATAGAAGGGTTCTATCGGTAGTCTATAGGTAAAATGCCTTGAGACAATGAGAGTTGTCCGTGGATTAGGTTAAATGCTGAGGACAATGCTGGATGGGTGCAACATATATACTATAATATTGCTCGCTGTTCGTTCCTGTACTTGGGTACCTGCTTGATTGGTTGGTCGATTGTTGGAATTTTACGTCCTGGCAATATCTAAGGTCATATTAGGACATGTACTGACTTGTGACAGTGCACACTGATAGTGACTTTATAATGCTGCCCCACTGGGAAATCAGGCCGCCAGCACCATGCTCCAATATGCCACTCAGTCACATTAGCCGATGATAAAAGTCAATATGCTCCAGATGTGTCATTAAATAAAACAAACTTAGGAATGAAACTCCCAATTTCTGCCGCACAGGAGGCCTGCGCTCTACCGATTCGGCCACCGCGTCCAGTGTAGCTGGTTGATGTATAAGTAAAGGGCGGGGGGGGGGGGGGAGGTTCTAGATGAACTTTGACCTTGTCCGCCACACCGCCTGAAGGAAATGGCATATTTTACAGCTCAAAAGGTTTGATTCATAAGGTTTAAATCAGGATGGGCATTGACCTGTGGCAATATGAACTTATGGTGACTCTAGAGTGTTGTCTCAATTCAATACCGTCCCTTCAGCACTATAACTCCCTTATCAAACTACTGGATTCGGTGGCCGAATCAGGAGAACGCAGGATTTCGGTGGGGAAGGTTGGGAGTTCGAATCCCAGTCGAGTCAAACCAATGACTTAGATAATTGATACTTCTCGCTACCTAGCCTGGTAACTGGCATTAATAGGATAGGACAAAGACTGGTTCGCTCAGTGTCAGAATAATATCACCGTCTGGGATATCGGCTCATGGTGCCAGAAACCTGAGTTCCTATTGGCAACAAGACTATAAAGTTTCCATGAGTGCGCACTGTCCCAAGTCGGTACCCATCCTGATATAACCCTATGGCTGGCGCACACCTCCCGTTTACGACGTAAAACTGGCCGTTTACGACGTAAAACTGGGTTTTAGTCGTTAGGTGTGCGACCCCCGCGCACACCAGAGCCTTGCGATTCGCGACTTAAAACTCAGTTTTAGGGCTTAAAACTCGAATCGCAAGGGATTCGAAAAACGAATCGGGCCGTTCGAGAAACGGTAGGTGTGAGCGGTCAGTCGTATCGTAAACGGTATATCGGTGCTAGCCGCCGGGGGCCCGTCCGAGTTTTAAGTGCCAGCCAATCACAAGGCCCGAAACCATCATGTGACTTTGTCCATACATACACAACAAAAATGGCGGACTGGACGGGCGAAACGGAGGGAAGGATGGTAGACATGTGGCAAACTCTGCCCTGTTTATTCGATGTATCTTGTGCGGAGTACTCAAACCGAGTGAAGAAGATTGCCGCATTGGCGCAGATTTCCGCTGCAGTCGGACAATCAGGTACGCCCTTGATCGCGTTTTAACATGTTAATTCTGTTTGTAAACTCGGTCCGTCTGCACTCGCCACTAGTAGCTATGTGAGTATTTATTTTAAAAGCATTTGATCTCAATGGAACCTATTCCAATGGAAAGAGCTTGACGAGACCTAAAACGTGGTAGTCATAACAATTTTCTAATGTAAATATCAAGAAAGTTACATCACTTTGAAGTTGAAAAATATGCCTAATTACGGGCCCATTGTTCTATATTAAACCAGCCAAAAGTTGGCGCCCAAAAGGCTGAGGCTTAAATGCCAACTGCCAGTTTGTGGGAGACAGAGTGGTCAATGTTATGATTGTAAGCAAGTGCTGCAGATTAAATAACTCTCTTGGCCCTCTATCAAACATCCTTAAAATTTTACTACATGTAGACAATTAATAAAGGAACAATATGTGCATATTTTGATTGGACATTTTAATCAACTTTGAGTGATTTGGCGACCTAAATGGAACCGATTCGCGGCGATCGGCGCTTTTCACACATAGCTACCACTAGTTCGCTTCATTTAATTCGGCTCAATTGCCCATCGGTAGGCACATGCATACAAATTTGTTACTTCCACACTTATTATTTGTAACAAATGTTATTGTAATTGAAGTTCTGAACCTGTACTTTAAATATCAATATCCTTGAAATGTATACTTTTTTCAGCGGAGACAATCCAGAAACGTATGACAAACCTACGCACACAGTACACCCGTTTGCGAAAACAAGCGGCCTCTGGTTCAGAGGCCAAACGACTGACCACAAGGCAGAAGTGGATTCAGCTCTCGTTGTCCTTCCTTGCGCCACATGTGCAGAAAAGACAGAGTGTATCCAACCAACTGGCCCCCCTACCAGGATGCACTGAAGCAACGGATGAGGTAAGGATAACTGTCAATACTAATTACACTACGAGTTCTTAATTGTTTTGATTTACCGGCTTTATAGACAAGTTGAGTTCTAGATCATGTCCGACTGCCACGGCACAGAACCGGTCGATGAATTTACGTACTCCACCAAATAGTCTCTTTGGGCTTTTGCACGTTGCGTGGAGTTTGTGCCTGATGGCAGTGTCGCCTGGCAGCATCCTCCCCAGCACGGGGTACAATGGGTAGTGGGGCCTTGAGTCAGGTGCTGCCCAACCTTATCACGCAGGAAATTATGGAGCGCACAGCTTGCCATGACTACTTTTTCCACCTTTGCCGGTCCTATGGCGATGTTGGTTTGAAAGACGCGGAATCGGTTGGCCAGAATGCCGAAGGCATTTTCGACCACACGGCGTGCTCGCGACAGTCGGTAATTGAAGATGCGGTGATCAGTACGCATGTCTCTGTGACTGAACGGCTTCATGATATATTCCTTCAGAGGAAACGCGTCGTCAGCCACAATGAAATGCCTAATCGCCCGCTCGTCGCCGGGGAGAGGTTTGGGGGGTGGGAATGACTCAGCATGGTTCTCGAGGGCTTGCTGGAGGGTGCAGCCGGAAAACACCCCTCCGTCACTTACGCGGCCATTGCAGCCCAAATCCACGTACAGAAAGCGATAGTCAGCATCCACTAGGGCCATCAGCACGATACTGAATGTATGTTTATAATTATAGAATGACGACCCTGAGTTCTTTGGTGGCTTTATGTTGATGTGCTTTCCATCAAGGGCGCCCATGCAATTTGGGAAATTCCATCGGGTGCTGAAGAGATCAGCGACCTTCTTCCACTCGTCAGGGGTGGACGGGGACTGCAAAACATAAATACAAAGACAATCATATATATATACCAGTTGTGTTAATAAATCAATTGTTTCTCTCTTCCATGCAGGTCCCCGGTGATTACGAGGATAGTAACCATGAGGGGGAAGCACTCAGTATCTCATCGCAGAATTTGAGTGTGGTCGGAGACAACCTGGAGGACGATGAGCCTCAATCCAACCGGACGACCCCATCAAGGTCCACCCTAGGATCCGTCCGAAAGAGACCAGAGGGAGAAAAGCGAGAGAATGCTTTGATGGAGCTTGTTATCCAGAACTTAGAGGAGAGCAAGACCGCTGCTAAGCCAGAAACTGAGGATGCGTTAGACATTTTCGGTAAAGACATAGTTATGAAACTACGCCAGATAACCGACCCACGAATACAGTTGATCGTCCAGAACGAGATTGAACAGGCGTGTTTCCGTGGGAGGATGAAAATGCTAGAAAATCGCGGCCAAAGCACCCCATTGCATATTGCTAGTTCACCGGGAACCGAAGTCCCTAGCCCACGCCCAGGGTCCTTCTCCTACATTAAGTCCACGGCCCTATACCAGGCGCACGAGGAAAGGCGGCAGCAAAGGGAAATGGAGTTGGAGGAAAGGTGGCAGCAGCGGCAGATGGAACTAGAGGAAAGGCGGGACGAGCGCGAGATGGTTAACAAGAGGGAGCTCCGTAAACATGAGGAGCGGGTGATCGAGCTCCTCACGTCGATGCAACAGCGCGCACCACAGCCACAGCCACAGCCGCAGCCACAACAATTCCAGAGTGCGACGGCTGATGGGGTGACACGCATCACCCTCCTGACCCCACAAACAGCCCAAGCCGGACCGTCAAACCGCAGTCCCAGAACGAGTTTTTATGAATAGAAATAAGGTGAAATTTATCGGACGTTATCGGAGATTGTACGATACCAGTTTGTTGAAACCAGTTTGTGTTGAATTTTAATTGTCTTCTACACACTTTAACCCTGACCTTTCCTACGTGTCATTTGAATAAAAATGCACTTGTAGTTCCCTATATTATGCTTTCTTCCATCTTTTCTACACACTTCGTTATGTCATGATGTGAAATCGCCACTAGTTCGTTTCATATAATGTGGTTCATATAATTTGGTTCATATAATTCGCTTCATATAAGTTGCCTTGTCTAAGTCGGCATACCATTACAGGGTTTAGCAGAGTTGGATCTGATCTAGGTCACAAAGGTCACAAAATATATCTACCTGTGGCCAGGAAGCGGAGGGTGATGGAAAGCCTCTCCGCAGGCGAAATTGAGGCGCGATACCGGGTATTCTGCCGAGATATGCGATCTTGTACCTGGCTGAGCAACTCGTCAAATTGCTCCGACGCCATCCTGGTGTAGTTGCTGAAGGCGTGCGGTTCATCTGCACGCAATCCAGTCAACAGGGCGTTGAAGGCTCCGAGCTGGTCATGTTGCGCAATGTGTGGACGAACCCACAATTGCCTTCCTTGGTTACGCTGTCGACGACGACGACGTATCACAAGCATCACAAGGCCAAGAGCAAGAGCAATCTTTCTCCTCTGTACAGCTGAATGCGGCGCCATCTTGCTTTGCCGCTCACTAATGCTAGGAGGCGCTCAAGCTAGTGTAGTTCGCGCTAAAGACACCAGGTGCGTGCGAGGAGGCGCTCATGCCAGTAGTGTAGTTTGTGCTAAAGACACCGGGAGGCGCTCAAGCTAGTAGTGTAGTTTCGCGCTAAAGACACCAGGTTCATGGACCGCAGTCGCGAAATGGACGGTATATGTGCGCCCCCCAGTCGTTATATGTGCGCACCCCCTGTCGCCAGTTTTAGTCGCAAAACGGGTCGGGTCGGGTCGTGATGCGCAGTCAGTTTTAGATCGTAAATCGTAAACGAGAGGTGTGCGCCAGCCATTAGATGTTGCTAGTATGATGTAAAACAACAACAAAAAACACCACCCAGGAGGCCATTCAAACTCATTCGACCACCCCACAAGGTATTGTAACCTGGATGCTAATTGGAAATTATCTAACAACAATCTATTACTCTGTGTTTAGACACATTTCTAAATGACCTGTGAATGCTACAGCAATTTCTGATATAGTCAGCATTTACAAAGAAAATTCGGGCGAGTGTGCAAAATTCTGCTGTAGTCGGTCTCTATAAACCCCCTCTCTAACCCCCCCCCCCCCCCCACACACACACACACCACAATGTCTGCCGGACAACACAACTGTAGTGCAATCCATTCCTCTCTATCTACTGTTCACCCTGTTCTAATTTAAAACAAACATCCCCCGTCTCCCCTCCGCTCTTTGAATAAAACCCACACGCGCCTGCGTTAATTCAAACAACAGCGAAACAAACAAGACAAAACTAACCTACATCCCTCCCCCCACCCCCCTCCAACCCTCCCCACACCCCCTTCCTATCACCACAACCACGTGGTCAACACCAAACCAAACAGACGACATTCGATCTGAAGCAGACGACATTCACTGTCCGGGTTTGGCGCCATCTTCGCGGCGCCGACATCAAAGCGCCGCGTTCCCCCATGTCAAGTGGGTCATTCTCGCGCGGCGTGAGGCGCGAGGCGCGAGGCGTGCGAGGCGCGAGGCGCGGCGATACTTGTAGTGTTTTATCGTACGGGCCGTGTTTGCCGGTAATTATTGGTGTTGACACGGGGATGCCACAGATGAAAGTCGCGTTTGTTTTCTCTTTCTCTCTCTTTTCCTCTCTCTTTTTTCTCTTTTAAGTTGTTTTTCCCCTTTTTCTTTTATCTCTGTCCCCCCCCCCCCCCCCACTTCCTGGTATGCTACGCTTGGTGCGCTGTGTGTCCTATATCCTGTGCCCGATGCCCTGTGTGCCCCCTGCCCTGTGTGCCCCGTGCCCTGTGTCCTGTACCATGTGCCCTGTGTCCTGTACCCTATGCCATGTGGCCTATGCCCTTTGGCCTATGCCCTATGCCCTGTGCCCCGTGCTGTGTGCCCCGTGTCCCGTGCCCCGTGCCCCGTGTCCCGTGCCCTGTGCCCTGTGCCATGGGCCCGTGCCCCGTGCCCCGTGCCCCGTGCCCCGTGCCCCCTGCCCCGTGTCAGTGGCCAGCCCTCAGGGTTTAATGGATTAGGGCAATCCAGCTTTACTGTAGGCGACACGCAGCTCCAGCGTTGAAGAGTGGGGATGATTTATTGGTTGGGCTGTGTGTGTTTTTTGGGGTGGGTGGGTGAAAGTTGAGGGAGGTGGGGGTGAAGTGTGGAGGGCGGAGGGTGAGGCTCGCAGCGGCGGAGTGCAGTAGAAGGGGGAGCGCGGGAAGGGTGGGGGAATGGGAGGTGGGGGAGTGGGAGGTGGGGGAGTGGGAGGGGGGGGGGAATGGGAGGTGGGGGAATGGGAGGTGGGGGAAATGGGAGGTGGGGGAATGGGAGGTGGGGGAATGGGAGGTGGGGGAATTGGAGGAGGGGGGAGGGGAGGTGGGGGAATGGGAGGTGGGGGAATGGGAGGTGGGGGAGTGGGAGGTGGGGGAAATGGGAGGTGGGGGAATGGGAGGTGGGGGGGAGTGGGAGGTGGGGGAGTGGGAGGTGGGGGAGTGGGAGGTGGGGGAGTGGGAGGTGGGGGAGGTGGGAGGTGGGGGAATGGGAGGTGGGGGAATGGGAGGTGGGGAAGGAGGTGGGAGGGGGTGGGGGGAGAAGGGAGGTGGGGGAATGGGAGGTGGGGGAATGGGAGGAGGGGGGGGATGGGAGGTGGGGGGGAATGGGAGGTGGGGGAATGGGAGGTGGGGAGGAGGTGGGGGAGTGGGAGGTGGGGGGAGTGGGAGGTGGGGGAGGAGTGGGGAGGGAGGTGGGGGATGGATGGGAGTGGTGGGGGAATGGGAGGGGGTGGGGGGAATGGGAGGTGGGGGGGGTGGGAGGTGGGGGATGGGGGTGGGGGGGGGAGGTGGGGGAGGGGGGGGAATGGGAGGTGGGGGAATGGGAGGGGGGGAAGGGGGGGTGGGGGAATGGGGGGGGGGAGTGGGAGGGGGGGGAATGGGAGGTGGGGGAGGGGGGAGGTGGGGGGGAGGGGGGAGGTGGGGGGGGGGGGGGGGAGTGGGAGGTGGGGGGGGTGGGAGGTGGGGGGTGGGAGGTGGGGGAGTGGGAGGTGGGGGGGGGGATGGGAGGGGGGGGGGATGGGGGGTGGGGGGGGATGGGGGGTGGGGGGAGGGGGGGGGGGGGAGGTGGGGGGAGGGGAGGTGGGGGTGGGAGGTGGGGAAGGGGAGGTGGGGAGTGGGAGGGGGGGGAATGGGAGGTGGGGGGGAGTGGGGGGTGGGGGGGGGGAGGGGGGGAATGGGAGGTGGGGGGTGGGAGGTGGGGGAATGGGAGGTGGGGAGTGGGAGGGGGGGGGGAATGGAGGTGGGGGATGGGAGGTGGGGGGATGGGAGGTGGGAGGGGAGGGGGGGGGGGAGGGAGGGTGGCGGAAGGGGAGGTTGTTTGAGAAGGGAAGGTGTGGCAGTGAGGGATGGACAGTAGAAGGGGAGGTGGGCAAGCTGAAATAGTGGAGGGTGAATTAAGGTGGGAGGAAGTGTGGGTGGGGGTGAAGAAGGGGGAAGGTGAAAATGAGAAGGGGAATTGGGGAAAGGAGATGTGGAGGAGGCTGAGTGGGTAGGGAAGGATAGTGGGGATGAGTGGTGTGTAAGGGGAGAGGGTGGGGAAAGGGAGTGGGTTTGGAAGGGGAGTGGGTTGGGAAGGGGAGTGGGTTGGGAAGGGGAGTGGGTTGGGAAGGGGAGTGGGTGTGAAAGGAGAGTGGGTGTGAAAGGGGAGTGGGTGTGGAAGAAAAGTGGGTGTGGAGGAGGAGTGGGTGTGGAAGAGGAGTGGGTGTGGAAGAGGAGTGGGTGTGGAAGAAGAGTGGATGTGGAAGAACAGTGGTTGTTGAAGAAGAGTGGGGGTGGAAGAAGAGTGGGTTTGGAAGAAGAGTGTGTGTGGAAGAAGATTGTCTGTGGAAGAAGAGTGGGTGTGGAAGAAGAGTGGGAGTTGAAAAAGAGTGGGTGTTGAAGAAGAGTTTGTTTGTTTGTGATTGTTGTTTTACGTCCTAGCAACATGTAATGTCATATCAGGACGAGTACCGACTTGTGACAGTGCGCACTCATGGCGACTTTATAGTGCTGCCCCACTGGGAAACCAGGCCACCAGCATCATGACATGATATCCTACTCAGTCACATTATCCTGACACTGAGCCAACCAGTCCTTGCCCTATCCTAATAATGCCGAGCGCCAGGCTAGGAAGCGACAAGTATCAATTTTTGAGTCATTGGTTTTACTCGACCATGGTTCGAACCCACAAACTCATGGGTTCGGATCTCCAAATCTCCCAAAACAGGAGACTGACGCTCTACACATTCGGCTCCCCGTCTGGCTCTGGAAGAAGAGTGGGTGTTGAAGACTATTGGGTGTGGAAGAAGAGTGGGTGTTGAAGAGGAGTGGGTGTGGAAGAGGAGTGGGTGTGGAAGAGGAGTGGGTGTGGAAGAGGAGTGGGTATGGAAGAGGAGTGGGTATGGAAGAGGAGTGGGTATGGAAGAAGAGTGGGTGTGGAAGAGTGGGTGTTGAAGAAGAGTGGGTGTGGAAGAAGAGTGGGTGTTGAAGAAGAGTGGGTGTTGTAGAAGAGTGGGTGTGGAAGAAGAGTGGGTGTGGAATAAGAGTGGGTGTTGAAGAAGAGTGGGTGTGGAAGAAGAGTGGGTGTGGAAGAAGAGTGGGTGTGGAAGAAGAGTGGGTGTGGAAGAAGAGTGGGTGTGGAAGAAGAGTGGGTGTGGAAGAAGAGTGGGTGTGGAAGAAGAGTGGGTGTTGAAGAAGAGTGGGTGTGGAAGAAGAGTGGGTGTGGAAGAAGAGTGGGTGGCGGAAGGGGGAAGAAGGTGGAGAAGGGAGAATGAAGGGGAGGCTGAACATGGGTTGAGACGGCCGCAGGTCGGGGTGTGAGATCGGGATGGGGATGGGGAAGGGGAAAGGAAAGGGTAGGGAGATGGAGAGTGGGAGGGGGAGGAGAGTGGGAGTGGGCGTGGGAGAGTGGGAGGGGGAGAGTGGGAGGGGTGTGGTGGGAGAAGAGGAGGCTGGGTAGGGGAGATAGTGGTGGCGGGAGATCAGTGGGTGGGTGGGGCTGGGGGTGGGGGTAGAAGAGGAGACAAATAGGAGAAGTGGTGCCAAAGGTAGGGTGACTGTGAATTCATTTCCATCTGATATAGCATATCTGTGCTATATAATACATTATGTAGTTATGGAAGGACTACCGTGGGCCTCCCTGCTTGGAGTGCACCGTTGCTATATAATGTACTATAGAATTTATTATGTCAATATAAATAACTCCATGTTATTCTCTGTGGATCAGGCATTCTCTCCTCCACGCCATGAGCCAATGGTCTTTCTGCTCACTGTCATTGTTGGTGGTGGAAAACATTTAACTCAGTTCACCACATGTATGCCATTTCCCTAGGCTCATTTCACTGTGAGTGAACCAGACAACTCTCTCCACCTGAGTGTATATTACACACACATTTTACCCTCCTGTCCTGCATCTGTTGCGCTAGATTTAAACTATTCCCGCTATCTCTGGAGCCAGTTTACAAATGAAAGTCACCCAGAATGCTTTCCCTTCGAGAAGTACCAGCTAATTACGCTCATTTGGCTGCTGCCAACACCTCGTCATTTTCAGCTGCCAATGAAAGAGTGAGAGACCTCAATTAAACAAGACGGGTGCGCAGCACGCAAACTTAAAGCCTGCCCTACACCAGTCGACATTTTAAACTCTTTATATTTTGGGGTATTGTTCTCTCCACTTGATTAAGGAGTGGACATTCTTGTCAGTTAGTGTACATCAATCTACTGATTTTTTTGTTTGTTCTGTCGAGCACTAGACCAGGAATGGGAAAGTGTCAATTCTTAAAGCCCCAGTCACACCTTACCGGACTGACTACCGGACAAAGAATTGTCTAGTCCGGTGGTGTCCGGTGGTGTCCGGTGTTGAACTGTTGCAAAGGCCGTGGGACGAAACGGACGTCAAACGGACACCAACCGGACTCTTCACGGACGCGCCAAAAACGTCCGTCAAACGGACACCAACCGGACTTAAAACGGACACCAACCATACACTTCAGTCCGGTGGTGTCCGGTTAAAGGTTAGTGCATGTTCAAGACTTGTACCGGACACCGCCGGACACTGCGGGACACCGCCGGATGGGTACTGGACGTGTACCCGACATTGCCGTATTTCACCGGACAGTGTCCGGTTCAAGTACGGTACCCAAGTCCGGTAAGGTGTAACTGTGATTTGTTTGATTCGGCTTGGGTTTGAAATCACATCACATTTAGATAATACTGGCCAGCCAAATGACCTAAAGTTGCATGGTCCGATGAAACGTATTTTTTTTCAAAACCAAAACACTTATATAAATTTGGTTCTATATATCCAACTTAGATACTAGTGCATTAGCTAAGGATTGGGAACAGCCTATAAAGAATAATCAGTGAATTTATTACCTCATCCCCTTGGAGACCAAATTTGAGACAGGAACACTCATTAAGCAATTAGGTGAATCTCATGGCCTAATTACCCATACTCTGATTCCAACTACCATATATGTAATCCGGTCATCGCGAGATGTCAATATGTGTCATAGCTCGAGGACTTTTGGAAAGCTTGTTGAAAGTATTTTGGGTTCTTTCAGCTCAAATTGCTTCAGAACTAGCCATTTTTCATCAAAGTTACTCCGGACTAATGATTACTAGGTTATACCAATCAAATTGATATATTTGTCAACAACACAAAATAAAAATTCAAACGCCAACGGACCATGCAACTTTAAGTAACCACTTCCCATTTTGGTAGGTCATGGGATTCAAAACTCCAGGTTTGACCATGGCTGAGTACAATTAGTGACTTTAAAATTTATATGTGTGGCTACCTATCCTGGTGTTTGGCATTACTAGGAAAGGATAAGGTGCAGTGGAATGAGGAAGAACCATTGTCCACGATTGAAAATTCCCAGCTTAATCGAGTAATGTACACCAACAAAAAGAACAGCAAAAAAACACAAATAGAAACTGAAATTATTCCTGCTTTTCTCTGGCACTAAATCGATATCAGTATCAGTGTCTATGCATATCGTGACCAATATAATACTAGACAGGCCTTTCATCTCAGAGACGAAACACAACAATAACATTTTCAATCTCTAATCGCTGGCCATATATCGAACACTGCGATATTGCTCCTCCTCGCCGATAATCAAGTCAAATTGTCGGCTAATGTGAGACGAACTTTGTCGCTGAGCCGGCGGCATGGCGAAATCTCGGCACAGAAAACAGATGCCACTGTTCCCACCCCCACCCCCACACCCCCACACCTCTCCCCATCATCCCCCCACACCACACATGCACCCACAGTGCCTATTTTGCTCCGTGTGAGTAGTGCAACGCGAAGTGGGTTTGTGGCTGGCAAGGGGAACGGGTGGGGCGGGGCGGGGAGCGGGCCGGGTGCTGGCTCAGCGCCGGGAGCTGCTCCCGGGCCTCCCGCCGCCCACCTCCCGCCTCCCGCGCCTGACTGCCGGGTGCGATGATTCCCAGCGGGTATCGACTGCACCCCCCCCCCCCCCCCCCCGCCCTCCCGAACCCCCGCCTCAGATGAAGGGCAAACACGTGTCGGTGGGGGCCGGCCGTGCGCGCCGCCTGCCCCGCCTGCCCCGCCTGTCCCGTCTGTCTCGCCTGTCCCGCCTGCCCGCCTGCCCGTCCCGCGGGTAAGGGGGAGACGGGGGAAGATGGAGGGGGAAGGGGAGGGGGAAGGGGGAGTGGAAGGGGGAGGGGGAAGGGGAGAGGGAAGGCGGAGGGGGAAGGCGGAGGAGGAAGGGGGAGGGGGGGGGGGGAGAGGGGAGGGGGAAGGGGAGCAGGGTGAGAGGGAGGAAAGGTGGGCTAGGGACCGGGTAAGGGATGGGGGCCGAGTTGCTCACGGGAGACCAGCGAGATGGGACCGGGAGTTTCTCACCTCGCATGTGCCCTGAGGGAGAAAAGTACTGACAGTTTCACCAGTAATGCCTAAGTTATATATCTAGTAGGTATATTATGTGTGTGGCTGCATGGTTTGTTGGGGTTTTACGTCCGGGCAACATCTAAGATCATAACAGGTTTGTTTATTTTTGCTTTAGGTCCCGACAACACCTAAGGTCATAATATCAGGACGGGTACCGAATTGTGACAGTGCACACTCACGGCGATTTCGTAGTGTTGCTCAACTGGGAGACCAGGCTGCCAGCACCATGACCTGATATCCCACTCAGTCACATTATCCTGACAGAGCCAACCAGCCCTTGCCCTATCTTAATAATGCCGAGCACCTGGTTGGGAAGCGACAAGTATACATTTTTAAGTCATTGGTTTGACTCGACCAGGGTTCGAACCCACAAACCGATGGGTTCGGATCCCCCGATCTCCCAATACACAGACAGACGCTCAACTCATTCGGTCATCCCGTTTGGTACCATATCAGGAGTCATGCCGACTTGTGACAGTGCGCACTCATGGTGATGGTATACAGGAGACACTAACACAATACAACAGTACATCACAATGGAACAATACAAATATGTAATGCAACGGCACCATGCAATAATGTACTACAACACAACATAATACAATGGTGCAAGACAACGCCACAAGACAACATAAAACAACGAGAAAAGTTTCTGCCTTATTCGTACATATACATACACACACAAATAACAATATATCCACATATACACATATATGAGCCTGTCTCAAAAGGTGATAACTCTTCTTTTTTTTTGTCCATTGTAACAATTGACACAAAACAGCACAGAAACGGTTACACTGAAAACACAAGGACATTTGCTTCAAATCAATATGTATTCTATTGGGATTATGAAACACCATGTAAAAAACAAATCAGTTTATCCTGAGCAAATGCATAAGAAGATAGTATGTTGATTGTTACATATAAACTTACAATGGACAAAGTTTTGTCCCAGACTGCTTAGCACCTTCTGTATATATAGAGAGAGTATAATTTATTATACGTATATAAAAGGGACGGAGCTCTCCATGATTATCTATAATATTATCACGATTATTCCTCTGTTATTTCTACTACTATTATTGTCCAATCGCTGACTTGCCCGCATTTGCCCCGGTCCTTGCCTACCCCAGCGCCACCACCGGGGTGTTCTTGGCACTACTTGCCCGGGCAGTCAGTCTCTCTTCTGCCTTTGAAAAGACAACATCTACACTACAAGCTCTCCCCAAACAGTCTACTCGCTACCTGTTTGCTTCCTGGAGACCGTTTCGTGGTTCCTGTCGTCCGCGAACCGGCCGACCATTCCTCTGAGTCGATTTTCTGGTCGATTGGACATCATCAGGATCGATCTGCACAGATTGCTTTCACATGGATGACGGTATCATGCCTTAAATTAGATTCGACGGTCGGTTAGTACGACCATCGATCACCCTACAAGTGTGTCGACTGTATTCATACACAGGGGAGGGGACGTTAATATTGAGAGCAAGCATTGACTTCATAGACTTTCCGCGTATGTGGGTCGATATCAAATCGACAGAAAGACAGGGTTGAACTCATTATAATCGAGCTACAGCTATCAAGCTCTACATATATTGCAGATAGTGTGTCGATAATATCGACTTGGACATAAATTATCGATCGTACATACACTTAGAACACGATCGACTCAAAACTTTACTTCACGTTTTTCAAATTAACAGCTCCAAGGTCGCCGGGTGCGTGCTACAGCTGAACGCTTAATCCGCTTAAACCGCTTAACCCGCTTAACTCTGGTCCGCTTTAATGCCAGGCGGCCGCTATTGTTCAGAGTGTGGCACAAGCCACGACACTCATGACCAATGTCAACCAACTAAATCGATCAGCACACCTGTTACGAGGTTAGGTATGGCTACGCGTAGCAGCACAGCGCCGACCAAGAGTGCGAGATCGGTAGGTGGGGTCAACGATATGGAGTCGACTGCTTCCAACTTCGCCGAGTTGTCGCTGGACGAGCGGGAGTCGAGTGCACGCGCGGAAATCGACAGACTGAAGGCCGAGATGCGAGTCACGGCGCTAGAGGACAAATTCGACGATCTACGAGCCGAACGAGACAGAAGATGAACCAGACGGCGGACGACCGTTAAGGATGACAGCCAACACGACGTCGTCCCGGCGAGGACAACCCGTGACGACGCGGACGACCGATTGCAACCAGAGGATGAGCGACGGACGACGGACGCAGCGCCTTTACCGCCGAGTTGGACGCGAGGAACCAACCACGTCTATTCGACCCACGGTCGATCGCGTCGACACTCCCGAGGGTCGAGTAGGAGAAGAAGACGGTCGTTGAGGTCGAGTAGCGACGGGAGTTCATCACCACGACGACGAAGTAAGTGGTCGTTGAAGAAGTATGGAATGGGGAAGGACATCAGAAAGATGAATGCCCATGAACTTGTGAAGGCGTCATGCGACTGGTGCCTTGATATTACCTCCCTCACAATATCGGACTATAGAGCCTTTATACAACACATCGGCTTCATCTCAACGAGAGCTCGTGAAGACCACTACAGGGACGTGGCCCATGTCGACCACGTGCTTGCCATTCGTAAGCTCGGTGAAAGCATCAGGTTCTCGGCATTTTCTAAGGCTCACCAAGATGAGAGCATAGAAAACTACGGCCCCCACAACATGAAGATGAAGAGACAAGGCACTAACACATATAGTTCTCGCAGAAGGTCACCGGGCAACAACACGAAGAAGGCTTGTTACGCCTGGAATGGTGATGTGGGTTGCCTTAGATCTGACGAGGAGTGCCGCTTCGCGCACGCATGTTCAAGATGTGGCGCTAAGTCGCACAAACGGGCAAAGTGTAAAGCTTGACGTGGTCGGACATTCAACAGGGCTAGTCTACAAACTACAAGAGTTCTTCCGGCATCGATTCGGATCGGTTCCCGCTCCTTTCCGGTTAGAACAGTTCATTGGGAAGGAGACTCGAGAATCGACTTGGGAAGGGACTGCCAGAACGGCGATGACCAATTCAATTCGCAGGTCGTTACTGGGGCTAGTCACAATGTTGAATTTCCATATAGGGACGATCATCCTAACGATAGCATTGAATCTAAGACTGTCAACCCTAACCAGACTGAACATCCTGATTTCATCTCTGATAATGATTGCATGCCATGCCTTGATCTTTCAGCGGGGGTGGAGATCTGTGATGGTGCGGGGGGGGTTGATGTCACTCGCATTCATGATAGTAGTAATGGCTTGCATTGGGAGCAGCCTGAGGGCGCCAGCAAGGCTGATCGGTTATTCGTAGAGCAGACCGCATCGGGCGGCCTGCTAGTATACATTAGCGAAACCGAGGGGGCGCCACCCATGAGATTTCAGGTATCTCGCAGCTGTGTGGACGGGAGCTGCACATGTAGCCACTTGATCGCGGGCAAACCGAGCCAATTGAAGCCTTGCAGGTGGTTCGCTGAAATATGTCTTCGTGGCGATTGGGACCCAGATTGGGTTTATTTGATGATAGGGGTCACTTTTGGGTTCAGGGTGATTAACCCAGGTGTCGAGGTCAGCTATAGTCCAGACAAGACCAGGAGGAAGGCTAATTGGGAGCGTGATATAATTAATAAAAAATTCCTCGATGACTTCTGTCTCGTCGGTGGGACGCGGTCGGAGGTCCAGGGTGCTCAGAGAACCCTCATCCATATCCTCAGAAGACTCAGGTTTTTTGGTAACTTCAAGAAGGTCAGTGGTGTCGAGACCAAGGTTAGATTCCTTGGCATATTTATAGATTCTGTACGCCTCGAGCTTAGCCTTCCTCCCGATAAATTAGAGAGAACATTGGAGATACTCCGCAAACTCTGCGAGCGCAAGAAGGCCAGTAGAAAGGAGCTTGAGCGGGTGGGGGGGGGCTGCTCGCTCACTGTGCCAAGGTCGTCCGGGGCGGGCGGACCTTTTCTAGGCGGGTCTATGATCTCATGTCTAAACTTAATCAACCGTTTCATAGAACGAGGCTAGGCAAGGGGGTTAGGGAAGACCTCGACTGGTGGTTGAATTTCGCCAGTAGCTTTAACGGGAAGGGCAAGATTCTAGGCAAATTTGCCCCAGTTATATCCATTTACAGCGACTCTTCCAAGTGGGGCTTCGGTGCCCTGCATGGCAGTGACTGGACTGTCGGCTCATACTCTGACTCGACGGAGGACATCCTTGACGACTATGTCGGTCATCACCACTTCCGTCCTCCGGAGGATGTCTGGACCGCCCACATCAACGTGCAGGAGATGTGGGTGGTCTACGCATCCTGCATCCGTTGGAGTGCGGGCTGGGGCAATAGCACTGTCATTTTTGTCACCGATAGCTCTGTTGTGCAGGCAGCTCTTAATACTGGCAGGTCTAGGAGTGCCAAAGTCATGCACTTCTTGCGTAGGATATTTTGGTTCTCTGTTAAATACAACTTTACCTTTAGTTCGGTTTATATACGTAGTGCTGTTAACGTAGTATGTGATGCCTTAAGTAGACTGGGTGACAATGATAGTGCCGCTAGAATAAGGAGTGTCGAATGTGCCAGAATGCTCTGTTGCAGCGACACGTTTGACCGATCGCTCGTCTCTTTCAGGGATGGCAGCCCTGAGAGTCGAGCAGCAGCAGTACCAGCATCAGGCATACGCTCGGAACTCAACAATAGCGAGGGCCACGCAGATCAAGAAATATTTAGGATATGCTGAACTTTTCCATTCTTCCAGGTCTCCCATACCATGCTCCGAGGAGCAGGTGGCCCTATATGCCGCCTGGTTGGCGAGGGATCTCAAGTATGTATCGGTGATCAACTACCTCAGTGGCCTAAATTTTTTCCTTAAGCAAAACGGCGAAAGGCCTATAGACTATACCAACTTTGTCATTTCTTCTACTCTTAAAGGTATACGGAGAGTTAAGTCGGATATACCTAGGCGTGCTATGCCTCTCCTTCCCCATATGCTTCGCAAGATCTTCGCTTTGTTAACCAATAGCCCCGGCCATGTCGCCTGGCGCGCAGCAGTCCTCTGCTCATTCCGTGGGCTGTTGCGTAAGTCCCAGGTCACCTTGTCCGATGCCTCTCTATTGAGATCTGACTTCAAGTTTTATGACTGGGGGCTGATTTTGAGTGTTCGACGCTCCAAGACGATTCAGTTTAACGAGAGGGTCCTCGAGATACCGATATCGAGGTGTTGTGATACGGACATGTGGGCGGTTTATTGGACTGAGCGGCATTTCAACCAGATTGCCGCTAACCCATCTCAGATAGCCTTCCGCATTCCATGCGGCGTCGGGAGTTCCGCCGCCTTCCCTTACTCGGCCTATCAGGAGACCCTAAAGATATTCTCGGCCAGGGCGGGGCTCGATGCCGCCTCCCTCTCTTCCCACTCACTCAGGAGGGGGGGTTGCACCTTCCTTTCCATGTGTGGAGCCACCATAGAGGAGCTGAAGGTCCGGGGCGACTGGGCGTCCGAAACTGTCTACTCATATCTTAAGACACCGCTCGGTACAAGGATTGTGAACGACATGAGGGTTGGGGTGGCGCCATGTTCGAGTCAGGCTGGCGTTGGGTTGGGGGTTGGGGGTTGGGGGTTGGGGGGGGGGGGGGGGGAGACGCTTAGGCGGCTCCTTGGCCTATATTTTGCTGCCCTGACGCAAATAAAGTCTCCTACCCATCACCTCCTCTTGTCTCTCTCCTTGCCATAGCCCAACTTTATAGAGAGTATAATTTATTATACGTATATAAAAGGGGCAGAGCTCTCCATGATTATCTATAATATTATCACGATTATTCCTCTGTTATTTCTACTACTATTATTGTCCAATCGCTGACTTGCCCGCATATAATTTGCCCCGGTCCTTGCCTACCCCAGCGCCAGCACCGGGGTGTTCTTGGCACTACTTGCCCGGGCAGTCAGTCTCTCTCCTGCCTTGAACATTTTTTTTATATATATATTTTTTTTACCGGTAGCCTATATGTTGCTGCCCTGACGCAAATAAAGTCTCCTACCCATCACCTCCTCTTGTCTCTCTCCTTGCCGTAGCCCAACTTTATATACATATATACATAAATACATGTTTGTTGAAGTTTTACGTCCTGGCAACATCTAGGGTCATATCGTGACGGGTACTGACTTGTGACAATGCACACTCATGGCAACTTTATAGTGCTGTCCCACTGGTAGACTAGGCCACCATCACCATGACCCAATATCCCACTCAAGTCACATTATCTTGACACTGCACCAACCAGTCCTTGCCCTGTCTTAATAATGCTGAGTGCCAGGCTAGGAAGCGACAAGTATCAATGTTGTAAGTCATTGGCTTGACTTGACCCGGTGTCGCAGTTTCCGCCGTCCACCAGTTTCCGCAGTACACATACACTCAAATGCATTGTGAATGGCCGTGAGCAATCATACAGAAAAAGTGAAATATCTCTAAAACCACACCATCTAGAAACAAATCGCTTGGTAGACATATAGAAAACATCTTTACCAAAAACATTATATTAAATTCATAAGGTTAGGGTTCTTGATTTCTATTAATTTTGAATAAAACTAATGTTTTGCACTGCGCGTACCGTCAAACTCAAGGCATTGTCAATGGTCATGAGCAATCTTCATACAGAAAATGTTAAAGATCACTAAAACCACACCACCAAAAACAAATCGCTTGGTACACATATAGAAAACATCTTTACCAAAAACATTATATTAAATTTATAAGGTTAGTGATGATGCTGTTCGATTTTGATGCATGCGCAGAAGCGATGCGTACCACAGAAACTGGCGTACAGCGGAAACTGTGACACCGGGTTTAATCAATCCCACGATCTACCAAAACTCAACACATTCGCCCATTCCATCTAGTCATGCATATCGAGTTATACCACATGGTGAATACCTCATGTAATTAATACATCTTAACCTGTTTACATTACGTGATCAGAACATGTGTGACTGCTGTAGTAAAAAAACACACCACAGGTGCGGCATTCTGAACGCCCCGATGTCACGTGACCGCTGTCAGTGAAGCAGGCCGTGACTGAGTTAGAACACATGCTGTTGAACGATCCTCTGTTTACACAATTATTGATCTCAAACCGTGCAAGTGGGAGCTGGACCAGATGTGGGGCGCCATATGTTTCTGTCGCGCTCTGAAATGTACAAAGATTCTCCCACTTTTCGATTTGTCGTCTGCTGTTGCAAATAATGTCGTCTGTTATCGGGAAAATGGGGTTTATCGTATTTAAATAGCATCAAATGCCGTACAAAGATTCTCACTTTTCGATTTGTCGTCTGCTGTTGCAAATAATGTCGTCTGTTATCGGGAAAATGGGGTTTATCGTGTGTAAATAGCATCGGATGCCATACAAAGATTCTCACTTTTCGATTTGTCGTCTGCTGCTGCAAAATTAATGTTCGTCTGCTCTCTATAAAGTTTGGTTCATCGTATTTAAATTGGATCTAATGCAATTAGAATTCATTGCGAGGTCATTTAAAGTTGCACAATCCGATGGTTGTGAGTTTCTGCCACTTTCTGAGATAAATAAATATATTAAGTTGATCGCTATGATCTACGACACTTTTGTTTGAAGCAACCTTTATTTTAAATGGCTATATTTTGAGATATTTGAAGTGCAAGCATGCTAAATTAATTTTTTCAAGTAGGTCAAACCAATTGTGTCAGTATCTATGTTAGATATGCAGAATCAATCTAGGTAAGTGTCACTTCTGTGCCCGTATGCATGGGGCGGTGTTAGTGAGCCAAAACTGGTTTTGGAAGGGATTTCTAGTTTATCGGCAAAAAGTCACTAGGCATGGGGCGGTGTTATGGAAACACCGCAAGTTTAAGGTCCGGTAAGCTAACACCACTCCGAAGTAGGTTTAAGGGTGGTGTTAGGTATCGATTAGGCCCAAATCTATTCAATGTTATCATATTTAACAGAATTATATACTCAAAAAGTGAAATTTGATCAAATTAACCCTAAAATCGAACCGATATTAACGCCGCCGCTACATCGGCAGCGATATTCATATTGTCGAATGAAAACATTACTGCCGCCCTCCGCCGCCGCCGCCCTCTGCTGCGCGGCGCCTTCCGCTGCCACCGCATCGGCGGCGATATACTAGGGCCAAGTCTATTCAAGAATAAGATGCTCCAAAAGTGAAATTTGGTCAAATGAACCACAAAATCGAAGGGATATTAAAGCCGCCACTAAATCGGCAGCGATATTCATATTGTCGAATCGAATGTAAACAAAACAAATCACCACTGCCGCTGCCGCCACATCGGCGGTGATATTGGCGAATAGCGGTGCTCGCAGGGAACCGGCCCAGAGGGATACCCCAAATCTATAAATAACTTAACACCGCCGCGCTTTGGATCCGTACATACCCCGTGCCCATTTTAAAACACCGGAGTTAGCTAACCCGAACGCGGTCCTTAACACCGGAGCTGATAAATAATTCTTCATTCTGGGGCCAAATGTAAGAGTCAGGGTTAGGGCTCGTAACCCACGCGTCGTGCGGATTTCCCGGGTTAGCGGCCAAAGTCTCAATGTATCAGGGCGGGTTAGGCTACCGCCTCGAGGGTTAACGTCGCCGTCACTAACTCCCACGTGAGCCAGGGATAACGTGCAGGTTAGGGACCGATTCGGGCCAAATCTATTCAATGCGACCATATTTAACAGAATTACATAGGGAATAAGTGAAATGTTGTCAATTTAACCCTAAATTCGAACCCTCCTTAAGGCTACAGCCGCATTGGCGGCGATATCAATAGTTATATTTTCGAATCGACGAACGTACAGTAAACAAACCGCCGCTGCCGCCAGTATGGCAAGGGAGGTCGATGCGGCGGCGGCGGCGATTTGTTTACTTTACGTTCGTCGATTCGAAAATATAACTATTAATATCGCCGCCAATACGGCGGTAGCCTTAAGGAGGGTTTGAATTTAGGGTTAAATTGACAACATTTCACTTATTCCCTATGTAATTCTGTTAAATATGGTCGCATTGAATAGATTTGAGCCTAATATATGGCTACAAACGCAGAGGGATTTCCCAAATCTATAAATAACTGAAACTTTAGCTAACCCGCGCGCTCTTTGGACTGATACATCCCCCGTGACACATTTATTAACGCCGACAATAGATAACCCGCCGGTCGCCCTTAACTCCGCAGCCGATACATTTTGGCTCATACATTTAGCCCCAGGTTGTTCTTTTAACCACTTCATTAAAAACAGATCAGTTGGTTTTACATCATGGCAACATCTAATGTCATACCAGGACAGGTCCCAACTTGTGACAGTGTGCGCTCATGGCGACTTTATAGGGCTGCCCCACTGTGCGACCAGGCGGTCAGCACCATGACCTGATATCCTACTCAGTCACATTATCCTGACACTGAGCTTACCCTATCCTAATAATGCTGAGCGTCTGTTTAGAAAGCAACAAGTTTAAATGTTTAAGTCATGAACCGAAGGGTTTGAACCCATGAACCGAAGGGTTAAGATCCCACGATCTCCCAAAACAGGAGACGGACGCTCAACTCATTCGGCCACCCCATCTGTTCTTCTTCCTCTGAAAATCTTAATTGGTTCTTCAATTCATTTAATTGCTAATACAGTGTGATCTCCTTTGTGGTTTCAGGTCACTTGGACCCCATGGACTGGGAACATCCAGTCACTGCGAATAATAAAGAGAAGAAAAACCCAATAAGTGCAACTCAGATGCACATCGCAATTTTCAACTTGAGTTTCTCTTCTTGAATGCTGCGAAGAATGCTCTTTTGGCATTTGCGGGGAATTTCCATTGCATTCCGCCGTATTAGAATGCTATGTGTAAATCTGCCAGCTTGGGTACAGCTGGGAGAGGTGGAGGTGGAGGTGGAGGTGGAGGTGGAGGGGAGGGGGAGGGGGAGGGGGGGGGGGGAGACATGGGGAGATGGAGGGGGAGGGCAGGGGGAGATGGAGGGGGAGGCAGGGGGAGATGGAGGGGGAGGCAGGGGGAGATGTGGAGGTGGAAGTGGGGGGATGTGGAGGTGGAGGTGGAGGGGGAGGGGGGGGGGGAGAAGAAGGGGGAGGGGAGGGAGGGGTAAGGTGGAGGTGGAGGTAGAGTTAGAGGTGGAGGTGGGGGTGGAGGTGGGGGTAGAGGTGGAGTTGGAGGTGGAGGTGGAGGGGGAGGAGGAGGGGGAGGGGAAGGCATGGGGAGATGGATGTGGAGGTGGGGGAGTGGGTGGAGGGGTGGAGGTGGAGGTAGAGGTGGAGGTGAGAGGTGGAGGTAGAGGTAGAGGTGAGCAGGGTGCAGGTGGAGGGTCGAGGTGGAGGAGGGAGGTGGGGGGTGGGGGGGGTGGAGGTGGAGGGTGAGTATTGGGGATGAAGGGTGGAGATGGAGAGGGGGAGATCCGCTAGAGGTGGTGGTGTAGGTGGGCGGAGATGGGGTAGAGGTAGAGGTGGAGGTGGAGGTGGGGGCTGGGGGTTGGGAATGAAGGGTACTGGAGGAGGTCGAGGGTCAGGGGTCGGGTGGAGGTGGGGATGGGGATTGGGGATGAAGGTTGGAGAAGGAGATGGAGAGGACCGGGGTAGGGGAGGGGGGGGGGGAGGGGGAGGAGGGGGAGGAGGAGGAGGGGAGCGGGGGAGGGGGAGTGGGGGGCGGTCCGGTAGAGGTGGAGGTTGGAGTGGGGATTAGAGATGAAGGGTGGAGATGGAGATGGAGAAAGGGAGGCCGGGTAGAGGTGGGGGATCGCTTATGCTGATTGAGTTTAGGGGCGGTGTTTGGGGTTGAGGGTAATGAGCCGACGTGGAAGATGGGATGGAGGTGGTAGTGAAGGTGTGTGGGGTTCGAGGCTGACAATTGGAAGGTTGAGTGTGGAGTTTGGGGGTAAAGTGAGGTGTGTATGGGTGAAGGTGTGGAGGTGTGGAGGTGTGAAGGTGTGGAGGTGTGAAGGTGTGGAGGTGTGGATGTATGGATGTGTGAAGGTGCGGAGGTGGGGAGGTGTGGAGCTGTGGAGGTGTGGAGGTGTGGAGGTGGGGAGGTGGGGAGGTGGGGAGGTGTGGAGGTGGGGAGGTGTGGACGTGTGGATGTGTGAAGGTGTGGAGGTGGGGAGGTGGGGAGGTGTGGAGGTGTGGAAGTGGGGAGGTGTGGAGGTGTGGATGTGGGGAGGTGTGGACGTGTGGGGTGTGGACGTGTGGAGATGTGGACGTGTGGAGGTGGGGAGGTGGGGAGGTGGGGAGGTGGGTTCGTGGCTGAGGTGTTGGCTATGCAGTTTGTTGGGGTCTATATATGGGGGTAATGAACAGTTGTCATCTAGGTGGGGTGGGTTGGGTGTGGGGATGTGGGTATTGTGGTGTGGGTGTGGGGATGTGGGTGTGGTGGTGTGGGTGTGTGGGGGGTGATATGTACACACAATGCTGTCATTCCCAGCGGAGCAACAGCTGGAATTTGCGCAATGGATGTTTAATGATCCTTTACTCGCCATATTGAATCAATTTTCATACTCACTAAGCGAGGCATACATTAACCGACGTAGTCGACTGTTGAATGTCAATGAATGATGGTTTTTAGTGCCGGTAAATTGGTTACATAGGCGCTTCTGCGATATGAGTGAACTCAAAGAACAGAAGGAGAGCGCTGAATGAGTCGAGTGCCCACTTTCTGTACGGATTGGTTGGCTGTTGGAGTTTTACATGCAGGAAACATCGAAAGTCATATCAGAGCGGGTACCGACTTGTGACAGTGCACGCCACAACTGGTTCATCAAAGGAAGCGGTATGTGTTGTCCTGTGGGAAAGTGCATATAAAAGACCCCTTGCTGCTTATCGGAAAGAGTAGCCTATGTGGCGGTAGCAGGTTTCCTCTAAAGAAATATCAGAATGAGCCAATGATAAAAATCAATGAGCTCCAGAGTCGTCATTAAATAAAACCAACTTAGTTTTTGTGACAGTGCACACTCATGGCGACTTTATAGTGCTGCCTCAATGGGAGACCAGACCACCAGCCCCATGACCCGATATCCCACTCAGTCACATTATCCTAACACTGAGCCAACCAGTCCTTGCCCTATCCTAATAATGCCAAGCGTCTGGCTAGGAAGCGACAAGTATCAATTTGATAAGTTTGACTCGACCGGAACCAAACTCCCAACCTTCCGCCTGATTAGGCCATCGCGCTTGGTCTTCTGTGCATGAGGGTATGTGTCAGAACCCCGCTCAGGTCAAACCAATAACTTACCAATTTATACTAATTGGTAGATAAAAGATTCACCCCATACTTCCAGTACAGGGGTGAAAACCAGCCTTATATAAAAAAACGGTCGAAAAATCTGGCTAATGAACTGAGCCTTTATGAGAGCCTAATTTCAAAATTTAAGAAGCAACATTTATTCTTTGTATAGTTTACCCGCTACTTTTGAGTTGGAAACAATAATAAAACTTATACTTTAATCCAATTTAAAAGTGAAATCGACAGCATTCTCTGGCCACCATCTTGTCTCTTTGCATTCTCTCCCATTTCATCAACTCTGTTCTGATATAAGTAACCATTTGACACTGGTGCCAGGCATTCTACTTCTTGTTCCATACTAACACGATTTTTGCCCGTATTTATATAAGGCTTTTCTTCACCCGTGTACTACAAGTACCGGGTGAATCTTTTATCTAACTAATTGGTAGCTAGCCTGCCACTTGAGATTACTTGCTATGACCAGTGGAATGAGGGAGAACATTTACCCATGATTGGAATGCATTTCTACTGCTTCATCATTGGAGTCTGATTATATCAATAATAAAAGGAGGGGCAAGTCAATATATATGATATATAAGAGACGGAGGGGAAAGTTAAATCGACTTGGATATATATTATATATAGGAGGAGGAGGGGGGGGGGGGGCGGGAGTTAAATCGATATATTATATATAAGATTATTAAGAGGAGGGGAAAGTTAGTACATATATTATATAGAAGAGAAGGAGGGCAACATCATATTCCAACGGGAGTGACAGCGATAATGGTGCTCGCGCCTACTCATTTGCCACCCTGTGTGCAAATCCAAGTCGCCCAGGTCGCTGCCATCAGCGGTTCGGGATATAGTAGCATTTGGTGGACGAGATGCTACTCGCACTCCGTTAATAATATTAATATAATGTATTTATATTTCACCTAAGAGAATGAAGGAAAAGTTACATCGATTTGTGTAATATTATATCTAAGAGGAGGGGAAAGTTAAAACATATTACATATACGAGAACGAGGGGCAACTTAATACATATTAAATATAAACTAAGCAGGGGAAAGTTAAGTTGATGTATATATTATATATAAGAGGAGGGGAAAGTTAATACATACATTATATATATATGTATATATATACACACATATAATGATATATATATATATAAAAGAAGGAGGGCAACTTAATACATTAAATATAAATGAAGGATTGATTGATTGATTGATTGATTGGTGGTTGCTTTATGCCGTGTCGGCAGCATAGGCCATATTCACGGCGAGAAATGTTTGTTTTTTGTTCAAACCATCGCTTTTGCATGTAAATGCAGACAATCAATTATGTGCCAATAGACACCCATTAAATTAGAAAGCTCACAATCATATATGTGTGGTCAAGGGAAACAAATTACCATAGAAAAAGAAAAGTTTTATTAATAATTGATAGAATCTATTTAGTAAACTATATGAGGTGGTACAGTCCAGCTGCCCTTAAAAAGGCTAAACATGTTTTCCTGTTTTACCTTAGTAAAAAATGTCATGCATACTATACTATACTATACTATACTATAAATGAAGGAGTGGGAAGTTAATATATACATTACATATATAAAAGAAGGAGGGGCAACTTAAAATATATTATATATATAAGAGAAGGAGGTGAAAGTTGAATGGATTTGTAAGCTATTACCACCCCGGGTACATCCCCTCACTGACACTGGCCCTTCTGTTCCCAACGCCCCCTGGTGTCACATTGGGGCAGTGTGGCGCTACACCTGTCACCGTCACAATGCCCCCAGGGGTGACGGGGTCATGACATAACGTCCCGTCACGCTGACCTGTCACGTGGTCCGCAGGGTCAGCTGACCCCCGTCACCCCCGCCATCCCCCCCCCCCCCCCCCCCCAGTCACCCCCATCATCCCCACCACCCCATGGTCACCCGTCAGTCGCCCCCCCCCCCCCTCCCCCCAGTCAGGCACCATCAGGACCTTTGTGTTAACCAGTCCTCGCGCCCACTGGCTCACAGAAAAAATGTCGTCTGCTGTCGAATTTCAAAGGAATGAACATAAAACTCCATGTTATTTGCACCTAAAATGGATATACTACTCAATATACTATTATAGACATAAAATAAAGGCTCATGTCACACGACAAGGAAAATGTACATTATTCACATACATCATCATCATCATGCTGTCAGTCGCAATGCGACAAATACTGCTTTCATTACTTGACTGCCGCTCTTACATTTCATGAAAGCTGCCTGTAGAAGTGTTGAAGTGCTGCTGGCTTTTGCAAGGTTTCACACCGGCAATCACATACAATGGGTCCATATCATACCCTATTATTAATATAAGCGTTGTCTGCTTTTGTGCATCAGTGAAATGCGCTTAAATTCAAAACAATGTCCACCGAAAAAAGGAGATTGTTCGTTTCTATACAATATCATGTCACTAGTAAGACTATTGCATCGCTGGCTTAAAACAAAATGTCGTCTGCTGTCACATGTGAAAATTTATTCTAAATTTATAAAATTATCACGGTAAATGACCGCTTTTGATGAAATACGTTGGCATTGCTAATGCTAGCCCTACTGTTCTATCTGCTCCAATAAAATGTCGTCTGTGATATCTAATCAATGAAAGGTATTTAAATTCTCTAACCCTTTCACTGACATGGTCCAGTTCGATCAAATAATACCCTGTCCCAACCATGCCAGGGATAATTCTAGAGCATTGTCCTCTCTAATCAAGTGTCGTCCGCTCTAACAAAATGTTGTCTGCTGTCATACATCAGGAAAATGCGCTTCAAATCACTTAATAGTTTTCACTGAAAATCGTCGGCATGGATAGAATATATACCTGCCTGTATGGCTCTGACTTTTATATGTCCTTAACTGACTAATAATATACATTATTGAGAAGGGGGGGGGGGTCATCATTTCATGGCAGACGGTAAAAGCGTGGGAACAAGTTATTATATATATGGTTGTGTTGTTATGAGAGGGGCTGAAACACCCTCTTCCCCGACCTTTATCCGCCCCTGGCATCTTCATTCAGTGACACCAGGGGCTGCCACTTGCCAGGGACTGTCGGGGGAAGACACATTAAGTTGGGTATAGGGGAAGGATTGTTTGCTTTGTTTGTTGGGGTTTTACATCCTAGCAACATCTAAGGTCACATCAGAACGGGGACAGATTTGTGACAATGCGCAATCTTGGCGACGTTATTGTGCTGCCCCAGTGGAAGACCAGACCGCCAGGGTCATGACTCGATATCCTACTCAGTCTCGTTATCCTGACACTACTTGTTCATTTGTAGATTAGGACAAGGACTGGTTGGCTCAGTGGGTCTAGATTATTAGTATAATGAATGTGAATGATATTGATGGACAACCAAAGCATTTGGGTCTATTGCCTAGTTAGGCATTGGTCATATTGGAAGTCATTCCGGTAGGCAATAGACAATCTGAATGATCAAATTCGCACATACCAACTCTAGCTTACCTGTGGGTGTATGCATCTACATGACAACTAGATAAAAGATTCACCTGGTACTTGTAGTACATGGGTGAAGTACAATGTACTGAAAATAGCTTTAGTATGGAACAGGAAGTACAGTGTCAAATGGTTACTTATATCGGCACAGAGTTGGTGAAATGGGAGAGAATGCAAAAAGACAAGATGGCTGCCATAGACACTGATAGAACGCCGTCGATTTCACTTTAAAATCTTATTAAACCAGATGTTTTATTATATTTTTCAACTCAGAGGTAGCGGGGAAATATGAAGACATATATAAAGAATAAATGTTGCTTCTTAGATTGTGAAATTAGGCCCCCATAAAGACTCATTTCATTAGCCCAATTTTTCTACCGTTTTTATATAAGGCTGGTCTTCACCCATGTACTGCGAGTACCGGGTGAATCCTTTATCTACATGACAATGTGAGTATGTGGTTAAAGCAATGGTTAGAACAGAGAAAAGAGTCACTCTATATGTGCAGTCAAAGGGTGAATGACAACGTAGTCTAAATACAGGCGAAAATAGCTTTAGTATGGAACAGGAAGTGGAATTCCTGGTTCCAGTATCCAATGGCTACTTATATCGGCACAGAGTTGGTTAAATGCGAGAGGGATGCAAAAAGATAAGATGGCGACCATAGAATGCCATCGATTTAATTTATAAAGTCCATTAAACTACATTATTTTATAATATTTTTCAAATCAAAAGTATATGTGAATAATATATTTTGTTTCTAAAATTACAAATTCATTTGCTCATTTCATTTACCCAGCATGTAAATAATGTTCGCCGGTTTTTCTAATGGCTTGGTCTTCACCCCTACTACAAGTATGGGGTGAATCTTTTATCTATGGTTGCAACATATATTTGGGAGTTTTTGATGCCACATCACAAAGATGTGGTACAGTTGGGAAAATTCACAAAATCGCACAGGAAAAAATCTAAGCTTTGTCATCATTCCCCACCCCCAAGACATATTATATGAGACTGTCTCAAAAGGTGTTAAGCAATATGGGAAAAAACTTTGTCCATAGTAATGATCAACACACTATCTACTTATGCATTTGCTCAGGATAAACTGATTTGTTTTTTACATGGTGTTTCATAATCCCAATAGAATACATATTGATTTGAAGCAAATGTCCTTGTGTTTTCACTGTAGCCGTTTCTGTGCTGTTTTGTGTCAATCGTTGCTATGGACAAAAAAACGAAGAGTTAGCACCTTTTGAGTCAGGCTCATATACTTAATGCCCGGCACACACCTCCCGTATATGATTCACGCGCTAAAACTGACTGTGTTTCACAACCCGACCCACCTCCTTTCGTGACGTAAAACTGGCCGATTCATTTTTCGAATGTCTTGCGATTCACGTTTTAAGCACTAAAACTGAGTTTTAAGTCGCGAATCGCAATGCTCTGGTGTGCTACTGGGGCACACACCTAACGACTAAAACTAAAACTTAATCGCGAAATGGGCAGTTTTAGGTCGTATATGGGAGGTGTGTGCCGGGCATTATGCTCTGTCCACCATATGGAATAATCCCTCATTCACCCCGACACACACACAAACACACACACCACATCACATACACACCACCACACTCCATGAATGCCAGGTTGCGCATTTCCCAACATGCCGATGTAATTGTGAGGCGTGTGCTCATTGGTTGGGGGGAACACGTGGCACTGTGATGACGTATCCCTGTCGGAGGTTGGTGGGGAGGTGGGCGTGTTGCTGGCTGGGTTGGGTGGGTTGGGTGGGTGGGTTGGGTGGGTGGGTGGGTGGGTGGGAGGGAGGGGCTGCTGGGTACCACCCACACTCCCACCCATTCTCTGACACTGCTGCCTGCATCTGGTTCATGCAGCCTCCCTGCTGTGGAACACAGGAGGGCGGGCGGCATTCCTACATCATCTGTCCTCCAGAGACTACCAACACCAACAACACCAGCAACATCCAACAACAACCAGATAATCTACAACACCAATCTCATCCTGGATGCACCTCCACAAACCCCCACACACAACCCATAACTACACCTTTATTATGGACATTAATATATTACATCAACACCTGGAGTAAGCCTATATAGGCTAACTGCGCGTTCAGTTACACCCAACAACAACACCAGCAACACCCAACAACAACCACAGCAACTACAACACCAAGGTCATCCTGGATGCACCCCCCCCACACACCCACACCCCTCCACCCCTTCCCATTTATAATGGATATTAATATATCACCTCCCCACCTGGAGTAAGCCTATAGTATAACCTGCTGGCGGCGCCTTTATTTACTGGAGGAGCTGGCAGATCTGCACAACTTCCGGTTGTTGACGTCGGGAGGGGCCTCTCTCCGCTGCCGCCGCCGTCTCTACCCGATACTAAGCGTCGCAATGGCCGCCCCCCCCCCCCCTCCCTGCCATCTCCTCGACGCCCCCCTGATGCATTGTCTCGCCATCATCGCGATGTAATGCACGCCTAATCCTCCTGCCTGCAGCCTACAGCCCGCCATCTTGTGTATTGTTGTTTACACGAAGTAAACTCAAAAAGAAGGAAATAGGAAATAATTGCGCCAAAACCAAAGGAGGATGTTAAAAGGCAGCACTGTGCTGTTGATTGATAGGTATACATTTGAGGACAGTGTTTGCTATCTATATATGTGTGGATGTATATATATCTTTCAGCTTATTCGGCCACATGTTAGAGGATTGTGAAGACAGGGATATTATCAAAATTCTAGGATTTTGAAGGAATCACGCATCAGGCTCTATAATAGGAACAACCACAAACTCATATGGGTACGGATTAGATGGTTGGTTGCTTTTTGGAGTTTTAGGTCCTGGCAACCTGGTATGGATTAGGAGCGGATTAGTAACAATATTAATATTTTGAATTTGCTGACGATGCAGATATTAGCTACCTGTATTTCAAGGATTACAACGGAATTGAATGGTAACATATGTGGTAATTAGTGGTGAGTATTCAATCATCCGAGACAGTGAGTAGAAAATAAGTAAAATATAATGTATTTATAGAGAATTATATTTGAGGATTGTCACGAGATGTCTGCCCGCATTCGAGAGTTCTGAAGGAATTTAATGTCAGTACGTAACAAACAAAATCTTGTTTTATTTAATGACGCCTCTCGGGCAAATTGAATTTTATAATCGACGATTGGACCTCAAACATATGGTCCTTCTGGCATATTTCTTTGTGGAGGAAACCCGCTACTGCCACATAGGCTACTCTTTCCGATAAGCAGCAAGGGGTATTTTACATGCACTTTCCCACAGACAGGACAACACATACCACAGCCTTTGGTGAACCATTTGTGGACCACTGGTTCAATGCCAGTATTTGTGATAATTGTTATCGTTGGTATCATCTAGACATGGCATGGAAACTCCAAAGCGTCATTGATATCCATAATTGCCTTTGACGATTGCATAACCATGGCTACACGTATTCGAGAATTATGAAGAAATCTAGTGCTAGTACATGTTCTAATGATGCTCAAGGAATCATCTTGCTATTGAGTAGAAAAACAACAACTTGGCAACATTTATACATGTTTTAGGATTGTGGAGTTATCCTCACTGGAATTTGAGGAGTGTGAAGGAATTCACTCAATGATACATCCACCCTCGATGGACTGGGGAGGTGTTTGAATACGCCAGGCTGCAAATATAACTGCAGTTAAGGATTGTGAAGGCATGTATACACAACGCCTTGAAGGATTGTGAAAAGATCTACTGCTGGAACGGTCATGTAATATGGATCAGTGTGCTATCATCTGGATATCAAATACATAATAACTGGCTCGATAAGAGGATATTGAAAGCGTCTATTTGTGCATAGGCTGGTGGTATTTACATCTCCTAATAACACATGCAGTAGACAAGGCATCCACACATGATGAATATTGTCTTGGTATGGCATCAATGATTGCAATTAGAGATTGTCAATGAATCACTAATTGCAGTTGCTCAATGAAAAAGGTAATCCACAATTTCATTATTTCATTGTAAATATACCTACAATGATAGCTAAGTGTGAAGACCTACATAATTGTATAGGAGAGGACTTTGAAAGCACATCTGCATTATGTGATTATGCTGGCATTAGTAATTCCATTGGCTGGCATGTGTTCCATAGGAAAGCATGGACAATTCTATTTTAAGGATTGTGGAAAGGGCTATTATCACATTAGAGAATTGTGAGCGCATATATAATTGCATTGGAATAAAAAAAACATATATAATTCCATAAAAAGGATTGTGGAAATTCAAATTACTACATTAGCGTATTGTGATTGGATTATATAATTACATTCGAGGATTGCGAAAATGTCCGCTAATTTCAGTTAAGGATTGTGATTTGTTTATCTGTTTGTTGGGTTTTACGTCCAAGCAACATCTAAGGTCTTCTCATGGCGGACAACATATGTGGACATTCCTATTATCACATTAGATCAGGATTAGTGCATAATATAATTGCATTGGAGAATTGATTGAGAAAACATCCATAATTGAAGGCGAGGATTGTGAACATATCCGCAATTTGCCTTTTTTTGAGGATTACGACGGATAATGAAGGCAGTCATTATAAACTGACAAAGCCATGACAGTTCTATGGAAGGAGCTGCTGAATGGATGGATCTAAGTAAACCTACTGGAGGTGGGGAAGTGTTAGCCTGTCAACCCTGGAATGCTGCTTAAGAGTGGGCGTGGCCTCTAAATGTTGCTGCTTCATTTCTGGCAATTTCCATGAAGGCAATTCGTGGAGCACGAGAAGCAAGCTGTTTATTTGATTACAAAAGAGTAACTCATTTATAAACTGTTGTCCTCATTATTTGGGTCTGTTGTCACTCGTCAATCACTCTTCCCCTATTACCACCCACACACCACACCCAAACACTCCCACCCCACACCCAAACACCCACCACACTGACCCACACACCACACCCACACCACCCACACCCCACACACACACTACACACCCCACTCACCACCTACACCCCATCCACTGACTTATCACAGTGTGCACTCACGGCGACTTTATAGTGCTGCCCCACTGGGAATTCAGGCTGCCAGTACCATGGCCCAATATCCCACCCAGTCACATTATCCTGATACTGAGCTACCCAGTCCATGCCCTATCCTATTCATGCCGAGTGCATGGCTAGGAAGCGACAAGTAGCAATTTTATAAGTCATTGGTTTGACTCGACCGGGAATTGAACTCCCGATCTCCCGCGCAGGAAGCTGCACTCTATCGATTCGGCAATTGCGCCCGGTGAACATTAGGCAGCAGTTAAGTAACAACTGAGAGGTAGTTAGGAGGCAACTACTTAAACTGCATTTAGATGGGAACTAAGCGACAATAACTTGGAAACTAAGTGAGAACTAATTGGCAATTCAACCATAATTAACCAGTAACTTAGTGACAATAAATTGGGAAATAAGTGACAAATAATTAGCAATTAAGTGGAAGTTAATCGGAAAATAAATTAATGTTTAGCGCATCTATGCAGCAAAGTGCGAAGTAAGTGACAACTAAGTAGAACTTAAGCATGAATTAAGTGACACTTGGTAAGCATTAATTAACTGTCAATTATGTCCTTAGTAGGATATGACTGGTAAGGGACAACTACTTGCCTATTACATGACAGTTAAGCGGCAGGTAAGTGACTGCTAAGTAATGAAAGTAATTGACAATCAAGCATCAACTAAGGGCTAAGTAAGCATTAAAGAATCACAAATTAAACATAAATTTAGCAGCAGCTAACTGCTATATATGCACTAACCAAGCACTAAAAACACATGATGTAAATACCACTAAACAGAAATTAAACACCAATTAAACAACACAGCAATTCATCACAAACTGACCATATACTAAAAGCAAGCCAAGCCCAAAAGTAAACAAACTAAATACAAGCTAAGCACAAACAAAACATGTATTAAACACCAATTAATCGCTATGCAAAGCCCAAGTAAATGCTACTTAGACATCAATTAAACACCAATTAACGATCAAGTATACATCAATTATTTGCTAATTATAACCAATTAGACACCAATTGAACAAGAATTAAACGTAAACAATATGAAGTAAACATCAATTAAACATCAATTAAACACCAATTAAAGACCAATCAAATGTAAATTAAACGCAACTGAAACAGTAACTAGGAATTAACTAAACACAATATAAACACCAACTCAATATTAACAAAGCAACAACTAAACAGTGACATTCCCCCACGACGCCCCCCCCCCCCACCCCCACACACACACTCTCTCCACATCCCTATACCCCCTACCCTCCTCCCCCCACCCCCATCCCCACTCCACTCGTCCCTCACCCCTCGGGGAGGGGCGGGGCGGTTACCACCTTCACAGCGGTAGGTTAGCGATGGACTGCCTGGACCTGGACGTGGTCGGGCGGGCGCTGTTGCCGGACTACCTGCCGGACGGTGGCGCCTACCCGCCCATACCGCCGGGCGCCGCCCTGCAGCCGGTTCCGGCGGCGCCGCCGTCGCAGTACTCGGACGACCTAGACTCGCTGACGCCCGGCGGCTCCCCGTACTCCTGCTCCGACCAGGAGGCGACGGGTCCCGGCGCCTGCCCCGGGGCGGGCCGGACGAGGGGCCGGCGGCGGCGGCGCTGCCCGGAGCAGCAGATTCACCAGCGACAAGCCGCGAACCAGCGCGAGCGGAAGCGGATGCAGAGTATAAACGAGGCGTTCGAGGGTCTGCGCGCGCACATCCCGACGCTGCCGTACGAGAAGCGCCTGTCTAAGGTGCGGTGGAATCCCCACGTTTTGTTTTCTTTGTTGTTTTACGTCCTAGCAACATCTAAGGTCATATGAGGACGGGTGGAATCCCCGCAATGCGTTATTCAAAGCTGTGTTGTCCGATGAAAGCATGCATTTTTTTTCTTATCCCTCTTATGTAGATTTAATTATATATATGCTGTATAAGAATTATACGAGTATAATAACCCGGAATATCCCTCCTCCCCCCCTCCCCAATAACTCAATCAGCTCCATGGACTAATAGAGTCTGTCCTAGTCATCTACTGCTCCGGCCTCCCTAACCCTAGATCCGATGGTGGCGCCACCACCACTGCACACTGTAGCTGCCTCTCACTGTACAGCCAAAATAATATATACAGTAAAACCTCTCTATACCGACCCCTCCACAAATCGACCACTCCCCTATACCGACAGTGTATTTGTGTCCCAACAATACATTGTAAGGATATTCTAACTCTAAACCGACCACCTCCCTAAATGGACCACTTAAAGTCGGTCCCATGACCGGTTGATTTAGAGAGGTTTTACTGTATACATATATATATATTTATTTATATAACAGAAACAAATTATGCTGCGCAAGTGAGGTTGGCGGTTCTAGTAGGGACGGCAAGGGCCGGTGGCGGCGCCACCAGTCATAGAGGGGCGCAGGAGGCAGTACATAGAATCAGCATAACAATAAAATATATAATCAAATAATTCCCTTCCGTGCCTTCATACTCGCATAATTCGCGACATTATTTTTATCTTCCGGATAGACAAGTAAACACACATGTAGTTGAATGAGATCAACTCTGGCTGGTACCTCTAAAGTCCCCTCCGTTTATTCAGTCAAGTAATGAAAACAGTCTTTGTCGCATCGCGACCGACAGCATGATGATGACACAGCAACACAGGCTTACTAAGTGTACCAATATCTAAGCCAATTTAATATAACCGGTTACAACTGAAGCCTATGGAGTCAGAATGTTGACGTGCTTGACAAAATTAACTTTGCATGCTTTGCTTAAAATATGTCCAAAGTTAGCCATTCAAAATAAAAGTCACTTCAAACTAACGTAAGGTTGATTATAACAATCAATCTAATGTTATATATCTGAGAAAATTACTGAAACTCAAAACCATCGGATTCTGCAACTTTAGATTATAGGGAAAGTAATGTAATTCTTGCTTTTTATTATTTAATGTTAATGTTTTATTCACACATCAGCGCCAACATACTGGTCTTAATGGTGGCAGTTTATTTATATAAATAGTTATATATCTTAACCGCTGATATTGACTAAATAGCAAATAAATACCAGTGTTATGTCCATAATTTTGTTGTAAACTGTTTGTTGGGGATTTACATCCTAGCAACATTTAATGACACATGAGGACGGGCATCGACTTGCGACAGTATGCATTTATGGTGATATTCTAATGCTGACAGAACATGGAGAGGTATCGGGACATGGCCTGATATCCCACTCAGGCGCGTTATCTTGATACTGAGAAAGGTAGCGTCACCCAAGTATTTTCTACGTTATCGATTTGAGTCGGTCCTAGCTAACAGTGTCAGTGACAGCCCCCCCCCCCTATCTGCTCCATATTGACACCCTCCTACTACTAACCCGTGATACTGACATATCCTCTCACTATATAGATACATACAGTGTCGCTGTGGGATTAGTATATCATGAGGAGATGTCAGTGTCAGTGACACAGTGACACTCTCCTGCTACACTGACAATAACACTGGCAGCTCAACTCACTATACAGATACCAACAGTGACACTGACAGCCCGAACTTCTCTGTCCCATATTGGTACTCTCCTGACAGACCGACAATGACACTGACAGCTCCTCATACTATACGAATACTGACAGTATGACAGTGACACTCTCCTGCTACACTGACAATGACAGTGACAGCTCCTCTCACTAGACAGACACCGACAAGTGACACTGACAGCCCGAACCTCTCTGGCCCATATTGACACTCTCCTGATACACCGACAATGACAGTGACAGCTCCTCTCACTATGAAGGTACAAAAAGTGACACTGACAGCCTAAAACTCTCTGCTCCATATTGACACTCTCCTGAGCCGCATTCAGGGTCCGTCTCGAAGGCGCCTCAGCGACGTCTCGGCGATGCTTTTTGGCTTATTTCCGTTCAGAGTGCATCTCGGCGACGTCTCGGAGACGCCTCTCTTTCCAGACTGGAGGTGAAAAGCGCGTCGAAAATGGCCACCGTATTCACTGGTTTCAGCCAATCACAGCACAGCTTTACCATTGCAAATGGCAGCCATTTTCGAGACAACAAACTGCCTTTGCCATTCAGACTAGCCTGGCGTCAGGCCCGTCACCGAGGCGCCTCCGAGATGGAGCCTGAACGCGGCCCTGATACACCAACAATAAGTGACAGCTCCTCATGCTATACTAATCCGACAGTGACACAGTGACACTCTCCTGCTACATCGACACTGACACTGACAGCTCAACTGACTATACATATACCAATAGTGACAGCCCACCTCTCTGCTCCATAGTGACACTCTCCTACTACACCTCCGTTGAAAGTGACAGCTCCTCTCACTATACAGATACTGACAATGACATTGACAGCCCCTCTCACTATACAGATACTGATAGTGACAGCCCACCTCTCTACACCATATCGACACTCTCCTACTACACCGCCATTGAAACTGACAGCTCCTCTCACTATGCAGATACTGACAATGACACTGACAGCCTCTCTTGCTATACATATGGTGACACTGACAGCCACACCTCTCTGCTCCATATTGCTACTCTCTTACTACACCGACAGTGACACTAACAGCTCCTGTCGCCACACACATACCCCCAGTGACAATGGCAGCTCCTCTCGCTATGCAGATACTACCAATGACACTGACAGCCTCTCTTACTATAAATATGGTGACACTGACAGCCACACCTCTCTCCCGCAGGTTGACACACTGCGGCTAGCGATAGGCTACATCTCCTTCCTGACCGAGCTGGTGTCGAGCGACGTGCACGCTAAGGAGAACCTGGGCAGCCAGTGCGCCGACCAGCCCCGCAAGGTCATCATCCACTGCCACCGAGGTAAGCACCCGCAGCCCTGCGTCTCTTCAAGGTCACCGTGTTTGTATTGGTTCCCACACCCATCCATGGGCACCGCGTTTGTATGTGTCCCCATACGCCTCTTTGGGCACTGCACTTGTATTGGTTCACATACCCCTCAATCGTCAACACGCTTTTATTTGTCACCATACCCCTCCATGGTCACTATGCTTGTATTTGTCCCCATACCCCTCCATGGTCGCCCCACTTGTATTTGTCCCCATACCCTTCCATGGTCACCCCACTTGTATTTGTCCCCATACCCTTCCATGGTCACTAAATCAATCAATCAATAGTTCCGTCCTCTAGTCGAGGGTTGGATGTAATGGTTCTCCTTGTCCCGATGATGTGCTGTTCTGATAGACTGTGAATAATTCAAGCCTGTCCACTGTGAAATATTTGTAAACCATGATGTTCTTGGACTCCCTCTCCCTCTGCTGCCATTCACCTTCCCTTCCCACAATGTACGGTATATTGAACTCTGACGAATGATGTGGCCAAAATAAATAAGTTTCTTTGTCTGTATAGTGGCAAACAAGCTTTACTTATTTTTAATTTTTCTGAGAACTCCTTTGTTGGTCACTATGCTTGTATTTTTCTCCATACCCCTCCATGGTCACCCCACTTGTATTTGTCCCCATACCCCTCCATGGTCACCCCACTTGTATTTGTCCCCATACCCCTCCATGCTCATTATGCTTGCATTTGTCCCCATACCCCTCTATGGTCACCCCACTTTTATTTGTCCCCATACCCCTCCATGGTCGCCCCACTTGTATTTGTCCCCATACCCCTCCATGGTCACCACACTTGTATTTGTCCCCATACCCCTCCATGGTCACCATGCTTGTATTTGTCCCCATACCCCTCTATGGTCGCCCCACTTGTCTTTGTCCCATACCCCTCCATGCTCACTGCACCTTTATTTGCAGCTGTTCCCACCATTCTGCTCCTGCTGCTGCTGCTTCCACTCACTCCCCTTAATCATTTTCCCCTTTCTGTTCTACTCCCTTCCTGCTTTCTTCGCCTCTTTCAACTCATTTTCCCACCTCCTGTTTTATTTACTCCTCTTTCTGCTTACTTCCACTCTGTCAATCCCTTTTCTTTCTTTGTTTTGGTCAATCTATTTGTATCGCACTCTTCTTCTACTCCATCTATGCTCTATTTTCTTTCTTGAACTCTGTTCTCCGTTTCCTCTTTCTTGAACACTTCTCCTCATTCCAGACCTCTGTTCTCCTTCTCTTTCCTCACCTCTCTTCTTATTCTCATCCTCCCCTTTCTCCAATTCTCTTCTCTTTCCCCAACTCGGTTCTCCTAATACTTATTAATAGCCCTGTCACACTAGGACGCATCGTGCAAACGTACGCCGACATAGGTGATTTTGCGCCTCTATGTAGGTCTACTTCGATATGTGTTACTCTGGCGTTACGCATTTGTTATGTGAATGTTGGTATATGTCGATGCACATCGATGTTCAACGTTATACGGCGTTGCTCATGAAGGGGTCGTGAAAGTTTTGTGCATGCACAAAATTTCAAAGTGTGGCTGTTACATCGGACCTATGCTATGCATCTGGTAGACCTATGGCGATGTACATTAAACATTTGTGAGAGGTACGTTATACAAACGTTGAACTACATCTGTCGTAAGTCGAGCTGGCGGAAACGTACAGTCCGCGTATTAACAACGCATTGACAATGTATAACAACAT
The DNA here is from genome assembly GCA_030323885.1 of Branchipolynoe longqiensis. NCBI lineage: Eukaryota > Metazoa > Annelida > Polychaeta > Phyllodocida > Polynoidae > Branchipolynoe > Branchipolynoe longqiensis. The sequence goes on along the minus strand of CM059196.1, from coordinate 83,427,927 downwards.
ATGGATAACGTACATCTGACATATGTATAACATACGTTTAGATTTCTCCACCATGTCTTGACGTATTTAACGTATAAGGGGTACTTCTGACGATCAAATAACATATATAACATTTGCTGGCTTTCGGTGAAAGTTGCGTGAGCATATGTAAGAGTTTTTTGAGCCAACGTATGACCAACCTATAACCAACCTATGACCGACTTATGACCAAGGTATGACCAATGTGCCTCCCACTGTGGGATAGGTTACTCATACGCTATGCATACGCTGGCCATACGCTGATAACATAGGAGGCACGTTAGTCATAGGTTTGGCCATATGTTCTATGATACGCTATCATACACTAGCAATACGTCGCACATACATTCTTCATACGTTCAGTATGTTGCACTGACGTTCAACTTGTCCCGCCACGCCAAAAATTGTGACAGGGCCATGATGTGACAGTGTGGGATATCAGGTCATGGGCCACCAACTTGGTCTCCCAGTGGGGCAGCATTACAAAGTGGCCATGAGTGCGCACTGTCACAAGTCGGTATCCGTCCTGATATGACCTTTGTTGTTGTTTTACGTCCTAGCAATATCTAACAAACAAATGAACGCGGTTAACCCGCCACGTGTACAACTTTCCATGCCCTACTTACACCAGGCTAACTTTAAAAACTACCCCCCCCCATCTCCTGAATAACCGACTGGGGCTTTACAGCCTAGCACCATTCGAAGGTCATGTAAAGAAAAAGTAATCAAGTGCAGAGATAAAAGATTCACCCGGTACTTGTAGTACACGGGTGAAGGACAACGTAGTGTAAATACGGGCGAAAATAGGTTTAGTATGGAACATGACCTAGAAACTGTGGCTCCATGATCAAATGGCTACTAATATAGGCACAGAGTTGGTGGAATGCGAGAGAATACAAAAAGACAAGATGGTGGCCACAGAACGCCGTCGATTTCACTTTTAAATCTTATTAAACTAGATATTATATTATATTTTTCAACTCAAAGGCATATGTAAAGAATAAATGTTGCTTCTTAGATTGTGAAATTAGGCTCTCAATTCAGTAACCCGCTTTTTCGACCGTTTTTATATAGGGTTGGTATTCACCCGTGTACTGCGACTGCGAGTACCGGGTGAATCCTTTATCTAGGCTTTACAGTGCTGCTTAACTGAGATTCCGTCAAGCCGACACCGCGCACCGATATCTGACTCAGTCACAGTATCCTGATCCTTACCAGTCATCTATTGCCCTATCCTGGTAATGTCGAGTTGTCCACCAGGCATCAACCTTTTAACTCCTGGTGATTTTACTCTGAGATTGCACTTACAACCTGCCTCGTAGGAAGCTGGCGCCCTGTTGACTAATCCATCCCATTCCGATATTTAACTGAGGGAGTAGATAGCTTCACTTATGAATTAAACTTGGGTAGTCCAATGGTTTTGAGTTTCTGCAATATTTTCGAGATGTAATATAAATTCTGTTAAGACCCAGTCAGACCTCACCAGATTGGAGAAACAGACAGAAAACAGACACTGTCCGGTGAAATATGGCAATGTACGGTTTATATACGGTAGCCAACCGGCGTGTTCATTATCTGTCCGGTGGTGTCTGGTGGTGTCCGGCGATGTTCGGTACAAGTTTTGAACATGCACAAAACTTGTACCGGACACCACCGGACTGAAGTGTATGGTTGGTGTCTGGTTTAAGTCTGTTTTGTCTGTTTCATGTCTGTTACCCATCCATTACGTCTCCGGTTTGCTTCCTGCAGAGTCCATTGATGGTGCTGCGGGAATTTGGTCTGTCGGTTTGTTATCTGTTTTCGGCGCGTCTGTAATCAGTCTGGTAGGTGTCCGGTTGGTGTCCAGTTGGTGTCCGGTCTATCTGTTTGACATTCGGTTTTTGCCCGTCGGTTGACCATTGCTTGTCCGTTTTTATCCTGTCTCAACCGTTTATCGTCGTTTATCGTCCGTTTATCGTCCGGTGGCTATTCGTTAATGTCCGTTTCTTGTCCATTTAGCGTCTGTTTTGTCTGGCGACCGTTGCAACAGTTCGACACAGGACACTACCGGACTAGATAATTCTTTGTCCGGTGGTGTCCGGTACTCAGTACGGTAAGGTCTGACTGGGCCGTTGCCTTTAAATAACTGCTCCTAAATGGGTAAATGGTGGGTTTAATTGTAATGAAAGCATGGAACATAATTTTGGTGTGCACACCGAAATGCTGGACACCAAAGGCCTCAAGTGGTCCTATTAAAATTGCATAAGAACGTTCACTTACACGCATCAGCATGTATTTACTGAGTGCATCAGTATTTAATTTGGATATGTAAGTTCAAATCTATTGTAAGTATTTTGAGTATGAAATTTGGTCTTTTCATTGGATTATGCAGCTTCACCAATGGATTCGCAATATTAAAATTTTAATTCTCCCAGCCCAACCTCTTTCATATGTAGTGGTCTGCACTGTCCTGCCAGGCAAGTAACCACATAGACAGGTATGCATGCGTACTGTGGTGATATCAGAAAGCCTAGGTGGTGTAATGGTTAGCACACTGGCCCGGAATGAAAGCGATGTGGGTTCGAGTTCCACTCTAGGCGCAATATTTCCTATTTTCATAACCCCCATGACACATCTAACTTAATAGACGTATAGCTGTTTAAAAAAAAAAAGTAAGTCCTAGCGACATTTTTGGTCATATCAGGACAGGAACGACTTCTGACAGTGTGCACTCATGGACACTTTACAGTGCTGCCCGCCAGCACCATGACCTGATATCCCACTCAGTCACATTATCCGGACACTGATCCATCCAGTCCATGCCCTATCCTAATAATGCCCAGTGCCTGACTATGAAGCGACAAGTATCAAATCCTAAGTGATAGGTTTGACTCGACCAGGGTTCGAACCCATGAGTTAGCGTTGGAGGGGGTGGGGGGCGGGTTTCAGAGGCGCGTCGGGAGGACGTCGGGGTTAGACCGTGAGGCGCGTGGATCTCTGTCGGGAAGCGAGGCCGCACGCGCCGGGAGGGAGGCCGTGGATCAACGCTCGAGCTCTGGGCTTCTTTCCACTAGCCGACGGGGACCGCCGACCCGCCGGGCGGTAGGGCCGCCGGCCCGCCGGGGGAGGCGGGGAACATGCCGCCGGGAGAGGTGGGGTTTAAGCCAACAAAAGGTGTATGCGTATTATTGTAGTGACGCCAGCTAAGCCTGAATGCTGCCACCCACCCCCACCCCCAACCCACCCCCACACCGGATCCTCCCTACAGGGGACAAGGCAGGGCAGTCTTTGCATTGCGCATTAGTGGTTGGTTGGTTGGTTGTTGGAGCTTTACGTACTCATAACATCTAAGGTCATATCAGGATGGGTAGGTCTACTGATTTGTGACATGTGCCGACTTTTCCCAATGGGATATCACTACATTACTAGGGTTTGATTGTTTTTAACTTCACATGGTTCGGTTAAAATCGGACACTCACTTTAAGTCTATTTAAAAAAGAAATTATGATGGGGAAGCATTGGTTAGTGTATGTTTTTTTAAATCTATTGTAAATTCAGAATTATGCTCGTTGAAAAAGTTACTAATAATAATATAATTCCTTTGTAATTTTTGTTTCCTTTGTTGCTTTACAAATTAGATATACACGTATAATACAGCATTATTATATTCTTGTCTTCTAATAATATATCACGTGATGGTTACATCCTATACATTTTCATCTACATATACCAACACCATTATGCTGAACTATAAGACATCATTTAAGCTTAATGAGGATGACATTATGTATTAAGGGTACCACTGAAAATAACAGTCATAACAGTAACACCTCTCTACCGACCCCTCCACAGATCGACCACTACCCTATATCGATCGCTTTATTTGGGTCCCCAAAATACCATTGTAAGGATATTCTAACTATCTAAACCTACCACCTCGCTAAATGCACAACTTAAAGTCGTTCCGATGGTCAGTCGATTTAGAGAGGTATTACTGTATATACGTCACACCGCTCTTGACTGTTAATAATATGCATCACACGGGTGGTTGCTTGGTGACATGATGCCGCTTCTAGGTCATCTTGAAATGGAACGCCGGCGCCTGTCAGTTTGCTAGTCACCTGGATTGCTAGGTCACACACTACCTCCGCCTTTATATATATGAAGAGTTCAAGCACAAAACCACGTAAACGGCAATCCAAAAATGTAGTTTAAATAAACGATTTTTACCTGAAAATAATTATAATTCTCACTCATTCCACTTTTCATATGATCAAATGCTTATGGAGCAATGAAAAATAAAGGAATATAACAAATATAACTTTTTAAAGGTTTGATTCCAATGTTTATCTCCATTTCTGGATTGGCGTTTACGTGGTTTTGCGCCTGAACTCTTCATATGTCATGGGGGTGGGGGGGGGGGGGGTGATGAAAACGGGGAAAATTGCGCCTAAAGCGGGAATAGAACCCACATCTCTTGCATTCTGGGCCAGTGTGCTAACCATTACAGCACGTAACCTTCCTGATGTCACCACCCTACACACGCCTACCTGCCTATGTGGTTCCTTGTCTGAGAGGTCAATGCAGACTACTACACATTTTTTGAGCGAGTGGTGGCGGGAGGTTGAGCCAGGCGAGGAGGAAGAAGCCAGGTGGCAGCACCAGGCGAGGCAGAAGGCCTGGCCAGTTGCTTGAGTAGATGAGTGTGCATAGTTGTGTAGTGTCAGTCGGTTTCTGGATAATTTTACTCGTATAATTGCTTATACAGCACCTCAAAATACTAGCACACCATTATACCACAAAACCAGGCTACACAGCAACCCCCCCATAGGGACACCAGGCAAATGGCAGCCCCCGTGCTAGTGACAGCAATAAGTAACACAAAAAGTTATGAGAGAAGTGTAGTGGCCATGGTGGCACATGCCTGGAATAATCAACCCACACAAGAATGGGCAATCCAAAGCCTGGACCACTATAAAAGGTTCTTACAGAAAACATAATATGCAACCACCTACTAAAGGAACAATATCTCACCTGACCGTGGGCGCAGTCACTGCTTGCTGTGTTCTGGCACAAAAAGAAAAGGCAGCCCAGAAAAGATGGTAGATATTACAAATACGGAAACTAGCCCTACTAAGTACTAAGGAATTCGAAATGACTATCACCATAGGGTGTAGTCCCTCTGGGTATGTGTACTGGCACAAACCAATGCAGAAATGGGCAGGCCAAAGTCATGCATCCGACTCACCCTAAGATACAAAAGGGCTAACGATACAACACAACCATCCCACCTAGTCGCAGTCCTGAAGGGTCCAGGGGTGTTCTGGCACACTGGCTACTATCTAAGGACAGGGCATGGGTGAAAGGATACTGTTTCAAACCACAATGGGATGGGATCCTCTCCCGCAGACCTGCATGTCATCTGCGTAGATGTACATAGTAGTTTCTATATTCGTTTTTTTTTAATTTTGAAAGTTTTTTCCTAACCTGTATATGATAACTTAGTCTACTAACACCCAAAACCGCAAAGGTTGGCCCGAGAAAGATCAGGTAAACACTCCCGAGTGTGCGACCAGACCAATCCAGTATCACAGCTGTCCAGCATTGAAAACAAGCACCCTCATGGGAGCTTATACGTTATGGGCAGAATAAAAAACGTGTCATTAAAAAATATATATATATAATTATAAACAGGTGGCCTCAACTAAACAGAATAGTAAGAAAATTGACATGGTTGAGAAAGAGGACAATTTATATTCTCTGATGGGAATATATTAATTGCCTACCTAAAGTTAAAATTTGACCATCCGAGCATGTCTAGGTGCTAATAACCAGACACAGCTGGTATACAAGTGGACAGAGCCCCTCACAGGTGGCGCCGATGTAGCGAATTATGTAACTACGTACTGGATTAGTAGATAGTATACATAGTGAGTAGACCTATAGCAGAGGGAACTGAAGAGAGTATCCTTGTTTATATTCCCATAATAGAATATAAAGCACATATGTGATGTATAAGCATTATGCGAGTATAAAGGTGCAGAAGGGAATTTAATATTATTTCTTATATTAATTATCTACCAACCACTGTTCTCGATGTATTTATTCACTCCTCCTCTGGTGCTTGCGACCTGGTCTCCCAGTGGGGCAGCACTATAATGACGCCATGATATGACGTTAGATGTTGTTAGGACATAAAACAACAACAAACAAACAAACAAATGGTCCTACATCCCGGTACTGGTGGCGCCACCAACGGCCCAAACCCTAACTACGGGCGCGCACATTGTCTTTCGCGCCCGAGAATGTATAATATATCCTACATTCGTAATAACTTGAAAATCTAAACGCCCTGCTTACTATATGCTTGTTCAATTGGCTGGAATGTGTGCGTAATGCCAGCTGAAAGAGTTACTAATTCAGACCCTGGGAACAGACGCAGCTGGGGCGGGCTGTGGACTGGTGGACTCGGGGTCAGGTTACAGGAGGCCTTATCGATCCACGCTAAGATTACCGGAGACTGTGTGGGTGGTGCTGAGCCAGCCTCTGCAGCCGTCTTCATCACATGTACACTGTTGTGTCTCCAGTAGCCATATTCAGAATATTGAGAAGTTGGTATCTACTGAGATATATTCAGAACATTGACAAGTTTGTATCTCATACAACTATATTCAGAATATCGACAACTTTGTATCTACTGCAGATATATTCAGAACATCGACAACTGATATCTACTGCAGACATATTCAGAACATTGACAACTTGGTCTTTACTGCAGACATATTCAGAACATTGACAAGTTCGTATCTACTGCAGACATGTTCAGAACATCGACAACTGGTATCTACTGCAGACATTTTCAGAACATCAACAAGTTGGTATCTACTGCAGACATATTCAGAACATTGACAACTTGGAGTTTACTGCAGACATTCAGAACATTGACAAGTTGGTATCTACTGCAGAGATTTTCAGAACATCAACAAGTTGGTACTGCAGATTTCAACATGACACTTGGTACTGCAGACATATTCAGAACATCGACAACTTGGTGTCTAATGCAACCATATTCAGAACATTGACAATTGATATTTACTGCAGAAATATTCAAGACATCTACCAAGTGGTATCTACTGCAGACATGTTAAGAACATTAAAATCATGGGATCTACTGCAACCATTTTCAAGTCATTCACAAAATCTTATATATATTCAGAACATTGACAACTCGGTCTCTACTGCAGACATATTGAGAACATTGCCAACTTGCTATTTAATGCTGACATATTCAAGACATCCACAATGTGATATCTACTGCATATATATTCAGAATATTGCCCACTTCATATCTGGTGCAGATATATTCAGAACATTGACAACTGCCATCTGCTGCAAACATATTTAAAGAAATCCACAACTTGGTATCTATTGCAACCATATCCGCAACGAGGTAGAACACCATGAAGTGGTATTTACTGCTGACATATTCACACTACCCATAATCTGGTGTCCGCTGCCACCATATTCACCACAAATATTCATAAAATTCACAGAGTAACAATATATTCAAAACTTCCCTAGTATTTTAACCATATTCACATCCACAAAATAACATAATCTTCTCAAATTCAAGGCACCAAAAGCATATAATTATAAGAATCATGCGAGTATAAAGCCGCATAAGGGATGTTTCTTATTAAGATTGCAATCGCTGCTACATTCTTTCCTACTATATGGGTTGTTGATGTTGGAGTTATGCATCCTGGCAACATCTAAGGTCATATCAGGACGGGTCCAGACTTCTGACAGTGCGCACTAATCACAACCTTATAGTGCTGCCCCACTGGGAAATCAGGCCACCAGCACCCTGACCCGATATCCCACCCAGTCACATTATCCTGACACTGAGCCAAACAGTCCCAGTCCTATCCTATTAATGCCAAGGGTAAAACTAGAAAGCGACAAGTATCAATTTTGTAAGTCATCGCTTTGACTCGACCTGGAATTGAACTCCTGATCTCCCGCACAGGCAGGCCTGTGCTCTACCGATTCGGCCACCGTGCCCGGTACTATATGGGTGACCCCTTCCCTCTTTGGGACCGGTGGCGCCGCCACCGGTCCAAGCCTAACCAGTGGCGCAAAACACTATCACTCTTGCACTGGATTTTTTAAATTTGTATATAATATATATATAATATATGAATGGCAATGTATATATGAGTCAGTATACATATAATGATGGTGGCATTATTGCTCTTGAAATAATCACGAGTCTTCATCAGTTCAAGTAGAATGACTCGCTCACCTCCATTTATTTGTTGTTTACATCACAGCGTCTCTTTAATTATGAGGCAGCGGGACATAGCTCAGGTGGTAGGGTGTCCACTGCGAAGGTGTGAGTCATCTGAACGATCCTGCTCAGTGGACCCATTTGCAGTTTGGGCTATTTTCCGTTCCAACCAGTGGTCCACGACTGGTTCATCAAAGGCTGTGGTATGTGTTGTCCTGTCTGTGGGAAAGTGCATATAAAAGACCCCTTGCTGCTTATCGGAAACAGTAGCCTATATGGCGGCAGTAGGTTTCCTCCACAGAAATATGTCAGAATGACCATATGCTTGATGTCCAATAGCCGATGATATAAATAAATGTGCTCTAGAGGTGTCGTTAAATAAAACAAGCATTCTGTAATTATGAATGTATGGCGGTATTTGTTTTCCTTTTTGTGTGTGGCCTCATGGATCCATACCACTTACCCTAGTAAGCCTGCACCACTACTCCACACATCCCCCTCTGTCAGTACACCTGGTACCTGTTGTCTTCATGCGGACACACACACTACACTAACATAGTGGCAGTAGGCCTACATTTCGATTCATTAACAGTTTGTTAATTTCATCTACTAGAAATAACATTACTGTCATCGCGTATATTTCCCACGAGCTAATTCATATGTGGCTGTCGCCTACTTTTGTACCTATATTTTTATTTTATTTAGGTATTTTTCTTCAAAACTTTACTAGTGATTTGTTCAATAAACAACATGGATGTTGCAAATAGATGGATCAAAGGTAGTGTCATGTGGAATGACCTCCCTATCAGAGGCAGAGAAACAGAAACAATATTTGCCTTCAAAATGCATATAGAGCTCACCTGGTTATTCAGGCCCTTGAATGACTACTGTAGTAATTACTAGCAAAGCCCTGAGCTCCGGGCACCCCCCACCCCGCATCCTCGCTTGCTCTCCTGTGGGTTTTTCGCCCCTACCACCCTCCCCAATGGGCCCCCCTCCCCTGCCACCATCCTTAACCATCATGAACAAACCATCAACATACCGAACATCCTACACAACTATCAATCTGTTTAAACACATTGAACATTACATAAGACAGACAAAATGTCTTGTCAACTATAAACTTACCTTGTTTTATAGGAGAAAAAATGTAACCCACAACGATTGTTTGAGTTGCCCCGAGTATACATCTTCTACTCGGTGCTGCTCCCCATTTTTGCATGAACCGCAGTGACTGGTGCTGTACATTATACAGCAGGAGCCACTCCCTTAATTCTACAGTATCGGTGCTGTGACTAATACAGCACTGACCAAACTTAGATTATTTAGAATGTCAATTCCAATAGTACGATGGCCGGAAGACCAGTGCTCCAGCACTGACAAATGTAAAATTCAGATGAATAACAACTTTTTTTTTAAACAAAAAAAAAAAACCGCTCCACCTGCTGAGAATTTGCTATGCCCTAGATACAATAGTTCCCGTGATTGTTGTTAATTTCTGTGGTGCAAGCTAAATGGCTGAAAGTTGCATAGTCCGATGAACATATCAAATTTTCAAAACCAAAACAATTATCTAGATTTAATCCTACATATCTACCATGGATACTGGTGCACTTATTAAGCATTTGTCGCAACATAGAAGGACATTCCGAGGCAATTTAAGAGAACATGTTACTGTAGAAATCTATCATGTCAGAGTTTTGGCATGCTTGCCAAAATTAATTTAGCATGGTTGTCGAAAGATAGCCATTTAAAATAAAAGTGACTTCAAATTAAAGCAAGATACTAAGACCACTTTAATATGTTTATCTCAGTAAACAACAAACTCAAAACCATCGGACTATGCAACGTTAAGCAAGCGGAGGATATGTCTTCTGAGTTCGTGTACACTGTTCTTGAGGAGGGACTGAAGCTAGAACATGGTTTGTTTACACAACTGGAATCCATCCTCTCCTTCACTGTATGTCCTATTCCTTAGACTCACATTAAACCAAGAAAGATTAAACCTAGAAACACATGACAATGCCACCATAGACTTCAGCAGTAACAGGTTCTATTAAATTGCCTCAGTATTCCATTTTATGTGGTGATAAATGTTTAATAAGTGCACGGGTATCTAAGTTAGATATGTAGAATCAAATCTAAGTAATTGCTTTGGTTTTGAAAATTTGATGTTTTCATTGCGCTATGCAGGTTTAGCAGCAAACAATATTGCGCTAGCCTTGTTTTCGATAAAGCATTGGATAACAATTTAGCATTAATGGTTCCCCACTTCCCGCTCTCTACAGGCATCCCGGATGAAGGCGAAGTGTACGGGCTGCCCCCACTGGCTGGACACTCGCTCTCATGGACAGACGAGAAGAAGCTCATCCGGGGCCCGAACAACACCATGACTGCCAAGATTTGGATGCCCGAGGACCCGCGGCAGACCAAGACAGACTGCGCAAGCCTGCTCGATGGTGGCCTTGACCTTTGAGGCAGAGCAGGGGCAAGGCATTAAGTAACAGATGATAGCTACCACCACCAACGCACCCTCTGATATCAAAGAAGCGCTAGATATAAATTTAGCCTTAATGGTTCCCCCACTCCACTCTCCGCAAGGATCCCAGATGAAGGCGAAGTGTACGGGCTGCCCCCGCTGGCTGGACACTCGCTCTCATGGACAGATGAGAAGAAGCTCATCCCGGGCCCGAACAACACCATAACTGCCAAGATTTGGACTGTCGAGGACCCGCGCCAGACCAAGACCGACTATGCACGCCTGCTCGATGGTGGCCTTGACCTTTTAGGTTCAAGGCGCTATGTTTGTTTGTTTGTTTGGGTTTTACGTTCTAGCAACATCTATTGTCATACCAGGACTGAAGCGACTGACTGTTGGATGCACCGTTTGGAAAAGGGCACCATAGAGAATTTCCACTACCAACCCCCTGGTCTCTGCTGGAAGTTGCAACTAACGATGTCGGTAGCAGGTTACTGTGCATGGTGTTCTGTGAAAAAGGTATCAGAGCCTTTAGAGGATTTCCACCACCAATCCGCCGTCGGCTAGAAGTGGCAAGAAGTAATGCTGTCGGTAACAGGTCACTGTGCTTTGTGATCCGTGGAAAAGGTATTATAGAGGATTTCCAGCGCAATACCTAATGCTGTCGGTAGCGGCTCACTGTGCATCGTGTTGTGAAAAAGGTATTATAGAGGATTTCAACCCCAAACCTCTCTTCTGATGATTCCGGGTGGCAGCTTGCTGTGCATCAATGTTTTGGGTAAAAGGTCTTACAGACGAGTCCCCCCTCAACCTGCCCTCTGATGGCAGAGAGGAGAACTAATCTTGTGCTCCCGGAAAAAGGCCTATTCTGAGTCCTTAAACTGGTACGCACTGTGAGAGTCTTCAACCTCCCATGATGCACTTGTGCGCTTGTTTATATGTGCAGAACCATCAGATCCAACTCCAACAACAACCGATCCAACTTTGCTCAGTTACTTTGTATATGAAAAAGGACTGGTGGAGGACAGGTAGAATAAGGTTGCTTAGTTGGCTGTTGGAGTTTTACGTCCTGGCAACATCTAAGTTTATATCAGAATGGGTACCGACTTGTGACAGTGCCCACTCATGGCGACATAATAGTGCTGCCCCACTAGGAAATCAGGCCACTGGCACCATGACCCGATATCCCACTCAGTCACATTATCTGGACACTGAGCTAACCCATCCTTGCCCTATCCTATTTATGCCAAGCGCCAGGCTAGGAAGCGACAAGAATCCATTCTCTAAGTCATTGGTTTGACTCGACCTGGAACCAAACTGCGGATCTTCTGCATGCTTGGGCTCTACCGATTAGGCCACCACGCGCGGTTATACCAATAATTTTGTTAAATGAGAAAGGACTGGGGACGGGGGGGGGGGGGCGGGGGCGTGACAGTATTTATTCACCAATCACAAAACTACAGGTGGCTAAGCCGACACAATCTTGCATTACGGTCTGACTGAGTTCAGTGTCTGAAACATGTTAAATGGTTGAAGCATCTGTCTTTATTCGCTAACTTATTTTATTGTTGAATCCCTTATTGAGTTGATTCTCATGATCTCATAATGGGGGTGTATAGTTATTTCAAATACATATTATTTATATAATTATGTACGAAACGATCGACCACAAATACAGGTATTAATATTTGTACAGTGTATTTATATGTATTTATTTTTATGTATTTGTTCATTATGTCACATAGTGACCTTACGATAAAATGGTTCTATCAGCGAAAGTGACTGAATTTGTGTTATGGATGTAAAAATGCTTTCTCTACAAAAGGCTATCATGCAGTTACACAACTCTTTCTCAACTGGTATTTTTCACCGAGATATATTAAAAATAATATTGTTCTATCTGCCTTGCTATCATGCAGTTAGACAGCTTCAGTCCTCATTATCTCGAAAGCATCATTTTGTCAGAACCTTTTTATAGTAAGGTCGTGACATGTTATTGGGCATTATTTAATCGCAAGACCTAGTTTGGAAGAATCAGTCATAATTATAGGAGATTTAAATAATTGTCGTTCAACTTTAAAATGATAACAAAACAAGGGTCACAAATACCTTACCTAAATATTCCAGCTATCAATTTTGCTAATGAAATTACAAATAATAGATGATTACTAAGGGAATATTATTTCTACATTCTTAACCTTATTTCCCCCCAATATTCGCTTGACACAAGATTATCATATTTCCACATTATATATGATAATGTCTATTGCTAGAAGGGATACAGAAAGGAGAGTGATATCAGTATGGAACTTATTACTAATAATAGTCATCAATTAATGTCAATGTGTGTACAACTTATTTGAGCCAAAATGATATTTAATATCTGATACAATTGATTGATTGATTGATTTAATGATGCTTGATTTAATAATGTGTCCTCATCAAAGGCAATAATCACAGTTAAAAGCCAGCTGCATATATTCTGACAGTTTTGTTCATGAACGCAAACTAACTGAATCACCCATATTTATGCAATATATAAGTACTTACGCGTATATTATAATGGATGTAATTATCCTACTATATTTGGCTAACGTCACTTCTAAGCTGATGTAACCTTTGTGTACTTGGTGGTAATTGGGTGCTGGATGTTGGTTGGTTGCTTTCTGGAGTTCTACATCCTGGCAACATCTAAGGTCATATCAGGATGGGTACCGACTTGTGACAGTGCACACTCAAGGCAACTTTATAGTGCTGCCCCACTGGGAAATCAGGCTGCTGGCACCATGACCCAATATCCCATGGAGTAATTTTATCCTGACACTGAGCTACCCAGTCCTTGCCCTATCCTATTAATGCCGAGCAACAAGCTAGGAAGCGACAAGTATCAATTTCATACGTCATTGGTTTGACTCGACCGGGAAGGGAACTCCCGATCTCCCTCACGGGAGGCCCGCGCTCTACCAATTCCGCCAACGTGTCCGGTATTCCATTAAGAAGAACATCGATTGCATCAGGCACTCTGCGTAGCCTAATGGTTCCTTTGTTGAACCAATTGTGGACCACTGGTTGGAACAGAAAATAGCCCAAACTGCAAATGTGTCCACTGAGCAGGATCGATAGGATGACCTACAGCTTCACTGGTGGACACTCTACCACCTGAGCTACGTCCTGCTCCCACACCATGCTGTCAACCATCTTCCAAACACCACTCAGTATTGGACTGTTTGTTTGTTGGGGTTTTACATCCTAACAACATCTAATGTTATTTCAGGACGGATACCGAATTGTGACCGTGCACACTCATGGTGACTTTACAGTGCTGCCACACGGGGATACCAGATTACCGGCACCATGACCTGATTGATACCTTACTCAGCCCCATTATTCTGATACTGAGTTAACCAATCTTTGCCCTATCTTAATAATGCCGATCACCAGGCTATGTAGCGATAACTATCAATTTGTGAATCATTGGTTTGACTCGGCCTGGATTTGATCACCCGACCTACCGCACGGCGCTCAGTATTGGAAAAATGGACACTTCCAGAGTTCACCATTACGACAACAATTCTCTTTTATCTAACCCTATGCTAATGACATAGTACTATCTTTTTGTGTCTTTTTTAACCTATATCTTGTTTGTATCTAGTCTTCAGGGGGCGTTGGTAGTTCAATCAATTGTCACTATGTTCTTATACATACAAAGAATAGGACATAGGGAGGAATAAATGGTCCTAATATGCTCAGTAAAATTTGTATATGAAATATCCATCGTTCATTTTTTTGTGTTTGGTGGGTGGTGGTGGTGGTGGTGGGGGTTGGGAGTCAAATTATCGAAACCCCGCCAAAAATTCCCATTGATCCTTCACTAACCAAACTTAACTTGGTAGTTCATCTGTTAACCATTGATGCATAGAAGTATTATAAAGTTAATTTAATACCGACCCATCCAAGGGGAGGCTAAGGACTAACACGTGTACAGATATACATAAACAATACCCATACTCAAAGGTGGAAAATGAAATCATCAAAATCCAGCAAACGGAAACGAAAATAACCCAATGGCAGCCGCCATTTGTATTCTCGTGTTGAATCGCATAATAATAAATAAATAATTCTCCGAGCATTTATATGTATATGTCAATAGACTAGTTTGTAATTCCAAACTTTCATGTTCATGCCAAATTGTTCTGTATTTCTCTATTAATTTAGTTTTGCACTGCATGTAGCAGCAAACTCCATAGAATGCAAACTCAATGGCTACGGGCATTTGTTTGGCTCTCGACACGGTTTTCAGCACGCAGTCCATAGACAGTTACGTAATTCCGACTAATGTGGGCGGGTCGGTCCTAAGCATTCCTTATTCATATACGAATAAGTTCCAATTCAAACCTATGAAGTCAAACATTGTTGACAAGCATGCTACAATAACGATCACATCTTTTCACTTCAAATATCTTCAATGTTACCCCTTTCAAATATAACTTATCTAAAACTAAAATGAAATAGATCATAATGATAACCTTTATATTTATTTTAAAATATGGCATAAAACCAAAGCCATCGTAATCTCCAATCCCATTCCCATTCTCTACATTCTCTCCACTTTTCCCCCACTTCTCCCCCACTCCTCAGCCCATATTCTCCCCACTTCTCCCCACCTCCCCCCACCCACACCCCCACCCACACGCCAATACGTACCGTAATTTTGCAGTGTTGCCATTTACCATCCCTGACTGAGCCTCACTTAAATATCTTCAATGCTAAGAGGATTACGGATTTGCGACAGATAAGCTGGCACTCAATTGATTCAACTGAAAATAAGCACTATTAGGGGTTTTTGTGTGTGTTTTCTCTTAAAAATCAAGACGGTGGACTAAAGGAGTGGGGTTTAGTGGGGGGGGGGGAAGAAAAAACATCACATGGGATTACTTAATTTTCTATCAAAGAACATGTCTGTAGATTTATGGATTTACTCTTTTCTCACAAGTTCTGACCTTGGGTTCGTAGTATGAGCGGGAGGATAAGGTATTGCTTACATAAGTGTGGGGTTTTAGGTCTTAGCAACATTGCATGTACATATTTCAATGTGAAAAGTGGCCCTGAATGGTGCTGGATGCGAGGTGTTTCCCATTTGGCATGAGCTACGTGATATTCACTGCCATGCACTGCCATGCACTGCCATGCACTAACATGTACTGAACTGCACTTCCATGCACTAACATGTACTGAAATGAACTTCCATGCATTGCCATGCATTGCCATGCATTGGCATGCACTGACATGCACTGACATGCACTGACATGCACTGACATGCACTGACATGCACTGACATGCACTGACATACACTACCATGCACTGGCATTCACTGCCATGCACTGCCATGCACTGATGTGCACTGCCATGCACTGCCATGTACTAACATGCACTAACATGTACTGACATGCACTAGCATGTACTGACATGCACTAACATGTACTGAGATGCACTGACATACACTAACATGTACTGGCATGCACTAACATGTACTGACATGCACTGACTCGCACGTGCACTGACGTGCGGTGCCATGTGCTGACGTGCACTGGCATGCGCTGACATGCACTGGCATGGGTGACATGCACTGACATGCACTTATTACTCACTGACACGCGCTGGCACGCAATGAAATGCAATGGCATGCAATATCATACAATTGCATACCTTTGCATGCAATGGCATGCAATAACATGCAATGACATACAGTGACATATAATGACATGCAATTACATAAAATGACATAAATTACATGCACTGGTATTTAATTAAACGCACTGACATGCGATGGCATGCAATGCCCTGCAACGACCTATTATGATCTGCATTGACCTACAATGACATGTAATGACATAAAATGACCTACAATGACATGCAATGTCCTACAATGACATTCAATGACATGCAATGTCATGCAATGACATGCAATCACCTCAAATGACATGCAGTGACTTACCGCGACTGTCTAACACTTAATTGTTCTAATTCCAAATTCCAAAGTAAAACTTTAAGCAAATAAGGCTGACACGAGACAAGTAGACAATTGGAGTTTATCGGTGTATTTTATAATAATGTTTTTGTATATGCTATCTATGTTCATATGTATTACTCTTAAAATGCCTGGATGGGATTCCAGCTCAACTGATTATTTCTACCAGGTGAATTCTTGACGACATTATAGTTCAGGGACAAGGTATGGAAGGCTTGTATGGAATTTTGATTTCTGCCTCATAATTTCTGTATTCTGTTCAGGCAATTCAGTTTCCCTAAGGAGAAACCTAATGCTAGGTACACACCTACCGTTTTTCCGCACCCACCTACCCTATACGATCTAAAACTGCCCAAAAGTCATGAGGTGTGCGCTCCCCTAGCACACCTACCGATTGCGATTCACGACTTAAAACTCAGTTTTAGGGCTAAAACTGCTTCCTTACGATTGCGATTCGCGATTAGAAAAATGAATCGGCCCGTTTTCAGTTTTAAGCGGGTCGGGTCGTGAGTTTTAGTGCGCGAATCGTATACGGTAGGTGTGTACCTAGCATAAGGCTATGTCAGGGGAATATGACAGCTGTGTTGGTTACCGCAAAAAACTGAAAACAAGGGTTAAATTAACAACAATACCTATCCAATGTTGTGCTGTTTCAATTTAAATATATATAAAAGTGAAAAAGTGTGTGTATTCACATGGAATAAAGTAAACTTTAACTATATGTAATAATGAAATATTCTGTGTGTATATCGTATAGCAGGTATGAATCAGTAGTGGCAACCATCTGCTATTCTTGCCATGACATTATCGTATTACTGACGTAGAAAATATATGTAAATATTGTTATCAAACAACTGCATTGCATCCACGTCATATTTATATAAATTAACCGATGATGTCTAGAATGAGAATCAAATAAAGTCATTCCTCTCTTTGCTCTTACTGCTTGGTAAGCTTAGTAATGATGATACATCTGATTTTGTTTGTTGTTTTACGTCCTAGCAACATCTCGGGTCATATCAGGACGGGTACCGACTTGTGACAGTGTGCACTCATGGCAACCTTTATACTGCTGTCCCACTGGAAAATCAGGCCGCCGGCACCAGGACCTGATATCCCACTCAATCACATTATCCTGACACTGAGCTAACCAGTCCTTTCCCTATCCTATTAATGCCGAGCGCCAGGCTAGGAAGTGACAAGTATACATTTTTAAGTCATTGGTTTGACTCGACCAGGGTTCGAACCCACGATCGCACGGTCAATACATCTGATAGTATGAATGGTCTTGTTGACATGGGGGAAATATTACGTATATGTACTGAGATCTATTTACTGACAGTATATGGTATTCAAAATGATCTAATCTAAACTCCCTTTCATTCTCGCCATCTTTCTCGCCCTCTTTCTCGCCCTCTTTCTCGCCCTTTCTCGTCCTCTTTCTCTTCTTATTTACCCAAGCATACAATTCAAAGTTGTTCCCCACACTGCCTAACCAGGTCCGCATGGATGGTTGTTGAAGTTCTACATCCTGGCAACATCTAAGGTCATACCAGGATGGGTACGAAATTGCGACAGTCTTCACTCATTACGACTTTATACTAGTGCTGCCCACTGGGAAATCAGGCCGCTGACACGATGACCCAATATCCCACTCAGTCACATTATCCTGACACTGAGCTACCCATTCCTTGCCCGATCCTATTAATGCCGAGAACCAGTTGTGGACCACTAGTTGGAACGGAAAATCGGCAAAACTGCAAATATGCCCACTGAGCAGGATCGATAGGATGACCCACACCTTCACAAGTGGACACTCTACCGCCTGGGCTACGTCCCGCTCCCAGTTAACAGCCAGAGTCGGACTATAGCAAAAGCGCATCCCAACAGTCTAACACTTCCCCACCTCCCTTCGGTGGTATTCCCCCCACCACCACCACCACCATCACCATTCAACATGGACAGGGATATGACTAGTCGTTGGTTGGATAGCAACAAACATTTGTCTTCCGGAAGTGACGTATTGAAATACAACTGTGTGGACACACAGACAGACAGGCCGACACCGACGCTGACCCACCAAACCAGCCCCTCGAGTTCATCGCCATATGCAAATGAGCCTCACTCCCAGCACGTGCTCTGACGTCACGAGTTGTCGGCACACACGCGCACACACCCACACACACACGCACACACACGCACACACACACGCGCGTGCGGGGTGGGGAGAAGCCGTCATCATTAAGGCTTATGCAAAATTCTTACCCGAATGAATGATTTCTCCGAAGGTCATTGTTTGCTTATTCCAGGCACGCCCCAAGTGGTGTTTCCCCCACCCCCCTACTACAGCGCCCCCTACAATCTATTCCACCCCCACCCGACCCCCACACACATACCCGGCTTGCACCCTCCGACCCCCATAACACCCAACGGTAAGCCGCAGCAGTAGAGATCCATTATGTCCCAGTCCATTAACAGGCTGCTGCTCTGAGTAACATCTCACTCAGCCTGGTAATAATAATGCCTGGCGCAGACGGTGCATAAATCTGCTCCAATCCGTCATAGACCTAACAGTTTGAAATGGATAAAACAGATTGGTTTTCTTCAAAGACTACATTCTGCTTAAATTACCGGCTGCCGAATGGAGCTTGGTTTAGTGCCCTAAATACGTTCAAAACAAACAAACATTAAAAGAAAATACCAAACTAACAGGGTGCCGCCTTATTTTTTCAAAGACTGCCGACTGCTGACTGCCGACTGCCGACTACCAACTCTATCTTTTGCTTGCTTTCATGATATAGATATTCAAATCTGTGAAATCTACCAATCTAACAGCGTACTGATTAGTTTTAGTCATCAATTGCAGACTACCGATTATTGAAGCTGCCGACTGCTGACTCCCTGATGCGCAATAAGCAAATACAGAATGCCAAATCTCGAATGCTAAATGCTGTCTGCATTGATATCGGTTTGTGAGTGACTAATACATTTGGCTTCGCTAACACTACCGACCAAAATGTGGCAGACAAGTCAAGACTAGCTGAAGACGATGGAAGATCAAGTTGGAACTCAGATGCTGCTCCACCAATCCAGAAGGTATGGATGGACAAATGAGTTAAGCGCCTGGTTCCCAACTGCCACACGTGGTTATGGTGATTTTATAGTGCTGCCTTACTGGGAGACCATGTCACTGGCACCATGACCTGCTTTCCCAGGAAGCGGCTTAGTCGGCCGCCGTTACGCCCACAGCTTACCCGGGCGTCTCCGAGGCGGGCAGCAAGGGTGTTGGCACCACATGCACGCAGACATGCGGTTCGACTTGGTGGAGATGTTGGATGGTCCTGAAAGGCGTGTTCAGGAAGCAAGGCCGGCACAACCGGTGGAGACTAGGGCTCAGAATGCAGCAACCGTAATTTCCGAGTTACTGATGGATACAGCTACAACATTCAAGAAGCCTAAAGGTATAGTCCTATTGCCTCAACTATACATAACCCGGGGCGAGACTTTCAAAGGCATAGGTATGGGAGAGGCCACTTGGCCAGAATATTTTGAGGCCCTCAGAACTGTCGATACACTCCCTAACCTCACGTCTTCCTGGTACAAGAATGTTATTGATCATGAGCGAGAACTAGTACATATGGCTACGCTGTGTGAGTGGCCGACATGCCAACACTGGTCGGAGAAGGTGTTCAAGCTCATTGCGGTCGGCCGCATTCAGAGAGTCTGGGATGACCAAACGGCAATAAAAGAAGTACAATGTGAGGCAGCGAGTAGAGTGTCTCAGTCAGTTAACTATCAGTTCCCCGGGTATGCAGTGCCACAGTGCCACACTATACGCCACGCCCAGCAGCAGTTGCGGGTTCGCCTACTATGGCGCCGGCAACACAGCCAGTTAACTTTAGAAATGAATATAGTAAAGATACCGATGGCCAGCCGTGTAACAACTGGAACTGGGGAAAAGAATGCGGGTTTGGTGCTACGCACGGTACGCTACCCGCAAAGTTTCTCCATAATTGTGCCTGGTGCGCGTATAGGCTTAAGAAGTTCTATGCTCATAGGGAACAGGACTGTTTAAAGCTAAGGCCAAAGCTACAGAACAGATAGCATTACGTAAACTTAAGCAGATTGTAGTGAAACCAAGCCTAGACATTGTCAGCTTTGAGATATAATGTCGTAGCCTGAAGATAGCTTAAATGTTTGGTTCTATCTTACAGGCTACTCCATAATGCATCACCTGCAACTACTTGGCACCTTCAGCAGGTCGTTAGCGGACGGCACCTGGGCAAACAAGCATGGCCATCTAGCGCTTTACATCGGCTTCTGCAAAGACCATGATCTTGACCCATTATGTCCATCACTTTACGATATTATGTCACTACTGATACATTTGGTGTCACGATAGAGAGCTCCGGTAAGACTTGGCTAGCTTCAGTAGGAGGTCCTGGACACCTGTTTGACACCGAACAGGTGCAAATATTGAAGCAAGGGATGACAAGGAACTCTTGGCATGTTGTTAGGCGAGCAGTGCCGCTTGTCCCGCAAGATATGTCCCGGGTAATTTGTTTCCTCAATGCACTTGGCCTGGAAGCCGCAGTCTTCTTGGCTGCTTTGTTGATTGGTTATGTAACATTAGTAAGGCAGACTAACTTAGTCTCATTGTCAGACCACACTTTAGGTCCACACACGCTTATGTTTTATGATGTAGTCGCATATTCTGATTTGCTGTTACTAAGCTTTAGATCCACTAAGACTAGGTTCATTACACAACCGCCTTTGCTGTTTTCACTGTCAGCCGCACCGGCTCCACCTGCTGCACAGTAGCAATTTGGTCTAAATACGCATCACAGTTGTCGCCTACGCATGACTCACCCGCATTCATGCTGCCATCTGGTGATTTTCTCACCGCCAAACTGTTAACCCGGGTACTAGACCTAGCCTCCAGTGCCGTATTGACTCAGGAGTCAGCACTAACCCTTCACAGCCTTAGACGCGGTGCTGCACAGGCATGCATGGCCGCTCAAGTTCCTCTGGCAGACATAAGGAATGCAGGTTCTTGGTCCAGTGATGCCATACAAACATATCTCCAAGACACGCCTATCTCACTGGCTCCATGAGCACTTATCAAATTGTTGGGTTAAGTGCTGATTTCACCATTTGACTCTATGATCTACTTTACATGTTTGCCTCATGTCGCTCCAGAAAGATGCCTAGTTGCAATTGACAACTCCAACAGCCAATTCATGGACATTACGGAAGCCAGCTCTTCCTGCATGACGGTGCCAGCCACCCGCATCCGAGCCAGCCTCACACGCCCCTGCGGCACTGACATTCTCTGTTATCTGATTATGATAACCTTATGACATTAATATGATTGAGTAATCATTGAATAAATATAATTAGTTAAACATGCCTTCTCTCTTTTCTCTGAGCGCTGCGAATTACGTATGTTGGCGAGGCAACATCGTTAATTCGCAAGGGAGGCTAACGTGACCCCTCCTACCACATTGAGTTGAGTGTCTACATCCTGTTCTGGTAGGTCGTGGGATTCGAACCCATCGGTTAAAAATGTATACTTGTCACTTCCTAGCCTGGCGCTCGGCAATATTACTAGGAAAGGGCAAGGAGCAGTCGAAGTAGGAAGACCAATTGCCCGCGATTGATATTTCCCCCCGCTTATGCCTCGGTCACAAATGCGTTACGGCGTGTTTGCGGCGGCCGTAAGTCGCCGCATCGGCCAGACCGCACGGCGACCGTACGGTGGGTGATGGGTACGGTTTTTTGCTTGCTGGGTCACTCTCCTGAAAACTGGTCAGAAATGTCACATGGAGAGTTAAAATCTAATATTTAAATTTTTAACATTTTTTGGTTGCAAATGAAAGCTGGAAATCTCTGCTTTACATCTATGTAAAATATAAATTGATGAGATAGAAAATAAAGGTGTAGTCCATGATTAAGCTATGTCATATTGCAGTATAACATGTGTGTCACACGTGTAACACATGTTTAGGACACCACACAGTCTGCTTAATAAAAATCTAAGCAGAATTAAATAATTTCTTACTTAGAAGCATATTAATCATTGCATAATATACAGAAATATGTAGTGCTTATATTGATAAAAAAAAAAGTACTTCCCAGCCATGCGTTATTCACTGAATAATTAGTGTACAATATTTGCGTGGCATCCAGACACCACCGGTTACATGTGTGAGGGAAATTTGTAATGTTATTTCTGAAGACATCAAATTTTTTTTTTTTTAAATTTAAGCATGCATACATGTTAATACATACTTCCTTTTTGATTTGGGAACTGTTTTGTTTGATATATCAATGCAGTACAAGATGTTAATAAGGATTCAACCACGTCCCATATGTCATGTTACAAATGGCTGACTGTAAAATGGTTTTTTTTTGGTACAAAAACACTTCATAACTAAAAGGACCAAAGTTGCACACAGTTTATTTTATTTCCCTTATTTCTTTCATCAAATCTGAACATGAATATGAAAAGTATAAGGACAAAAATAAGTAGGAAGTTTTTTTATTGATGTTTTAAAATCCCATCCCATGCTGACCAGTTTTCAGGAGAGTTACCATGCTGCAAGGGGCTGCAGTTTCTTTAAGTTGAAGTTATCTAAAATTCGTAAAATTGCAGCCACTCGGCCACAATCTGACAATTAGACCACAACACCGGACGATCACCTTTTTTTAATATCAATGAATATCAATATGGTACAATATTCATGTTTCTGTGAGCAATAGTTACGTTTCTATATATTAAATACGTGTATAAAGCTAAACCTGCGATGACTGTACGATTTGTGAATAGATAAACCAAAGACTGCAAGACCGTACTATTTGCATAAAGTGCAAGAGACACCTCAGAACGCAGCACTGTACGGCAACCTCAGCATTCATAACCTCGGCATTAATGAACTAATGAACAAAAGAAAACAACTAAAAATAACATTGTTCCATATGAATTTTCGGGTGATTGTCAACAAACTGCGTTGTAACCCCCCCCCCCCCACAATCACCCCCCCCCCCCCACTACACACACACACAATTGCCACTGAAGGGCCACACACATGATGGGTGGTGGGGATTATCCTATTGGGGGGACGCACATTCCATGCGACACCAGCCGGAGGGAGGGGTGTGTCGCACGGAAGTGTCGCCCCCCCCCCCCCCCACACACACACGCCTACTCACAACGCCCGAGTCGGAAGGCGCGGGAAACTTGTCAATATTTCCACTTCCGCTTTAGCCGGATCTCCGGATTTCCTAAATGGATGGCTCAGCGTCGACAGGCCACGTGACTGGGACTTATCCAATCAATAACGTGGACGTTAATTCCCAGCATGCAGCTCTTTTAGGTCTCACGCCACAAAGCTCCATGTCGGCGCCTGCCCGCCGCTAAATGTCGTCTGCGGATTAAATTCCTATTTTAATACCGATTCTATTTCTACTTCTACTTCTAAAGATCTGACAGCTTTCGTGTTTCCCTCCCCCCCCCCCCAACCCACCCTCCCACGCCCCCACTAGTCAGCAGTCAGCAGCTTCAATAATCGGTAGTCGGCAATTCACGACTAAAACTAATCAGTATGCTGTTAGGTCGGTAGATTTCACAGATTTGAATATCTATATCACGAAAGCAAGCAAAAGATAGAGTTGGTAGTCGGCAGTCGGTAGTCGGTAGTCGGTAGTCGGTAGTCGGCCCATTTTTAATGTGTAAAGCGTTCTTACTTCATTGCATGTGCAGAGGCGCCAATTACTTTGATAACAGTATGAGTAGGGAAATCTCCGAAATAAAACAAATTGTAAATATGGAGAACTAGCGTGGCCAATGGAGGGAGAGTGTTGGAGGGGTGAGTGAAAATAGTGATAGAAAATGATGCATTCTGGGGAATTTTGTCGAACAGAATATGTGTAAAAATTGTCTGAAAATTATTCTTTGGTGGGAGATTACAAATTAAAAGTGGAAAATTATCTTGGTTAGTTTTTAGAGGTTTACGTCCCTGCAACGTCTAAGATGATGAACTATTTATATATACAGTAAAACGCCCTTAGCGGACCACCTCCACCGATCGACCACTCCCCTATATCGATCAGTTTATTTCGGTCCCAACAATGCCATTGTAGCCATATTCTAACTCACTAAACCAACCACCTCCCAAATTGGACCACCTAAAGTCGGTCACAAGGTCGGTCGATTTAGAGAGGGTTTACTGTATATGAAAAGCTTTTTTGCAAAGCACGAGCTTGGCATTGGCATAGCCAGCTAATTTTTTTGGGGTAAATATGTTTATTCTGCTGAATAAGTCTTTTGTCAGTGCCAAAGCACTGGTCTTCCAGCCATTTTTCAATTCAGGGTTATTTACACAAAAGGTATATAGAATAAGGTGTATAATACCTGTTGAATAGACAATTTGCACCATGACAATATGGTACAGTAGTGTCATATAACCAGATCAATATTAGTCAGATCAATGTGAGTATTTACATAGTATTCAGAATGTAAGCAGAAGTTATCTTCTGTATTCAGTTGGTAAACTTGTAGTAAGTTTTAATGTTCAGTTGCAGTTAGGCAAGCGGTATATAAATGTTGGTGTGTTAGGACAATTCTAGTGTAACTCTAATGTAGCAGTCACACTACGATGACAAGGGGCGACGACAGCCCAGCGACAGCGACTACCGGTCTGTCGTCGAGTGTCATCGGGTGTCGCGGAGGTGTCGCAGAGGTGTTGCGGAGGTGTCGCCGCGACCCCTCCAAGTCACCTCCGTTTTCTCGACTGTCGCCGGGTTGTCGTCGGCTTTTTGGACATGTTGAAAAACTTCGACGACAGGCGACGACAGGCGATGTCACTCGGCTGTCGATACGGTGTCGCTACGCTGTCGGTCCAGTGTCGATACGGTGTTGTCTTTGTCGTTAAGGTGTCGTCTTTGTCGTTAAGCTGTAGTCGCATCCAGTTGGCCTTTGGCTATATATATAAACCTGGGATGGGCTTCTCTCTCCATAGCAGCTCAGCTCTTCACAGCGGACATATCTCCAGCAGACACATCTCCAGCAGACACATCTCCAGTGGACACATCTCCAGTGGACACATCTCCAGCAGACACATCTCCAGCAGACACATCTCCAGCAGACACATCTCCAGGAGTGCATCATGCAGGACTCTCAGGACTCTCAGCTGGCTGTTCTGAAGTATGCGCATGACACAAATGTGCTGTTGCTCAACTATGTGGATGCTATACAGAGACAGAAGAGAAAGCGAGGGCGAGGCGAATGTGGGTGCGGAAGTGGATTGCAAGGCGGCCGGAATTTGGGCTGTACCACCAGCTTCTTGTCGAACTGAGGAGTGAGGACGTGGCTTCCTTCGTGAACTTTCTGCCGATGCCTCCGCAGATGTTTGACGAAATGTTAGCACAAGTGGGTCCCCGTATCACGAAAACATACACGACCTACAGGAAGCCACTCGAGCCTGGCCTGAAGCTTGCGCTAACACTGCGGCACCTAGCGTCCGGCACCAAGTATGCATCAATGAAGTTCAGGTGGAGGGTGCCACACAACACCCAATCTCTGATCGTGCGAGAGGTGTGCACGGCTATCGTCGCTGAGTACATCAACAAGGTCATGATCTGCCCCACCACTCCGGAGGGATGCCGTGCCATCTCCGACCTGTTTTTGGAAAAGTGGAACTTCCCCCATACCTGCGGAGCGCTCGATGGGAAGCATGTGGTGTGCCGGTGTCCCTCAAACAGTGGATCCCTGTATCATAACTACAAGGGATTCTATTCCATAGTTCTGATGGCACTGGTGGACACGGACTATAAGTTCATCTGGGCGGACATTGGAGGTACAGGCTCGGCATCGGATGCGCAGGTCTACAATGCATCCGACCTGAAAGCCAGGATTGATGATGGGACAATAGGCTTTCCGGAACCTGAGGCTTTGGTGGACCGTCAGACGCGTGTTCCGTACTACTTCATCGGTGACGATGCCTTCGCCCTGTGCCCGAGCATGATGAAACCCTACAGCAGGAGGGGTGTGGCTCACGAGGAGCGCATATATAACTACCGTCTCTCCCGGGCTAGGCGAGTAGTTGAAAACGCCTTCGGGATCCTGGCAAACCGCTTCCAGGTTCTGCTGAGCACGATGGAGCACCGCCCCTCAACCGTGAAGCTCATCGTGACAGCGTGCATGGTTCTGCACAACCTCATGCGGATCAGATACCCGGCTCTACAAAACCAGCAGATAGACCGCCCGGAGAACAGCGCCGCCGAATTCGCCGCCGGAAGATGGAGGGAGGGGCCAAACCTGCCGGACATCGGACGCCAAGGAGGTTGCCAGAACACCAGCTCAAAGGGAGGCAAACAACAACGGGAACTCATCAAAGACTGGGTGAACTCACCAGTGGGTGCTGTCGAATGGCAGGACCGAATGATTTAACCTGCCCGACTTTTAAATTTCTCGGGCCTGTCTAGCACATGAACTCTGATGCATGTAGTTATTTTGCCTGTATATATTTACATTTCATTTTTATGTCTTGTAAATAAAATGTCTTGTAAATAAAATGAACATTGTGTACATTTTTAATTCATTATGGGGGAGTTTACCTATACTGTAAAACATTAGGTGGGAGTTTACCTATATGGTAATTCATTATGGGGGAGTTTACCTATACTGTAAAACATTAGGTGGGAGTTTACCTATATGGTAATTCATTATGGGGGAGTTTACCTATACTGTAAGACATTATGTGGGAGTTTACCTATATGGTAATTACCTATATGGTAATTCATTATGTGGGAGTTTACCTATACTGTAAAACATTAGGTGGGAGTTTACCTATATGGTAATTACCTATATGGTAATTCATTATGTGGGAGTTTACCTATACTGTAAAACATTATGTGGGAGTTTACCTATATGGTAATTCATTATGGGGGAGTTTACCTATACTGTGAGACATTATGTGGGAGTTTACCTATATGGTAATTACCTATATGGTAATTCATTATGTGGGAGTTTACCTATACTGTAAAACATTAGGTGGGAGTTTACCTATATGGTAATTCATTATGGGGGAGTTTACCTAAACTGTAAGACATTATGTGGGAGTCTACCTATATGGTAATTACCTATATGGTTGACTGGAGATAACAGAGGAACAGCAACAAATTAAAAAATCATATATATTCTTTTGTAAATTAGACTGTTCATTGAATACAGTTTGTTTTGTCAGCGCCGTGGCACCAATCTTCCAGTTATGTGACAATATTTGCATATTTGCAAAATATTTTTATATATATAGTCTGATATTGCCATCATCAATCAATCAATCAATAGTTCCGTCCTCTAGTCGAGGGTTGGATGCAATGGTTCTCCACTTGTCCCGATGGTGTGCTGTTCTGATAGACTGTGAATAATTCAAGCCTGTCCACTGTGAAATATTTGTAAACAATGATGTTGTTGGTCTCCCTCTCCCTCCGCTGCCATTCACCTTCCCAATGTATGGTATATTGAACTCTGACAAATGATGTGGCCAAAATAAATAAGTTTCTTTGTCTGTATAATGACAAACAAGCTTTTCTTATTTTTAATTTTTCTGAGAACTTCTTTGTTGGTGATCTTTTTTGTCCATGATATTTTCATCATCCTTCGATAAGTCCACATCTCAAATGCTGCTAAATGTTTGTACATTTTCTTAGAGATTGTCCATGTCTCAGCCCCATACATTAGAGTAGACCACACATAACACTGAAGAATACGCTTCATTGTTTGTATTAATATCTTACTTGATGTTAACACTCTATACATTTCCTAACTCTAAACAACTGAAATAAGGATACTATTAATTTCAAGACTGACACGCTGTCTCATCCGACATTCCTCTAAGGAAACCAATCTCAAGAGAAATGTGCAGGTGAGCGGGACATAGCTCATGCGGTAGAGTGTCCACCTGTGAACATGTGAGTCATCCGATCGATCCTGCTCAGTGGACACATTTACAGTTTGGTCTATTTTCCATTCCAATCAGTGGCCCCCAACTGGTTCATCAAAGGCTGTGGTATGTGATGTCCTGTCTGTGGGATAGTGCAAATAAAAGACCACTTGCTGCTTATCGGAAAGAGTAGCCTATGTGGCGACAGTAGGTTTCCTCCAAAGAAATATGTCAGAATGACCACATGTTTGACGCCCATTAGCCGATGATAAAAGTCAATGTGCTCTAGAGGCGCCATTAAATATAGAAAAATATATATTATAAAAATATCTGGGCAAGCAAAGCTGTCAAGGCGCCCAGGCTGTCAGCTGTCAATTACCTCAGACACCAGTGACACCCACCCATACTGTCTAAAGCGGGCATTCCTTACACGCGGTATGCGGCATGCGGCATGCGGTATGCGGCATGCGGTATGCGAATGGCATGATTCCTTACATGCGGTATGCGGTATGCGGCACACGACTGGCTATATTTAAAAAATAAAATTAAACAATTATTCTCCATACTGCTCTGTATATGACCAAATATTGCATTTATATCTATGTACCTTTTTGTACGTCACATGGGGGTTCCTACCTTTATTATAACCAAATTATAGATAAGTATTCATATTTCTGTGCATATGGTAGCATTTTTAGCTTTCCCATAACCGTCACTCTCCCGATTGGGACGGTCCGAACATCCTAAACTGAGCCATGTTAGGACCGTCCTTTTCGTTCAACAAAATCTGGGCCGGTCCTAACATCCCTCGGAGCAAGCTAAACTGAGCCATGTTAGGACCGTCCTTTTCGTTATAATTGCCAAATTATAGATAAGTATTCATATTCGCATACTGCATACCGCGTGTAAGGAATGCGCCCTTTAAGGCTACATTCCTTACACGCGGTATGCAGCATGTGAATGAGAATGCAGCAAAAAATCGAAAAGCATCTAAGTCAATGGGGGTGATTCCATGTGTCCGAATGCGAATGTGAATGCGAATGCGAATGCGAATGCGAATGCGAATGCGGCAACTGAATCGGTCCATGTAGCCATCGGTGCGGCATGCGAATGCGAATGCTGCTGTATTTGCCATAGAAAACAGTGTTAGAGAAACCTGACACCACGTGTGGGTGTGGGTGTGGGTGTGGGTGTGGGTAAAAGGACTCAACCCGTTCGCATGCCGCATGCCGTATTCGCATGCCACATGCCGCATACCGCGGGTAAGGAATCCTAGCTTAAAGCTAAGATTCCTTACATGCGGTATGCGGTATGCGAATGTGAATGCGGCAAAAAATCGAAATGCCTTGAAGTCAATGGGCTACATCCCTTACATGGGGTATGCAAATGCGAATGTGGCAACTCGATCGGTCCCTGTAGAGATCGGTGTGGCATGCGGCATGCGGCATGCGGTATGCGAATAGACACGTCAGTCACACTTGTCCATTAGTTTTAGATTAGGAGAGGTGACTGATCATTACGGAACGGTCACGCACAGGGGTGCTGAGGGGAAACATGGTATTGGTGGTGGGGGGTAGACGCTTGCCGCTTACCGCGTAGAAGGAATCTTCCCATTCGCATACCGCATACCGCATACCGCGTAGAAGGAATCTTAGCTTAACACCAGACAACATCTCCACCATTTGGTCCGCCTTCGGAACACCCGACGACAATCGTCGCCATGGAAACGCAAGCATGGCGGTGAGCCAGGCGGTCCTTTTCAACCGGATGTGACGTCATACAGTGACCAGAGAAACCACTCGCCGCCGTTACTGCAAACAACCGACTCCCCACACCCCCACCCCCACACGTACCCCTCTCCACCACCACAACTCCCCCCACCCCCCAGCTTCCCACACACTCAGCCAGCACTCACCATCGATCTCGTCTGACACATAAACAAAAAGCAGGTGTCCTCCCGCCGTGCGTTTCCCGCGCTTTTTATTGGGGGGTGCTTTCCTACCTTCGGGGCGGTGGAAGGGAGAGAGTGAGTCAGGTGAGTTTTTCACAGAGTAGAGAGGAGGTGTGCACCCTTGACGGTGATGGTTGTACGGTTGTAAACTTCAGCACCAGCACCAGCACCAGCAAAAAGCAGGGGCAGCACTATTACCAGCTCCTACAGCACCAGCAATATAACCAGCACCAGCAATATCACAAGGGTTATTCATCATCACCAGCACCAGAAGCACCAGCAGCAACACTACTACCAGTACCTCCAGCACCAGCAATATAACCAGCACCAGCACTATCCAAGGGTTACCATCAGCACCAGCACCAGCTCCAGCAGCAGCACTACTACCAGCTCCAGCAGCACCAGCAATATAACCATCACTAGCCCTATCATAGGAGTTACCATCAGCACCAGCACCAACTCCAGCAGCACCAGCAATATAACCAGCCCTAGCACTATCACAGGGGTTCCAATCAGTACCAGCACCATCATCACCAGCACTATCACAATTATTACCATCAGCACCAGCACCAGCACCAGCCTACCAGTACCACCACTAGCACTGCGAGTACCAGCATCACTAGCATCAACACCAGCACCAATAGCACTACCCTCGCCACAAG
Organism: Branchipolynoe longqiensis; assembly: GCA_030323885.1. NCBI lineage: Eukaryota > Metazoa > Annelida > Polychaeta > Phyllodocida > Polynoidae > Branchipolynoe > Branchipolynoe longqiensis. Next base: position 83,396,575 of record CM059196.1, on the reverse strand, counting down.
GACAAGCACCAGCATCACCACCACATCACCACCACAGGATCACCACCAAGACCACCACCACCAAGACCACCACCACCAAGACCACCACCACCAAGACCACCACCACCAAGACCACCACCACCAAGACCACCACCACCAAGACCACCACCACCAAGACCACCACCACCAAGACCACCACCACCAAGACCACCACCACCAAGACCACCACCACCAAGACCACCACCACCAAGACCACCACCACCAAGACCACCACCACCAAGACCACCACCACCAAGACCACCACCACCAAGACAACCACCACAAAGACAACCACCACAAAGACCACCACCACCAAGACCACCACCACCAAGACCACCACCACCAAGACCACCACTACCAAGACCACCACCACCAAGACAACCACCACAAAGACCACCACCACCAAGACAACCACCACCAAGACCACCACCACCAAGACAACCACCACCAAGACAACCACCACCAAGACAACCACCACCAAGACAACCACCACCAAGACAAATACCACCAAGACAACCAGCACCAAGACAACCACCACCAAGACCACCACCACCAAGACCACCACCACCAAGACAACCACCACCACTATTCCCAGATAAACTCCCCCACACAGCACCACCAGCACCATCACATCACCACCACCGTCCCATAGCACCAGCATCACCACCAACAACCTCACCACCACCGCCACATCACCACCACCGCCCCATAGCCCAGCAGCACCAGTAGGACCAGCAGCACCCGTAGGACCAGCAGCACCCGTAGGACCAGCATCACCAGTAGGACCAGCATCACCAGTAGGACCAGCAGCAGCACCAGCAGTAGCAGCACCCCACCCCACCCCAAATCCCACACCTACCATCAGCACCACCACCATGACCAGCACCAGCCACCCCCCCCCCCCCACACTCACATCCACCCTCTTATCTTATCTTAGGTACCCCTTCTAATGTTCTACGTAGAAACAAATACTTAATAAGTGCACCAGTGAACACACTTGATATGCATGTTCAAATCTAAATTTTGGAAATTTAATGTTTGTATCGGACCATACAACTTGAATAGTCCAGAACTTTCCTTTAAAAAAAAGAAAGCGTATTCGAGAGATCGCAGCAGTGCACTAACACCACTGTGATTGCGCATAACTACTAGTATTATTATTCTCTTGCATTAATTATTTACCTCAGGGGACACCATGGACAGGCTGGCTGGTAGTGATCCTAGTGGCACTGGTTGTGGTTGTCCAGACCAAACATCTCAAGTCGAGTGTAGCCACCATAAAATATCAAATTATTGCGCAGGGATAAGGTTACGAGTGGTCGCCAAGCCCTTGTGGATGTTGTGATAGCAGTGGTGGTTGGTGTCTGTGTGTGTGTGTGGGGGGGGGGGTGCGTGGGGGGGGGGGGGTGGGGGGGGGGTGGGCTGCAGCGTGGGAATGGGCGAGGCTGTGATTTCTGATTGTTCAACGACGGGTGCGACTGGTACCGACAGGCCTCATTTGCTTGTACTAGATGTAATCAATGCTTCACGTCGGGTACCAGCCGGGCTCATGGTAACTGTGGATACCAATGTGTTAATCATGGTAGGTAGGGGTACCAGCATGGGTTTGATGGCCGGTGGGGGTACCAGTATGGGTTTGATGGTCGGTGGGGGTACCCGTATGGGTTTGATGGTCGGTGGGGGTACCAGTATGGGTTTGATGGTCGGTGTGGGTACCAGTATGGGTTTTATGATCGGTGGGGTACCAGTATGGGTTTGATGGTCTGTGTGGGTACCAGTATGGGTTTCATGATCAGTGTAGGTACCAGTATGGGCTTGATGGTCTGTGGGTACCAGTATGGGATTCATGGTCGGTGTAGGTACCAGTATGGGTTTGATGGTTGGGGTAGGTACCAGTATGGGTTTGATGGTCGGGGTAGGTACCAGTATGGGTTTGATGGTCGGGGTAGGTACCAGTATGGGTTTGATGGTCTGTGTAGGTACCAGTATGTGTTCGATGGTCGGGGTAGGTACCAGTATGGGTTTGATGGTCGGGGTAGGTACCAGTATGGGTTTGATGGTTGATGTAGGTACCAGTATGGGTTTGAAGTAGGTACCAGTATGGGTTTGATGGTCGGTGTGGGTACCAGTATGGGTTTGATGGCCAGGGTGGGTACCAGTATGGGATTCATGGTCAGTGTGGGTACCAGTATAGGATTCATGGGTGGTGTCGGTACAAGTATGGGATTGATGGTCGGTGTGCGTACCAGTATGGGATTGATGGTCAGTGTGGGTAACAGTATGTGATTGATGGTCGGCTTGGGTACAAGTATTGGTTTCTTGGTTGGTGTGGGTACCAGTATGGGATTCGTGGTCAGTGTGGGTACCAGGATAGGATTCATGGTCGGTGTGGGTACCAGTATGGGATTCATGGTCAGTGTGGGTACCAGTATGGGATTCATGGTTGGTGTGGGTACCAGTATGGGATTCATGGGTGGTGTGGGTACCAGTATGGGATTCATGGGTGGTGTGGGTACCAGTATGAGATTCATGGTCAGTGTGGGTACCAGTATAGAATTCATGGGTGGTGTGGGTACCAGTATGGGATTCATGGGTGGTGTGGGTCCCAGTATGGGATTCATGGGTGGTGTGGGTACCAGTATGGTATTCATGGGCGGTGTCGGTACCAGTATGGGATTCATGGGTGGTGTGGGTACCAGTATGAGATTCATGGTCGGTGTGGGTACCAGTATAGAATTCATGGGTGGTGTGGGTACCAGTATGGGATTCATGGGTGGTGTGGGTACCAGTAGAGGATTGATCGTCGGTGTGGGTACCAGTATAGGATTCAGGGTCAGTGTGGGTACCAGTATGGGATTCATGGTTGGTGTGGGTACCAGTATGGGATTCATGGGTGGTGTGGGTACCAGTATGGGATTCATGGGTGGTGTGGGTACCAGTATGAGATTCATGGTCAGTGTGGGTACCAGTATAGGATTCATGGTCGGTGTGGGTACCAGTATGGGATTCATGGTCGGTGTGGGTACCTGTATGGGATTCATGGATGGTGTGGGTACCAGTATAGGATTCATGGTCAGTGTGCATAGTAGTATGGGATTCATGGGTGGTGTCGGTACCAGTATGGGATTCATGGGTGGTGTGGGTACCAGGATGGGATTCATGGTCGGTATGGGTGCCAGTATGGGATTCATGGGTGGTGTGGGTACCAGTATAGGATTCATGGGTGGTGTGGGTACCAGTATGGGATTCATGCTCAGTGTGCGTACCAGAATAGGATTCATGGTCGGTGTGGGTACCAGTATGTGATTCATGGTCGGTGTGGGTACCAGTATGTGATTCATGGATGGTGTGGGTACCAGTATGGGATTCATGGTCAGTGTGGGTACCAGTATAGGATTCATGGTCGGTGTGGATATCAGTATAGGATTCATGGTTGGTGTGGATGCCAGTATGGGATTCATCGTTGGCATGGTACCAGTATGCGATTCAAGGGTGGTGTGGGTACCAGTATGGGATTCACTGTCGGTGTGGGTACCAGTATGGGATTCATGGTTGGTGTAGGTACCAGTATGGGATTCATGGTCAGTGTGGGTACCGGTATGGGATTCATGGTCTGTGCGGGTACAAGTATGGGATTCATGGGTGGTGTGGGTACCAGTATGGGATTCATGGGTGGTTTGGGTACCAGTATGGGATTCATGGGTGGTGTGGGTACCAGTATGGGATTCATGGGTGGTGTGGGTACCAGTATGGGATTCATGGTTGGAGTGGGTACCAGTATGGGATTCATGGGTGGTGTGGGTACCAGTATGGGATTCATGGGTGGTGTGGGTACCAGTATGGGATTCATGGGTGGTGTGGGTACCAGTATGGGATTCATGGGTGGTGTGGGTACCAGTATGGGATTCATGGGTGGTGTGGGTACCAGTATGGGATTCATGGTCAGTGTGGGTACCAGTATAGGATTCATGGTCGGTGTGGGTACCAGTATGGGATGTATGGGTGGTGTGGGTGCCAGTATGGGATTCACGGTTGGTGTGGGTACCAGTATGGGATTCATGGTCGGTGTGGGTACCAGTATGGGATGCATGGATGGTGTGGGTACCAGTATGGGATTCATGGTCAGTGTGGGTACCAGTATGGGATTCATGGTCGGTGTGGATATCAGTATAGGATTCATGGTTGGTGTGGATGCCCGTATGGGATTCATGGTTGGCATGGTACCAGTATTGGATTCACTGTCGGTGTGGGTACCAGTATGGGATTCATGGTTGGTGTGGGTACCAGTATGGGATTTATGGTCTGTGTGGGTACCAGTATGGGATTCATGGTTGGTGTGGGTACCAGTGTGGGATTCATGGTCGGTGTGGGTACCAGTATAGGATTCATGGTTGGTGTGGGTACCAGTATGGGATTCATGGGTGGTGTGGGTACCAGTATGGGATTCATGGTCTGTGTGGGTACCAGTATGGGATTCATGGTCAGTCTGGGTAGCAATATAGGATTCATGGTCAGTGTGCATACCAGTATGGGATTCATGGGAATTGTCGGTACCAGTATGGGATTCATGGTCAGTGTGGGTACCAGTATGGGATTCATAGTAGGTGTGAGTACCAGTATGGTATTCATGGGCGGTGTGGGTACCAGTATGGGATTCATAGGTGGTGTGGGTGCCAGTATGTGATTCATGGGTGGTGTGGGTGCCAGTATGGGATTCATGGTTGGTGTGGGTACCAGTATGGGATTCATGGTCGGTGTGGGTGCCAGTATAGGATTCATGGTCGGTGTGTGTACCAGTATGGGATTCATGGGTGGTGTGGGTACCAGTATGAGATTCATGGGTGGTGTGGGTACCAGTATGGGATTCATGGTTGGTGTGGGTACCAGTATGGGATTTATGGGTGGTGTGGGTGCCAGTATGGGATTCATGGGTGGTGTGGGTACCAGTATGGGATTCATGGTTGGGGTGGGTACCAGTATGGGATACACTGTCAGTGTGGGTACCAGTATGGGATTCGTTGGTGGCGTGTGTACGAGTATGGGATTCATGGTCAGTGTGGGTATGAATATGGGGTTCATGGGTGGTGTGGGTACCAGTATGGGATTCATGGTTGGTGTGGGTACCAGTATGGGATTCATGGTCGGTGTGGGTACCAGTATGGGATTCAAGGTCGGTACGGCTTCCAATATGGGATTTAGAAAAAAGTTGGTAATTAATTTTATTCATAATATATATGGGATTCATGGGTGGTGTGGGTACCAGTATGGGATTCATGGTTGGTGTGGGTACCAGTATGGGATTCACTGTCAGTGTGGGTACCAGTATGGGATTCATGGGTGGTGTGGGTACCAGTATGGGATTCATGGGTGGTGTGGGTACCAGTATGGGATTCATGGTCGGTGTGGGTACCAGTATGGGATTCATGGGTGGTGTGGGTACAAGTATGGGATTCATGGTCGGTGTGGGTACCAGTATGGGATTCATGGTCGGTGTGGGTACCAGTATAGCATTCATGGTTGGTGTGGGTACCAATATAGGATTCATGGTTGGTGTGGGTACTGGTATGGGATTCATGGTCGGTGTGGGTACCAGTATGGGATTCATGGTCAGTCTGGGTAGCAGTATGGGATTCATGGTCGGTGTGGGTACCAGTATAGGATGCATGGGTGGTGTGGGTACCAGTATGGGATTCATAGTAGGTGTGAGTACCAGTATGGTATTCATGGGCGGTGTCGGTACCAGTATGGGATTCATGGTCGGTGTGGGTGCCAGTATGGGATTCATGGGTGGTGTGGGTACCAGTATGGGATTCATGGTCGGTGTGGGTACCAGTATGGGATTCATGGTTGGTGTGGGTACCAGTATGGGATTCATGGGTGGTGTGGGTACCAGTATGGGATTCACTGTCGATGTGGGTACCAGTATGGGATTCATGGGGGTGTGGGTACCAGTATGGGAGTCACTGTTGGTGTGGGTACCAGTATGGGATTCATGGTTGGTGTGGGTACCAGTATGGGAGTCACTGTCGGTGTGGGTACCAGTATGGGATTAATGGGTGGTGTGGGTGCGAGTATGGGATTCATGGGTGGTGTGGGTACCAGTATGGGATTCATGGTTGGTGTGGGTACCAGTATGGGATTCATGGGTGGTGTGGGTACCAGTATGGGATTCATAGTAGGTGTGGGTACCAGTATGTGATTCATGGGTGGTGTGGGTACCAGTATGTGATTCATGGGTGGTGTGGGTACCAGTATGGGATTCATGGTTGGTGTGGGCACCAGTATGGGATTCATGGGTGGTGTGGGTGCCAGTATGGGATTCATGGGTGGTGTGGGTACCAGTATGGGATTCATGGTTGGGGTGGGTACCAGTATGGGATACACTGTCAGTGTGGGTACCAGTATGGGATTCGTTGGTGGCGTGTGTACGAGTATGGGATTCATGGTCAGTGTGGGTATGAATATGGGATTCATGGGTGGTGTGGGTACCAGTATGGGATTCATGGTTGGTGTGGGTACCTGTATGGGATTCATGGTCGGTGTGGGTACCAGTATGGGATTCAAGGTCGGTACGGCTTCCAATATGGGATTTAGAAAAAAGTTGGTAATTAATTTTATTCATAATATATATGGGATTCATGGGTGGTGTGGGTACCAGTATGGGATTCATGGTTGGTGTGGGTACCAGTATGGGATTCACTGTCAGTGTGGGTACCAGTATGGGATTCATGGGTGGTGTGGGTACCAGTATGGGATTCATGGGTGGTGTGGGTACCAGTATGGGATTCATGGTCGGTGTGGGTACCAGTATGGGATTCATGGGTGGTGTGGGTACAAGTATGGGATTCATGGTCGGTGTGGGTACCAGTATGGGATTCATGGTCGGTGTGGGTACCAGTATAGCATTCATGGTTGGTGTGGGTACCAATATAGGATTCATGGTTGGTGTGGGTACTGGTATGGGATTCATGGTCGGTGTGGGTACCAGTATGGGATTCATGGTCAGTCTGGGTAGCAGTATGGGATTCATGGTCGGTGTGGGTACCAGTATAGGATGCATGTGTGGTGTGGGTACCAGTATGAAATTCATAGTAGGTGTGAGTATCAGTATGGTATTCATGGGCGGTGTCGGTACCAGTATGGGATTCATGGTCGGTGTGGGTGCCAGTATGGGATTCATGGGTGGTGTGGGTACCAGTATGGGATTCATGGTCGGTGTGGGTACCAGTATGGGATTCATGGTTGGTGTGGGTACCAGTATGGGAGTCACTGTTGGTGTGGGTACCAGTATGGGATTCATGGTTGGTGTGGGTACCAGTATGGGAGTCACTGTCGGTGTGGGTACCAGTATGGGATTAATGGGTGGTGTGGGTGCGAGTATGGGATTCATGGGTGGTGTGGGTACCAGTATGGGATTCATGGTTGGTGTGGGTACCAGTATGGGATTCATGGGTGGTGTGGGTACCAGTATGGGATTCATAGTAGGTGTGGGTACCAGTATGTGATTCATGGGTGGTGTGGGTACCAGTGTGTGATTCATGGGTGGTGTGGGTACCAGTATGGGATTCATGGTTGGTGTGGGCACCAGTATGGGATTCATGGGTGGTGTGGGTGCCAGTATGGGATTCATGGGTGGTGTGGGTACCAGTATGGGATTCATGGTTGGGGTGGGTACCAGTATGGGATACACTGTCAGTGTGGGTACCAGTATGGGATTCGTTGGTGGCGTGTGTACGAGTATGGGATTCATGGTCAGTGTGGGTATGAATATGGGATTCATGGTTGGAGTGGGTACCAGTATGGGATTCATGGTTGGTGTGGGTACCAGTATGGGATTCATGGTCGGTGTGGGTACCAGTATGGGATTCAAGGTCGGTATGGGTTCCAATATGGGATTTAGAAAAAAGTTGGTAATTAATTTTATTCATAATATATATGGGATTCATGGGTGGTGTGGGTACCAGTATGGGATTCACTGTCAGTGTGGGTACCAGTATGGGATTCATGGTCGGTGTGGGTACCAGTATGGGATTCATGGTTGGTGTGGGTACCAGTATGGGATTCACTGTCAGTGTGGGTACCAGTATGGGATTCATGGGTGGTGTGGGTACCAGTATGGGATTTATGGTCGGTGTGGGTACCAGTATGGGATTCATGGGTGGTGTGGGTACAAGTATGGGATTCATGGTCGGTGTGGGTACCAGTATGGGATTCATGGTCGGTGTGGGTACCAGTATAGCATTCATGGTTGGTGTGGGTACCAGTGTGGGATTCATGGTTGGTGTGGGTACCAATATAGGATTCATGGTTGGTGTGGGTACTGGTATGGGATTCATGGGTGGTGTGGGTACCAGTATGGGATTCATGGTCGGTGTGGGTACCAGTATGGGATTCATGGTCAGTCTGGGTAGCAGTATGGGATTCATGGTTGGTGTGGGTACCAATATAGGATTCATGGGTGGTGTGGGTACAAGTATGGGATTCATGGTCGGTGTGGGTACCAGTATGGGATTCATAGTAGGTGTGAGTATCAGTATGGTATTCATGGGCGGTGTCGGTACCAGTATGGGATTCCTGGTCGGTGTGGGTGCCAGTATGTGATTCATGGGTGGTGTGGGCACCAGTATGGGATTCATGGTTGGTGTGGGTACCAGTATGGTATTCATGGGTGGTGTGGGTACCAGTATGGGATTCATGGTTGGTGTGGGTGCCAGTATGTGATTCATGGGTGGTGTGGGTGCCAGTATGGGATTCATGGGTGGTGTGGGTACCAGTATGGGATTCATGGTTGGTGTGGGTACAAGTATGGGATTCACTGTCAGTGTTGGTACCAGTATGGGATTCGTTGGTGGCGTGTGTACGAGTATGGGATTCATGGTCGGTGTGGGTATGAATATGGGATTCATGGTTGGTGTGGGTACCAGTATGGGATTCATGGTTGGTGTGGGTACCAGTATGGGATTCATAGTCGGTGTGGGTACCAGTATGGGATTCAAGGTCGGTAAGGGTTCCAATATGGGATTTAGAAAAAAGTTGGTAATTAATTTTATTCATATATATATATATATATATATATATATATATATATATATATATATAATATATATATATATATAAGTAAAACCTCTGTAACCGACCACCTCCACAGAATAGACTACTCCCCTATATCGATCGCTTTATTTGGGTCCCAACAATACCATTGTAATGATATTCTAACTCCCTAAGAGGACTACCTCCCTTAATGGACCGCTTAATGTGGGTCCTATGGTCTGTCGATTTAGAAAGGTTTTACTGTGTGTCTATATACCCAGCTAAGGGGTGGAGGCACTAGTCAATTAATCAGTGTCTCTGACGCATATTTCATGTCGCCATTTGTTTGCGTCTAGCCTACCCTACCACGCTTCTTCCCAAGTTCTACAACGCCCCCCCCCCCCCCCCCCCCCCACACACACAAACTACTAATGTCTGCAGTAGGTACTACCCATCGATCCCGGACGCAGGCTGGTCTGGTTCCCTGCCTCCTGGCACCCTGCAGACAGCCCGCCCATTCACCCAGAGTTCCATCGGATCTGGTGCGGGTTGTCATAACTATTAACTAAAGGTTTGTGGTTTGTCAAACCTATTAACTATTAACTCACGTGTATGGCATCTCACACCTATGAACTATTAACTAAATTAACTATTACATATTAACTCACATGCATTGCATCTCACAACGATGCACTATTAACTAAAGGTTTGTTGATTGTCACAGCTATTAACTATTAACTCACATGTGTGACATCTCATGAAGTGTCTCATGAACTATTAACTAAAGGTTTGTGGCTTGTCACAACTAGTAACTATTACCTAACGTGCATGTCATCTCACAACTATGAACTAGGAAGCTAAGGTATGTAGTTTATCACAGCTATTAACTATTAACTCATGTGTGTCACAACTATGAACCATTAAGTAAATGTGTATGGCTTATTACAACTATTCACTATTATAAAACCTGCATGGCATCTCACAACTATGAACTATTACCTCAAGGTGCGTGGGTTGTCACAACTATGAACTATTAACTCACTTGTATGGGATCTCACAACTATGAACTATTAAATCACTTGTATGGGATCTCACAACTATGAACTATTAACTCACTTGTATGGGATTTCACAACTAGGAACTAGGAACTATTAACTCACTTGTATGGGATCTCACAACTATTACCTATTAACTCACTTGTAATATGGGATCTCACAACTATTAACTATTAACTCACTTGTATGGGATCTCACACCTATTATTAAGTATTAACTATTAACTCACTTGAATGGGATCTCACAACTAGGAACTATTAACTCACTTGTATGGGATCTCACAACTATGAACTATTAACTCACTTGTATGGGATCTCACAACTATGAACTATTAACTCACTTGTATGGGATCTCACAACTATTAACTATTAACTCACTTGTATGGGATCTCACACCTATTATTAAGTATTAACTATTAACTCACTTGTATGGGATCTCACAACTAGGAACTATTAACTCACTTGTATGGGATCTCACAACTATGAACTATTAACTCACTTGTATGGGATCTCACAACTATGAACTATTAACTCACTTGTATGGGATCTCACAACTATTAACTATTAACTCACTTGTATGGGATCTCACACCTATTATTAAGTATTAACTATTAACTCACTTGTATGGGATCTCACAACTAGGAACTATTAACTCACTTGTATGGGATCTCACAACTAGGAACTATTAACTCACTTGTATGGGATCTCACAACTATGAACTATTAACTCACTTGTATGGGATCTCACAACTATGAACTATTAACTCACTTGTATGGGATCTCACAACTATGAACTAGTAACTCAAGGTGCGTAGATTGTTACACCTAATAAGTATTGAAGAATTATTTGCGGATTCAAACATCTATTAAGAATGAATGAATATGCATGACTTGACAAAACGGTGAGCTATTAATCAAATATATGTGCATTGTCACAACTATTACCTATTAATAATTGTGAGAAGCCACTCATAGTTAGTTAACTATTACTGGTTCGGGATCCTGTCCCCTCGCGGGACACAGGTGGATGAATCGTTGGTGATACTGCCCTCTAGTGGGATGCAGGTGGACGAGGCTTTGGTGATACAGCCCCCTTGCGGGATGCGGGTGGACTAGGCATTGGTGATACGACTCTCTTGTGGTGTGTGGCTGGATGAGGTGTTGGTGATACTGCCCCCTGGTGGGACGCGGGTGGGTGAGGTGTTGGTGATAATGCCCCCTGGCAGGACGCTGGTGAGCGATGCGTTGGTGATACTGCCCACTAGCAGGATGTGGGTGGATTAGGCATTAGTGATACTGCCCCCTGGTGGGACACGGTTGGACGAGGCGTTGGTGATACTGTCCCTTGGCAGGACTTGGGTGGAAGAGGTGTTGGTGATACTGCCCCCTAGTGGGATGTGGGTGGACGAGGTGTTGATGATACTGCCCCCTGGAGGGACATGGGTGGGCGAGGCGTTGGTGATACTGTCCCCGGGCAGGACGCTGGTGGGCGATGTGTTGGTGATACTGCCCACTAGCGGGATGTGGGTGGATTAAGGGGGCATTCCATATACGCGTAATGCGTTATGCGTTATGCGAATGCCAGCATTCCATATACGCGTAATGCGTATTGCGTTATGCGTTATGCGCTATGCAGTGAAGTATATAAAAAGTATATAAAAGGTGCGTGTGACTGTGTCTCTGTGTGTGTCTCTATGTGTGTGTCTGTGTCTCCGTGTCCCTGTGTGTGTCTCTGTCTGTGAGACACACACACACAGACACACACACACACAGAGACACACACATACACAGAGACATACACACACAGACACACACACAGACACAGAGATACACACAGACACACACACACAGCAACAGGGACCCAAAGACACAGAGACACAGACACACAACACAGAGACACACACAGAGACACACACACAGAGACACACCCAGATACACAGACACACCACAGAGACACACACACAGAGACACACACACAGAGACACATACACATACACACACAGAGACACACACACAGAGACACACACACAGAGACACACACAGACACACACACACAGACACACACACACAGACACAGACACGCACACACAGAGAATGGGACGGTCCAAACATGGCTCAGTTTAGCTTGCTTTGAGGGATGTTAGGACCGTCCCAAATATGAAGACTGCTTCCTAACAGGTCCGCCGCATAAACCTACACGGATGTCCGTAATTGTCAGTCGCCTCCTCCAGCCTTATATCAATGGACAAATGCGACTGATGCTTTTCTGCTCGCAGACACAGAGACACAACACAGAGACTAACACACACAGAGACACACACACAGAGACACACACAGAGACACACACAGATACACACACATACACAGAGATACACACAGACACACACACAGCAACAGGGACCCAAAGACACAGACACACACAGAGACACAAAGACACAACACAGAGACACACACACAGAGACACACCCAGATACACAGACAGACAGACACACAGACACACACACAGACACAGATACACACACAGAGACACACACACACAGAGGGATGTTAGGACCGTCCCAAATATGAAGACTGCTTCCTAACAGGTCCGCCGCATAAACCTACATGGCTGTCCGTAATTATCAGTCGCCTCCTCTAGCCTTATATCAATGGACAAATGCGACTGATGCTTTTCTATTCGCCGCACCTTTACGCATTACGCATTACGCACTCGATCGCTACATGGAGCGATCGGGATAATGGATTTTATTCGCATTCGCATTCGCATTACGCATTACGCGTATATGGAATGTAGCTCATAGGTTTCAAGGCGTTTAGATTTTTTGTCGCATTCGCATTCGCATTCGCATTCGCATTACGCATTACGCGTATATGGAATGCGCCCTTTAGGCGTTAGTGATACTGCCCCCTGGTGGGACATGGGTGGGCCAGGCATTGGTGATAATGTCCCCTTGTGGCATGTGGGTGGACGAGGCGTTGGTGATACTGCACTCTGGTGGGAAATTTGTGGACTAGGCGTTAGTGATACTGTCCCATTGCGGGACGCGCGTGGACGAGGCCTTGGTGACACTCCCCCATGGTGGCAAACAAGTGGTCGAGGCGTTGGTGGTACTGCCCCCTCGCGGGAGGCGTGTGGACGAGGCGTTAGTGAGCCTGCCCTCTGGCTGGACGCGGCGGCTGTGATCTGCCGGCCTTGTGAATAATGAAGGGTGGCTCCACCTGGCGGCGGGCGGCGGTGAGCAGCTCACACGGCCAGCACAACCCGCTCTCACCCACTCAAGTGCCGGCCACTTCACGGCTGAGGGGGTGTGGGTGTGTGGATCGGTGCGGGTGTGGGTGTGGCGGTGTGGGGGTGTGCGAGTGTGAGTGTGTGGGTGTCGGGGGTGGGGGGGGGAGTGGGGGGGTGGGAGGGCTGGCTCGGTGTCTAGCGCGGTGGGGTGAGGTAATGGAGGGGAGGGTGGCATGCATGGGTTGGGATGGGGTGGGGGTGTGGGATGTAGGTGTGGGTTGTGTGGTGTGTGTAGTGTGTGTGGTGTGTAGCGTGGGATGTGTAGTGTGTGTAGTGGGTAGTGTGGTGTGTAGTGTGGTGTGTAGTGTGTGGTGTGGGTGTGTGAGGGTGTGGAGTGTGAGGGTGTGGGGTGAGGGTGTGGGGTGTGGGTGTGTAGTGCAGTGTGAGTGTGGGTGGGTGTGGGAAGTAGGTGTGTGGTGTGTAGTGTCTGGTGTGTGGTGTGGGTGGGTGAGGTGTGAGGGTGTGAGGTGTGAGGGTGTGAGGGTGTGGGGTGTGGGGTGTGGGTATGTGGAGTGTGGGCATGTGGGGTGTGGGTGTGTGGTTGGGGTGAGGTTGGTGAAGTGAGGTGTGAGGGTGTGGGGTGTGAGGGTGTGGGGTGTGGGTATGTGGGGTGTGGGTGTGTGGTTGGGGTGAGGTTGGTGAAGGTGAGGTGTGGGTATGTGGGTGTGGGTGTGTGGGGTGTGGGTGTGTGGTTGGGGTGAGGTTGGTGAAGGTGAGGTGTGGGTATGTGGGGTGTGGGTGTATGGGGTGTGGGTGTGTGGTTGGGGTGAGGTTGGTGAAGGTGAGGTGTGGGTATGTGGGGGGTGGGTGTGTGGGGTGTGGGTGTGTGGTTGGGGTGAGGTTGGTGAAGGTGAACGTAGATGACGGTGAGAAGTTGGGGTGAGGTGGGATGAAGTGGATGTGCTGTGGATTTGAGGTTTAGGTGAAGGCCTGTGGTCGTGTGGGATGACAGGAGTGTGGTCGTGTGGGACTCCGGGAGGGTGTGTGGTGGTATGGGGTGAATGGTGAAACACCCTCAACACCAGTAACACCAGCAACTCCAGCAATAGCAACACCAGCAATAGCAACACCAACAATAGCAACACCAGCAATAGCAAAATCCCCAACACCTGAAACACCACCAACAGTAGTACCACCACCAACACCACAACCAACATCACCACCAACACTACCAACACCACCAACACTACCAACACCACCAACACTATCAACAACACCACCAACAACACCACTACCAACACCACCACCAACACCATACCAATATCATCAACACCAATATCAGCAACACTTGTCTACCAATACGGGGTAAAACCACCGAACAATCATCAATCAAACACCACCAGTGGGGAAGTGTTGCAGGTGTGATACGGGTTGGAAGCGGGAGGTCCATGTTTAAGGTGAACTGCTTGTGTGGCGAGGACATTTGAGACGGGGTGAGGGGGGTGTGGCAGAAGGTGGGGTTTTAGCAACACTACCAGCACCAATACAACTGGAACCAGCACCACAAGCACCACCAGCACCACTGAAACCAGCACCACTGAAACCACCAGCATCACCACCCACATCACCATCAATACCACTACAACACCACTTGAACCACCACGAGCACCACCAGCAATAACACTATAACACCACCACGAGAACCACCAGCACCAGCAGAAGCAGTAACACCACAGATACTACAAGAACCACCACCAGAACCAGCAGCACCATCACCAACAATACCACCACCAACACCATAAGAACAACCAGAACACCACCACCACGGTGACTGCAGGGAGGTGAAGGGGGGTGTGGACAGAGGGAAGTACAAACAGTGTCATTCCCGGAATCAATTACGCATTCATAATTCCCCTCAATTAGTGCTTCCCGCCAAAACAAAGCAGACGATGCCCTACCCCTCACCCTTCAGCCTCTCCCCGCCCCCCCCCCCCCACACACACACACTCGCACAACCCACCACCAGACTCAAGTACTCTTACGCGCTTGCGCCGGTGCCATCTTAGGCAGGCTGGGGTTGTCGGTGGGGGGGGGGGGGGATCCCTTTGTAGGAGGCGAAATATGCTAATGCTTTCGCTTACAGCGCCACTCAGCCCCTGGCGAGTAAAGCAGGAATCAAAGCGGCGGTGGTTAAGTGTGGGGGGCGTGGGGTTGTTAGTGTCCGGGACGAGGGGCGGGCGATCGACGTGAGAGCGGCGACACACAGACAGACGGAAACCCGAGCCGCGCATGCGCAGTGGACATACGGCGTGTGCGTGCGTGCATGCGTGCGTGTGAGTGAATGTGTGAGTGTGCGAGTGTGTCGGGTGTTTTTGTGAGGGTGTGTCGGGTGTGTTTATGAGGGTGAGTGAGGGTGTGTGAGGGCCTGTGAGGGTGTGTGAGGGTGTGTGAGGGTGTGTGAGGGGTGTGAGTGGTGTGAGGGGGTGTGAGGGCGTGTGATGGCGTGAGGGTGTGAGGTGGTGTGAGGGGGTGTGAGGGGGTGTGAGGGGGTGTGAGCGGGTGTGAGGGCGTGTGTGAGGGGGTGTGAGGGGGGTGTGAGGGCGTGTGAGGGGGGTGTGAGGGGGGGGGTGTGAGGGGGTGTGAGGGGGTGTGAGGGGGTGTGAGGGCGTGTGAGGGAGTGTGAGGGATTGAGTGTGTAAGTGTGAGTGAGTGTGTATGAGTGTGTGGGTGTTTGTGAGGGTGTGTGTGAGGGTGTGTGTGTGAGTGTGTGTGAGGGTGTGTGAAGGTGTGCGCGGGTGTGTGAGGTTGTGTGAGGGTGTTTTATGGTATTGGGGGTGCGTTAGGGTATTGAGTGTTTGTGAGTGGGTGTGTGAGTGGGTGTTAGGGTGTGTTAGGGTATTTAGGGTGTGTGAGTGTGTGTGTGAGTATGTGATTGAGTGTGCATGAGTGTGTGTGAGGGTGTGTTTAGGTGTGTTCAGGTGTGTTAAGGTGTGTTCAGGTGTGTTAAGGTGTGTGTGAGTGTGTGTGAGTGTGTGTGTTTGTTGTTGTTTTACCTCCTAGCAAAGTTATATCAGGATGGGTACCGACTTGTGACAGTGCGCACTCATGGCGACTTTATAGTGCTGCCCGACTGGAAGACCAGGTCATCAGCACCATGACCTGATATCCCACTCAGTCACATTATCCTGACACTGAGCCAACCAGTCCTTCTCCTATCCTAATAATCCCGAGCGCCAGGCTAGGAAGCGACAACTATCAATTTTTAAGTCATTGGTTTGACTCAACCAGGGTTCGAACCCACGACCCCACGATCTACCAACATGGGATCCCGTTCGGTGTGAGTGTGTGGGAGTGTGTGAGAGTGTATGTGAATTTGTGTGTGAGTCCATCTAATGCACATCTAACTCTGTCACAGTGGGTCTTTCTTCTCCCCCTCTCCCCCTCTCCTCCCTCTCCGCGCTCTCCTGCCCTGCCCTCCCCTCGCTTCCGCCCCCCATTCTCCCTTGCCCCTCTCCTCCCTCCCTCCCCTCCCTTTCTCCCTCGCCCCTCGTCCCATAGCCCTCACAAGCTGCATCTATAAAACCATGGAGTGCATGGTAAACAACCGCCTCATCTGGCTGCTGGAGTCAGGACACCACCTGCCCAACCTTCAATGTGGCTTCAGGCAGGGCCGCAGCACCCTCGACTATTTGGTGCGAATGGAGACCTTCATAAGAAGGAGCACGTTGTGGCTGTCTTTTTCTACCTCGAAAAAGCCTATGACACAACGTGGCAGCATGGCATCATGGAGGATCTTCATGCGATTGGCCTTCGTGGCCACCTGCCAATTTTCATCAGGAACTTTCTAGCCTTCAGGCATTTCCGCGACCATGTCAATACTACCTATTCCAGCCAACACTCACAGGAACTATGAGTACCTCAAGGCAGCATACTGGCTGTGACCCTTTTTGGGGTCAAGGTCAATGGGATTGCTGCTGCTGATGTAAAGCGGCGGGGTCTCCTGTAGTCTTTTCATGGACGACTTTGTTTTATATTACAGCGGTGCTAACATGAATCTCATAGAGAGCCAGCTACCAGTTACAACCAAGCATAAATGGGATCCATCGACGGTCACTTCTGAATGGCTTCAAATTTTCCAAGACCAAAACAGTCTGCATGCACTTCTGCCTGCTGCGTAGAATGCATGCGGAACCGGAGCTGACCCTGGATGGGGATCCCATTAAAGTTGTTGAGAAAACCAAATTTCTGGGCCTCATTCTCGATGCAAAACTGTCTTTTGTGCCAAATATAAAGTACCTGAAAACAAGATGCCTAAAAGCACTAGATATTCTGAGGGTGCTGAGTGGGGAGCAGACAGAGATGTTCTGCTCTCCGTGTACAGAACCTTGATTCGGTCATGAGTGTATTACGGCAGCATAGTATACGGTTCTGCAAGGAAATCATATATTGGGCTGCTAGACACAATCCACCACCAGGCACTGCGCCTGGGCCTTGGGGGCCTTCCGCACCTCATCGGTTCAGAGCCTCTATGTCGAAGCCAATGAACCATCACTTAACAACAGGAGAATCAAACTGGCCATGCAATATGTAGTCAAGATAAAAACTAATGCATTGAATCCTGCACACAATTGTCTATTCGAGCAACATGACGAAGCCAGGTATAAAGCCAGGCCAAATTACATCCGGCCACTGAGGCTCCAAATGAAACCTCATTTGGAGGCCTTGGGCGTGGATTTGGACGTTTTGGAGGATGCCAGAGTCCCAGAACTTTCCCCGTGGTTGTTGAGAAAGCCATCAGTTATCCTCCGGTTTACGGAACTGAGGAAGTCTGGGACACATTCACTCCAGTACCAAGGACTGCATGCAGAGATTAAAGGCCAGTTTGCAGACCACCTCTCCATATACACTGATGGTTCGAAAGACCAAAGCCGGGTAGCTGCTGCGGCAGTCTGCCGATGGGAAAAATTTGGCGTACGTTTGCCCGATCGGAGCTCGATTTTCACTGCAGAAGCCCGAGCACTCCTTCTCGCGTTGGAGTGTATTGAGGTATCTTGCCTCCTGGCTGTTGCTGGACTGAAAACGAATCACCCTATTCTAGCAACGATCATTTATAAAATGAACCAACTGACAACGGATGGGTATGACATCCACCTGTGCTGGGTGCCTGGCCATGCTGGCATACAAGGAAACGAACAAGCTGATCAGGCTGTGAAGAAGGCCCTGAACTGTGGAATCGTGGAAGAAGGCCCTGAACTGTGATCTTGAACCGTGTCTGATCCCTCACTCTGATCTGAAACTACTAATAGCCACCCACATGAAATCCAAATGGCAACATGAGTGGGATGAAAATATTAATAAACTTAAAGAAATTGAACCATCTGTGGGAAAGCCACCACAGACTCATGCGGGAGGTTGGCGGGACCAAGTGGTCCTTAGCCACTGCCGTATTGGCCACTCGTGGCATACACATGCTTTTCTGCTCAAGGGGGAACCTCCCCCTGAATGTATTGCGTGTCAGTCCCCTCTGACACTCAAACACATTTTTACTAAGTTGCATTGATTTTTTGGCCCTGCGCCAACAGTTCTACACTGCAGACAGTATGCATGACCTTTTTACTAAGGTAAAACAGGAAAACATATCAGCCTTTTTGAGGGCAGCTGGACTGTATCACCTCATATAGTTTACTAAATAGATTCTATCAATTATTAATAAAACTTTTCTTTTTCTATGGGAATTTTTTTCCGTTGACCACAAATATATGAGTGTGATCTTTCTAATTTAATGAGTGTCTATTGGCACATAATTGATTGTCTGCTTTTACATGTAAAAGCGATTGTTTGAACAAAAGACAAACATTTCTCGCCGTGAATATGGCCTATGCTGCCAACACGGCATAAAGCAACCACCAATCAATCAAACCCTCGCCCCTCTCCTCTCCCCTTTTCTCCCTCGCCTATCTCCTCCTTCGGCCTGCTCCCCCGAGTCCCCTCCCTTCGCCCCTCCCACCCACTCTACTCCCTCCCCTTCCTCCCCTCCACTCCACCCCCCCGCCCTGCCCCTTTCGCCCAAGCCTTGTCTCTCTCCTTATGTGTTAGTACATCATGTCTAACACCCATCTAACTGTGTCCCCGTGGGAACGCCCGCCTGGTCCGATAATAAGCACCCGGTACTAGGTACCGGTCTGAGCGCACAAGGGACCCGCCTATATTATAGCTGAATAGTCCCCAAGTTGACTTTCTCCCATTTTATGAGATAAATAAAGTATGTAGAATTATCGTTACAATCTACCTTATTTTAGCTTGAAGTTACTTTGATTTAAAATGCTAAACTTCGCCGATATTTGAATTCTAAATATGCTAAATTACTTTTGGTGTGCTTGTCAAAACTCGGGCGTTATAGGCTTAAATAACAAGAAACTCTATTGCATTGACATAGAATGCCCTTTATGAAGCAAAACATACTTAAGAAGCAATGTTGGATAAGTTGGTTCAAATACAAGCGTCCTTAATATAACTGTTTAAACACACATAAGGACAAACAAAGTTTGTTGTATTTACAACGCCTCTAGAGCACATTGATTTTTATCATCAGTTATTGGATGTCAAACAAATGGTCATTCTGACATTTCTTTGGAGGAAACTTGCTGCCGCCACATAGGCTACTCTTTCCAATAAATAGCAAGAGGTATTTTATATGTACTTTCCCACAGACACGCATATAAAGAATACCCCAAGACATATATTCGGTGTCTCCATGAATAACAAATTAAAGTATATATTTTTAGAAATGTGCATTCATCACATAAATATTAAATGATTAACTTTTGTTGCTGCCTACCCTGGAATTGGGCATCACTACTAGGATATGGCAAGAAACAGTGGAATGGGGAAGACCAATTGTCCGCGATTGAATTTTCTATTAATCACCAAATGTAATTATATGTTTTCAGTGGTACAGTGAGTAGCAGTTACAGTGTGAAGCGGGTAGTAGCGCCACCATCAGAGCTGAGGTTGGGGAGGCTGGGTCAGTAGATGACTAGACCAGACTCCATCAGTCCATGGTCTAAGTAAGTGATGACGGAAAGTAGGGATATTCTGGGTTATTATACTCATATAATTTGTATACAGCATATATATATATATACACCATTTATTTAATAGTAGAAACAGATTTTTTTTCTAGGAAATATATCAACCTTATTTCAATCCCCAAATAACTAACTAACTGAAATATCCACTGTGCATTGTTATTCGATTACATGTTGATTACTGGAAAGCTGAGTGTGCGTTTGTGGGGGCTTAATCCATTAGTTCACCAATCAAGCAGACGCATCGTGAGGTATACACCGCAGGCGCGGGGACCAGACGGCGCGTCCACACCTTTGGCCCGTGGCGCCCCCTGGGAGTAGCGACGGACATCAGCGCACTGGTGTCCGCGTGGGACAATGTAGTGTAAGGGTGCGCGAGCATTGTGGTGGGGGTGGCGGTGGGATGGGGTTGGCGCAATTTGTGTGGGGTAGGGTTGGGTGGTAGTGTGAGGGTGTAGGGGTGGGAGCGGTTTAAGGGATGTGTGGGTGGTGTGTGGGGATGGGCGTGTAGGTTTGTGTTTTTAAATCTGGGAAACTAAGCGCACATCGGGCAGGGATCGGTGTCTGCTACCTCGGAGTGGAGAGTGTAGGCCTAAATGGTGTAGGTGGTGGTGGGTGGTGGGTGTTGGGGGTGGTGTAGGGTGGTGGTGGGTGGTGGTGGGTGGTTGTGGATGGGTGGTGGGTGGGTGGTGGTGGGTGGTGGTGGGTGGTGGTGGGTGGTGGTGGGTGGTGGTGGGTGGATGGTGGTGGGTGGTGGTGGATAGTGGTGGTGGGTGGTGGCGCGTGGTGGTTGGTGGTTGGTGGCGCGCGGTGGTTGATGGTGGGTGGTGCATGGTGGGTGGTGGTGGGTGGTGGTGGGTGGAGGTGGGTGGAGGTGGGTGGTGGTGGGTGGTGGTGGGGGGTGGTGGGTGGTGGTGGGTGGTGGTGGGTGGTGGTCGTGGTGGTGAGTGGTGGTGGATTGTGGTGGGTGGTGGTGGGTGGTGGTGGGTGGTGGTGGTGGTGGTGGGTGGTGGTGGGTGGTGGTGGTGGTGGTGGGTGGTGGTGGGTGGTGGTGGGTGGTGGTCGTGGTCATGAGTGGTGGTGGTTGTGGTGGTGGTGGTGGATGGTGGTGGGTGGTGGGGATGGTGGTGGATGGTGGTGGGGTGGTTGGTGGTGGTGGTGGGTGGTGGTGGGTTGTGGTGGGTGGTGGTGGGTGGTGGTGGTGGATGGTGGTGGGTGGTGGTGGATAGTGGTGGCTGGTGGTGGATGGTGGTGGGTGGGTGGATGGTGGGTGGTGGCGCGTGGTGGTCGGTGGGTGGTGGCGCGCGGTGGGTGGTGGTGGGTGGGGAGGGTGATGGTGGGTGGGGAGGGTGGTGGTGGGTGGGGTGGGTGGTGGTGGGTGGTGGTGGGTGGTGGTGGGTGGTGGTGGTGGTCGTCATTAGTGGTGGTGGATTGTGGTGGATGGTGGTGGATGGTGGTGGGTGGTGGTGGATGGTGGTGGGTGGTGGTGGATGGTGGTGGATGGTGGTGGGTGGTGGTGGATGGTGGTGGGTGGTGGTGGGTGGTGGTGGATGGTGGTGGATGGTGGTGGGTTGCGGTAGGTAGTGGTGGTGGGTTGCGGTAGGTGGTTGTGGTAGGTGGTTGTGGTATGTGGTGGTGGTGGGTGGTGGTGGGTGGTGGTGGGTTGAGGTAGGTGGTTGTAGGTTGTTGTAGGTTGTGACAGGATGTGGTGGTAAGTGTTGGTAGGCAGGTGGTAGGTGGTGGGTCGTGTGTGGTGGGTCGTGGTGGTAGATGGTTGTGGTGCTAAGTGGCGGTCTCTGGTGGTTGGTATTTTGTGGTGGTAGGGTGGTGGTGGAAAGGCAGGTGGTGGACGGTGGTGGTGGTTGGTAGTGAATGGTGATTGGTGGTGAATGGTGGTGGTAAGTGGTGATGTGTGGATAACAAAGATACACGGTGTGGAATGTCAGTAGCAGAGAGTCGTGTGCGAGGTATCTACGCGGTGTCATTACGGCACAGGCACAGTGAACTCCGGCTCTTGAATTACTTACCAGTCACACAGAAACAAACAAGGTGTCTTTGTGTTCTAGATGAATAAAAGGTTGCATGTGTATGCTATTAAAGTTGAAAATGTATGCATAGTTTTACCAGATTATACACTGTTCTCTATAGTCTGGATTATTTGAGCAGCTTGAGCGACATGGTGGTGAAATCCGAATGCACTCAGGTAGGCATATTCACGTTCCTTAAAGGGGAACTAACCTGACCAACGCAACTTGACTTATTCACAAGCATCCCGATTGAATATCACTAGTCTTAGTATGTATTTATCTTGAAATAGCCTATTCTCTGGGAATTACCTTAGACCTACTCAAGGCCGAGGGTCTATGTGCAAAATGGGACTCATTACTATTAGTGTTAGATTCATTCAGCCCTAATGATCCCTGTGTCTCTTAAGCCGTGTTTACACGGGCGAGTTAAGTCAGCTTAACTAATTCGCCTCCTTTAGTTCGACTCAAATTGGTTGTGTGAACACTACGCTGAGGCGAATTAAGGCTAAGTCGCCTCATCTAGTTTGCTTCAAGTAAACCGCATCGCGAGGTAGTCCAGATGAACCGAACTAGCTTAAGTCGGCCCACCTTGCTTGTGTGGACGGTAGCGGTTTACTTGAAGCGGATTAAGCATGTCACACTATGGTCTATGAACCTGCTAGAGGTGCACATATATTTTTTCATTATTTATTTTAAGGTTTTCACTGCCCAGCAGAAGTTCCAAACCAATACGATTCAGTCCATACATATCTAGGTCGAACCACCACTCTCTCGTGGCGACGTCGACTAACCGAAACTCGCGCTGGTTAGTATGGACTTGCTCATGTGCAGATAACGATTTCCGCCTTAAACCGCTCCGTGAGTAGACACGACACCAGTTCGCCTCCTCTAGTTCACCTTATCTAGTTCGGCCTAAAGTTGTGGGTGTAAACACGGCTTTAGAATGCCATAGACCCCCACTTGTAGTCCGGACCCCACTTCTCCACACCTCTTCTAACATTTCCCCGCCATGCCGCGCTCCTCCTTGATTATGTCTGAAAAGAGTTCCAGGACAGGGAGCCAGCTGGCATTTCACTTTCTACCTCTTACTCCGTCTGTGTCTCCGACTTGACGACTAGTCACCACAGAACAAGGAGACACAACCCTTTGACTCAACTCTCCAGATTTCTCTTTCCTCTATACTACCCTTTTCTTTTTTTTTCTCCCAGGCTTACTCCTCCACCCTGATCAAGAGAGTGGTTTCCTTGGCTGGGGCCCTTTTCCTCTTACGCTGTCTCGTTTTGTTCTTGCTGAAGAACCCACCTTTTCCCGTCCGTTCCTCATAAACAACCAGCTACTGGACACGAGTGCATTGCTACCACCGGGCCGGAGTGATATGATCCACCTGGACGCTTCATTGAAATTGTTGTATACAGATCCCCACTTCTACAACCGTCCCACCTGAAGTTTAATCTTCAATCCAAAGATCGGACCGATTTATCAGTGCTTTTCTATATTGCCGGGTCATGGTGCCAGCAGCCTGGTTTCGCAGTGGGGCAACACTATACAATCACCAGGAGTGTACATGTACACAAGTCGGTACCTATGCTGATATGACCTGAGATGTAAGGTTACAAACCGCCCAAGAGTCGAGAGGCCATAGACAATAGAATACATACACAGTCGGATATGATTTCTTTATGATTTATTCATGAAATAAACTGAAACATGCATACACTCATGAGAATAGCTGTACACATTTTGGTTATTCCTGCAGTAGAGTTCCTCAAGGAAAGAATCACAAAGGGTACTTAGACTACTAGTTAATTTGAAGCCCTTTGACTTTACTATGCCTAATATGTTTAGCTATACAAAATAATATGACCAACGCAAAACAATCAGCTTATGCCAGTGGAACACGCTCGTTTTTGTAGGTCGTGGGATTAGAACCCATGGTTTATAACCCAGGCCGAGTCAAACCAATGACTTACAAATGTAAACTTGTCGCTACCTAGCCTGTTGCTCGGCATTACTAGGAAAGGGCAAGGAGCAGTGGAATAAGGAAGCCCCTGGGCTACGGGGCGATCATCCCCGGGGCGACCATCCCCAACCCAGCGGGTCGCAGGTGGCGGATAGCAACATGGCCTTTAAATATGGTTAGCTGTGAAATAAGCTGGGCTTGCCCAGTCAAATAAACAGCCCCGGACCAACTGGCGATGATCCTAACAGGACGAGGAGTGGGCAACTGGTTGGCACTGGTGTCCTCATTGAAATACCTCATGTGTCCCATGACAGGTACATCATGCAAGCAAGAGCCACGTTATAAGCTCAAGCCCATTGTGCTCCCAAGGTAGGTCCTTTGATCAGGAGCTAAGGGTGAGGTAACCCTAACAGAAAACCTCGAGTGCTGAAGTCAGAGGTGGCAGGCCGCAAGGCGCACCCTAACAAACCATGGTACCACGCATACACAGCCATATGACACTTGGAGACAAATTCAACAGAACTGGGCTCCAAGTGTAATTGAAGGCGAACGAAAAGAAGAAGAAGAAGGAAGCCCGATTGTACACAATTGAAAGTTCCCCTGCGTAATCAACTAAAATACTCCAATAGTCTGCACTGACTTCTCAGGCAAGGAGTCACATATAGACAGCTGAATATGGTGATGTCACCAGGGAGCCTATGTGGTGTAATTATCAGCATACTAGCCTGGATTGCAAGAGGCGTGGGTTGGAAAACCTGCTCTTGGCGCAATTTTTCCCATTTTCATCAACCCCCACGGCAATATTAAAAGATATTAAAAAATAATCAAAAGTAACCAAAATAGATGGGTCTGCGCGTGTCTTGCTTTACCAGCCCGCACCTACACCGACTTCCTATCCCACCCAATCTTCCTTCCAACACACCAACCCCACTCACCCCGTTGCCCCATCCAACCCTCTCCCACCCCCACCCACGCTGGAGAACCATGTTTGGCATGCTCTCCTACTTAAAAGACCCCCTACTCCCCCCCCCCCCCACACCAACACACAGGCTTGACAAGATCCCTTCGCCATCTGCCCGTTACGGGGTCGCCACATTTCACTTCAAGGGTCTTAATGCATGGCGGTGACTGGGCCGATTGTACTGGAGTTGTATTCGGAGCAACTGGTGCGTTTTTCAGTATGTTCGGAGTCAACACCAGAATTATATCAGGCATTATATGTCAGGCATTATATGTCAGGCATTATATGTCAGTAATTATATGTCAGGCATTTTATGTCAGGTATTATATGCCAGGCATTATATGCCAGTCATAATATGCCAGGCATTATATTTCAGGCGTTATTTGTCAGACATATGCCAGGCATGATATGTCAGGCATCATACATCAGGCATGATATGCCAGGCATTATGTCAGGCATCATATGTCGGTTGATATATGTCAGGCGGTATATGTCAGGCATCATATCTCAGGCATCATATGTCTGGGGGTATATGTCAGGTTGTGTATGTCAGGTGATATGTCAGTCAGTATATGTCAGCCATTATATGTCAGCCATTATATGTCAGCCATTATATGTCAGGCGTTTTATGTCAGCCATTATATGCCAGTCGATATATGGCAAGTGTAATGTCAGGCTTTATGTCAGGTGTTATATGTCAGGAATTATATGTCAGGCATTATATGTCAGGCAATATATGTCAGATGTTATATGTCAGGCATTATATGTCAGGTGTTATATGTCAGGGGATATTTGTGACCTTACTATGAGAGGTTGGGGGTGTGTGTGTTTGTTGTTGTGTTGTTTTACATCCTAGCAACATCTAAGGTCATATCAGGACGTGTACCGACTTGTCACGGTGCGCCCTCATGGCGACTTTATAGTGCTGTCCCACTGGGAAACCAGGCCACCAGCACCATGACCTGGTATCCCACTCAATCACATTATCCTGACACTGAGCACACCAGACCTTGCACTGTCCTAATAATGCCGAGCGCCTGGCTAGGAAGCGACAAGTACCAATTTTTAAGTCATTGGTTTGACTTGACCAGGATTCGAACTCACGACCCCATGATCTACCAGCATGGGAGACGGACGCTCTAACTCATTCGGCCATCCCGTCTGGTCAGGTGGGCGGGGGGGGGGGGTGATACCGTACAATTCGATTCAAACTCACCCGGACCCCATCCATCTCCATACCCCAGTGCCGATGGGAGGGGGGGGGGGGTGACTGGGGATGGCGGGGCGTGGGCGGGGGGGGGGGGGGGGGGGCTCTCCTCCGTGGCTGTGGTTGCCAGGCAAATAGATGGACATGCGCAACCTGGTAGTGTGGCGACTTACAGGTAGGGGCGGGGAAAACGAGGCGCCACAACAGTCGCAGCGCCACCTAGTGTGTCGCCAGGGTTGAACCCCCAGCCCCCCAAGCCCGACCTCACCCATCCCACCCCCATCCCTCCCCTGCCCCACCATACTCCACCCCCACCCTCTGTCCACCAGGTGTGCCCTTAGGTGCATTAACCTCGCCGACCTTCAGATGACCTCCAGTTGACCTCTGCTGGCCTCCTCCGTGGGCGTCCAGCGCGCCTCACTCTATAGGCCACCCCCCACTCCCCATCCTCCTCCTACCCAACACCTAGCGGTGACCTCACCGAAGTCGCGGATGACCTCGCGACGGTCACGTGAGCTTTGATCTCGTCGCGGACGTGAGGTTTGACGAGAGTGCTGGGGAGAAGATAATGATTTTAGAGTTTGTTATGATTTGGGCTTCCTTTATGTGAGGGATAATGGTGCTGGTGCTGCTCGTGGTGGTTGAGGGTGTGTGTGTGCATGTGTATGTGAGGGGTGTATGTGGGGGGAGTGTGTGGGTGGGTGTGAGGGGAATGTGGGTGGGTGTGAGGGGAGTGTGGGTGGGTGTTAGCAGTGGGTGTGGGTGGGTGTTAGCAGTGGGTGTGTGTGGGGGTGTCTGTGGGGGTGCGCGTGAAGTGTGTGTGGGTGGGTGTAGGCGTGGGTGTAGGCGTGGGTGTAGGCGTGGGTGTAGGCGTGGGTGTGGGTGTAATGCTGTTTAAAATACTAACAAAACACACTTCAAACGCGAAACTACACAGACTACAAAATACTAAACTAAATAGCCAACAATAACTGGCCAGCTCAACTCCACACCTTACTATGGCACATATAGTACAAATTTCACCGTATTGTCCACATAAGATAGTAGTCGTCAGTGTGAATTTACCGGAAATAGTAATAGAAGCAAAACAAATGTGTTTGCTGAGAAATGTGCAAATGCACTGACAGGGTATTGAATCACTTCATGTACAAATACGTCTAAATACTCAACCCTACTAAGTACCCATTACATTGTACTACATTCCAAATCATATGTGCAACTCTTAAAATAACAAGCACAAATTAACTGTCCTATAAAACACTTTTTTCTTCTTTTTTTTTCTTGACGATTTATACTGCCTATTATGGATAAGTCTGAATAGACTTGTTTTCACCATTAGACAGTTTATCGATAGAAAGCCCGAGCCTACACTTTTACCAACCCAAGGGATTTTTAACCTCCCACACCACATAGACATGGTATGAGAGCAACTGGCCTTTGATGGCACTATAAGTTATACACAGTGGTGGAAATCCAAATTGGCAGAGGTGGGGGCACAGGGTATCGAACCCCTGACCTTCAGATTAGGAGTCTGACCTAGAAAAAAGTCAGACACTCTAACCACTTCGCCACAGAGAACACCACGTTCTATCTTTGTTTCTATGTTTGCTTAGATTTACTATGTACCCATGCGTTGTTTACAAGGCGATTCTCAATGATGGATATGGTACACAGTATATATTACTGTCTTCTGTAATTTGTGTAAATAACCAGAAATGTACATTGGGCATAACACAAGTGTCATCCTTCTGAAAGGGAAAAATACAAAGAATAAATGTATTCATCAAAAATACCTACAAAAACATGATCTCCCCCCACCCCCAACACACATTTACATTTTACTTTTATTTTTTTTTTCATTTCTTCTTTAAATTAAAGAAATTGTTTTTGTTAAGTACTTATTTTATGTAATAGCCCATGTGGATATGATTGCTTAGCACCAAAACTACTCATGAACTATGTAACATTATGTGACACTATAGACAGATTACATAGCGTAAATAGGGGCTATGTAATGTTTGTCTGAAGGGGCTTTACGTCCTCGCAACATCTAAGGGCATATCAGGACGGAATATAATATGGTATATGAATATATACATAATGAGTACATAACCATTACACAGTAATGCATGTGGTTTATAATAAATTACACAATCTTCATTAATATTCACATAATATATCCTATATTTTCCTATTATTTATTATGTGCATGTAAATAAAGGCACATGACCCTAAACATTATGTGAACCCTATCGTGACACGTATCAATTTTATAAGCCATTGAATTGCCTCAACAGGGAATGATACTCCAGACCTTCCGCACGGGAATCCTACGTTTTTACCGATTCGGTAACCGCGTCCAGTTTTTTTTATGAAGAAAAATAGTTCAAGGAAGTGAAAAGTTCATAATATATAATGTTAAATAGAAAACTCAACTTTGAAAAGCATGAGTGTTATTTCCCATTGTTGGTCACTTATATTAATTAGTACGGATTTAATTTACTTCTAGCCAGGCTGATGATACAATTATTAGAAATATGCCTGCTTCAAGTCAAGGTGTGTAATTGGGTGTGTGATCACATTTTGAGAAAATATTATTTGTTTGTGTGTGTGAAATCCCTCATGAATAATACATGGCACTGAGAGCATGCACAGAGTTTAACTGGTTGTTATTTGCTTGTTTGGCGCGTGCGCAGTGTACACACACAAGACAACCCCCCCCCCCCCAACCACCCACCCACCCACCCTTTACCCAGAAGGCAGCGCGCGCAGTGAGTAATCTGCAGGTGACACATGCAGTCGCCAGGTCAGGGCACTCACAGACGGAGACATGACTGAGGATTGGTTGGTTGTTGGAGTTTTATGTCCTGGCAACATCTATCGTCATATCAGGATGGGTACTGACTTGTGACAATGCCCACTCATGGCAACTTTTGATAGTGCCACCCCACTGGGAAATCAGGCCGCCGGCACCATGATGCGATATCCCATGCAGTCACATTATCCTGAGGTCATATCAGGACTGGTACCGACTTCTGACAGTGCGCGCTGTTTGTTTGTTGTTTTACGTCCTAGCAACATCTAAGGTCATATTAGGATGGGCACCGACTTGTGACAGTGCACACTCATGGCAACTGTATAGTGCTGCCCCAATGCGATATCAGGCCACCAGCACCATGACCTGATATCCAATTCAGTCACACTATCCTGACACTGAGCCAACCAGTCCTTGCCCTATCCTAATAATGCCGAGTGCATGGCTCGGATGCGACAACTATAAGTTCTTAAGTCATTAGTTTGACTCGACCAACACCGGAGACGGACGCTCTAACTCATTCGGCCATCCCGTCTGGTCCCATCTGGTCGGACCTACACCTAATCAGCTAATAGTAATACAAAAAGTAATAGTCAAAGCCAGCTAGCTTCATCACACCAACACATAGTCCTAGCTGATTAGACACTAACTAAATTATAGACTTACAAAATTGATACTAGTCGCATCCTAGCTTGGCAGTCGGCATTACCAGGATAGTGCAATGACTGGTTGATTAGTTCAGTATCAGAATAATGGGAGAGGGGATATCGGGTCATGGTGCAGGTGGCCTGATTTCCCAATGGGGCAGCACTATATACTCACCATGAGTGCGCACTGGGTCAAATCAGTACCCATCCTATGTGGCCTTAGATATTGCCAGGACGTAAAACTCCAACAACCTAAAACTCCAACAACCAACAATCTAAAACTCTAAAAAAAAGGAGTAGGCCTACTCTAATATTCTGCCCTTAGGTGGTTCGTAACCTTAGGACGGTTACCGGCTGCAGAAATGCCGCGTTTAGGGAATCGGTCCCGATAAATTGGCCATTTCATCGGATGAAAAGTAAACTTCAGTGGGGGCGGTTGTAGAAGGGGGTTTCTTTACAACAATTTAACGAAGAGTTGTTGAGGCAGACCTGGATCACTCTGGCCTGGTGGTAGCAGCGCACTTGTATTCAGCAGCTGGGGTTCAGGAGGAACGGACAGGAAAAGGTGGGTTCTGCAGCAAGAAGAAAGCGAAACAGTGAAAAACGAAAAGGGCCCCCACCCAAGCAAACAACTCCGTTGATCAGGGGTGGGAGTAAGCCCGGGAGAAAAAAAGAAGAAAGGGTAGTATAGAGGAAAGAGAAATGAGGAGAGTTGAGTCAAAGGGCCGTGTCTCCTTCCCCTGTGGTGACCAGTCAGCGAGCCGGAGATACAGACAGTTTAATAGGTAGAAAGTGAAATGCTGGCTGGGTCCCCCTCCTGGAACTCGTTTCAGCCATAATCAGGGAGGAGTGTGGCCCAGCATATAGGCGATAGAAGAGGTGTGGACGAAGTGCAGTCCGGACAGCAAGTGTAGTATTCTGTTGGTTTAACTGGGGTTAACGTGGGTGGTCGATATGTATCGGTGGTGGGTCCCCAGCCGGTGCCTGGTCACTCACTGCCGGGCCAGCCACTTAGACGAACATTTCATGCTGTCAACTGGCCCGTCAGTACAAATGACCTCTCCACCGCGACCCCAGCGACCCTTATGACCTCTCCGGACGCTGACCTCGTCGAGTGCTTAAACCTCGCCGCGAGAGGGCGCCACTGACAGTGGCTTTCGGCACGAGGGGACACCGTCTACAAATCAGGCATGAGACCGGGCGCGGTGGCCTAATAGGCAGAGCGCTGCCTAGCGTACGGAAGGTCAGGAGTTCGGTTCTCAGTGGAGTCAAACTAATATAAAGTTGTTACTTGTCGCTTCCTATCCTGGCGCTCAGCATTAATAGGATAGGGCAAAGACAGGTTAGGTCAGTATCAGGATAATGTGACCGAGTGGGATATCACTATTATCATGTCATGGTGCTGGCAGGCTGATTTCCCAGCGGGGCAGCACTACAGTCTTATTGCGGGTGCATTCCCTTGAAGTGATAGAAAAGGTTCTGCTATATGTGTCATTATTGGTGAATGTTTATTTGTTTGTTTTATGTCCTAGCAACATCTAAGGTCATATCAGGATGGGTACCGACTTTGTCAGTGCGCACTAATGTGACATAGTGCTGCCGAACTGGGGAATCAGGCCGCTGACACCATGACCTGATATCCCACTCAGTCATATTATCCCGACACTGAGCTAACCAGTCCTTGCCTTATCCTATTAATGCTGAGTGCCAGGCTAGGAAGGAACAAGTATCAATTTTGTAAGTTATTGGTTTTGACTCAACTGATCTAGCCTCTGGTGGCAGTGGCAAGATAGTGGATGGAAAGGACATTGCGCATGTTCCATGCCAAACACCCACAAGAGCCGATGTCTACTTTTTGTGCTGGGGGGTCGTTAAACAAACAAACAAAAAGCTTCATGCCAAGGGTTAATATTTTGTGCAGTTATTCCAAATACGCCAAGCATTATTATCGCTGCTAATAGAGACAGCAATATAAATGTTATATAGACGAGATCGCAATTCCGACTGTACATGTGCTGAAAATGGCGTCAAGAGAAAAACAAAGGCGTTCTGCCATTGAGTTTGCCGATACGCGTAGGGAAAAACTTTGATTTGATTCAAAATTAATAAAAATACATAACAATTTGGCACAAACATGGATGGGTGCAATATGATAACATAATAAATATGTTTAAGAGACACAACTCTCCACAATTACGCATTTTGAGCTAAGAAAACATACAATTTCAGTCACTTTACAGGCTGATGTTTACATCACCATTGATTAGACAATTGTTATGGGCGATTGGAATGCGAAAGTTGGAGAACAACATGAATATCCAGTAACAGGAAGATTTGGCTTAGGTGAGAGAAATGATCGTGGTGAATACTTGATAAATTTCTGTTTGACATCAAAACTAGTAATTGCTAACACCTTATTTGAACATCCAAAGAGAAGACTATATACATGGAAGAGCCCTGGTGATGTATGTCGGAACCAGATCGATTACATTCTTGTCAACCAACGATATCGAAATTGTATCAAACAGGCAAGGACATATCCAGGTGCTGACATATGTTCAGATCATAATCCAGTAGTAATCAGTATGGTAGTGAAATTGAAACAGCAGAACAAAATTAAAAACAACATTCAAATGGATATGAACATGTTAAAAGATGCAAAATACAGAACTAAGTATAATGTCTCTGTTCATAACAAATTCAGTGTACTGATGAATGAAGAAACTCCTCAGAGAGAGTATAACAACATTGAAATGGAATGGGAAGCTCTCAGAGAAAGCATGGTCAAGTCAGCAGAGGAGGTGTTACCAAATAAAAAACGAGAGACAAAGCAATCATGGATGACGCAAACCATACTAGAAAAGATGGCAGAAAGGAAGAAAGTGAAAACCACTGATCCACCTAAATACAAACACCTGAAGAATGAAATAGAAGATGAGTGCAAAAAAGCTAAAGATGAATTGTGGAATAAGAAGTGTGAAGTAGTGGAACAACTTGATTCTCAACATCGTTCAAGAGAGATGCACAAGAAAGTGAAAGAGATAACAGGTCAAGGATACAGACAGAGAAGCAGTAAATGTATCAAGAACAAAGACGGCAAAATGCTCTTTGAAGAAGATGAAATAAAGTCCAGATGGGAAGAATATGTAAACGAACTATACAATGATGACAGAGGGAACCCACCCACAATTGAGAAAGAAGATGGGAATATTATATTAGTATCAGAGGTTGAGAAGGCTATCAATGATCTAAAGGCAGGTAAGGCTCCTGGAAGTGACCAGGTAACATCAGAAATGATAAAAGGACTAGATGAAGTGGGGATTCAAATCATTCATAAGCTAGTAACTGACATCTATGAGACTGGATTTATACCATTGAATATGAATGAATCCATATTTGTACGACTCCCAAAGAAGCTAAAACCAACATTGTGTACTGAGTACAGAACACTAAGCCTGATGAGTCATATGTTGAAGATGATCCTGAAAATAATTTTACTGAGAAACAGACAGAAAATTGAAGAACAAATCAGTAACGTACAAAGTGGGTTTATATCTGGAAGAGGTACACGTGAAGGGATTTTCAATATGAGAATGATTTGTGAACGTTATTGTGAAGTGAACCAGGATGTTTATGCCTGCTTTATTGACTATGAGAAGGCCTTCGACCGAGTCAATCATGAACTGTTAATCACATGTTTACAAGATATTGGTGTCAATGGCAAAGACATTAAACTAATTGTGAACTTATACTGGACACAACGTGCATTTATAAAAATGGAGCAGGGCCTATCGGATGAAGTTATGATTAAACGAGGAGTTCGACAGGGGTGTGTATTGTCACCATGTCTATTTAACCTGTACACAGAGATGATTTTCAGACACATTGAAGATTGCAAGGGAGTGACAATAGGTGGCATGAACATCAACAATCTTAGATATGCCGATGACAGTGTAATACTAGCAGACAGTGAGAAAAACCTACAAGATATAGTGAATAGAATCAATAAAGCTGGAATACTATTCAACATGAAGATGAATGCCAGGAAGACCAAAACAATGGTTATAAGTAAAAAGACAGATAAACCAAACGTCAATATAATCATAGATGGCACAAACATAGAACAAGTATCCGAATTCATATATCTCGGACAAAAGATTACAAATGATGGGAGATGTGAGGAAGAAATTAAAAGAAGGATAACAATAGCCCGAACAACATTCTCCAAAATGTATAGAGTGTTAACATCAAGTAAGATATTAATACAAACAAGGAAGCGTATTCTTCAGTGTTATGTGTGGTCTACTCTAATGTATGGGGCAGAGACATGGACAATCTCTAAGAAAATGTACAAACGTTTAGCAGCATTTGAGATGTGGACTTATCGAAGGATGATGAAAATATCATGGACAAAGAAGATCACCAACAAAGAAGTTCTCAGAAAAATAAAAAATAAAAAAAGCTTGTTTGCCACTATACAGACAAAGAAACTTATTTATTTTGGCCACATCATTCGTCAGAGTTCAATATACCGTACATTGTTGGAAGGGAAGGTGAATGGCAGCAGAGGGAGAGGGAGACCAAGAACATCATGGTTTACAAATATTTCACAGTGGACAGGCTTGAATTATTCACAGTCTATCAGAACAGCACAACATCGGGACAAGTGGAGAACCATTGCATCCAACCCTCGACTAGAGGATGGAACTATTGATTGATTGATTAGACATAAGTACTTTTTGTTCTAAATATTAAAATGTCAAATGTGTCAACAAAAACTTGTTTCAAAGAAATATATAACCAATGTCTGATTACCCCTACCCATGTTTGTTTGTTTGTTGTTGTTTTACATCCTAGCAACATCTAAGGTCATATCAGGACGGGTATCGACTTGTGACAGTGCGCACTAATTGTGACTTTATAGTGCTGTCCCACTGGGAGACCAGGCCGCTAGCACCATGATTTGGTATCCCATTCAGTCACATTATCCTGACACTGAGCACACCAGTCCTTGCCCTGTCCTAATAATGCCGAGCGCCTGGCTAGGAAGCGACAAGTATCAATTTTTAAGTCATTGGTTTGACTCGACCAGGGTTTGAACCAATGACCCCACGATCTACCAGCACGGGAGACGGACGCTCTAACTCATTCGGCCATCCCGTCTGGTCCAACTACCCATGTACTAGCCCAACAAATGTTATTAACCATGGGATAAAAACATGAATAAAATAAGTAAAACTGACTCTGGATATGGCTCTAACACTAGTCTGAGTGCCCAGATTTTTCTCAATCTAAATGCAAATGGTATAAGATGTGCTGATTAGATTGATGTAAATGCAATGCTAGATAAAAGATTAACAAATAAACATCTTAATTTATTATATGTATTTTTTTAATTGGTATTCTATGTTTCAAACAAGAGCTGAGATGAGCTGAAACTATCACATTTCATAGCTGCACCTAGTGTCTTAGCATTAGCCATGTGCTTCATGGGGGTGTGTTTTTCTTCCACGCATCCCACAATGCACCGCGTGGCTGATGAGCTAAATACCCGACCACCAAACAAAACTGGCGATTTGTTGCAGATGATAAGAATGCCACCTTTGTGTGCTCCCATCGTTGGCCTTCGACCTTGGGGGATGTCTTGAAGGTCATTGTAATCAAAAAGCTACTCCGCAGTTCACCATTGTCCCGCCAGGGGTCGGTTGGCATTATGTAGCCAGCGTCAAGGCAACGCTGACATTTTTATTTTTTTTAAACTCTTCATTCAACTCACAATCCTTTGAAATCGTCTGCTGTGACGCACAGAATGTCGTCTGCTGTCGCTAAACACCGTTTCGTATCACCAGCTCGGAAATAGACTGAATTAGAAGGATCTCTGCATAATGACATCCAATGTCGAATGAAATAGATAACATATGAGTGAATATTCGCAAAGCAGACGACATTTTAACGATGCAACCCGCCAGTGAAAGTCGCTGTTGTCAGCGCGCATGCGCCGCCAATACAGTGAGGAGTGTCCGGCGGTAATGTCCGGTAAGGTCAGTTGTCATGCCCACGGACGCCGGGAACGGTGAACCCTGTCATCATCGCCCATCAATCACCGCTGACCACGCCCACCTGGCTGTAGCCACGCCCCGTTATGATGGCACCGTCCATAACGCTTTGTAATGTGACCCGCGCCGGTACAAAGACTGACCCTGATGTATTGGTCACGTGACACAGCCGGGGCGACGGGAGGGGGAGGGGTGTGGGGGGTGTGGCTCGCTCCATACCCCCGACTCCCTCAACCCCCCCCCCCTTCCCTCCCCACTCCCCTCCATCCCCTCCACCCCCCCTCGACTCCCTCCCCTATCCCCTCCCTCCTGCCCTTTCAATCCCCGCCTACCCCTCCCTCACTCCCTCACTCCACACACAACACACACACACCCAATAGTCAATGCCAGTTGGTTTATAGTGAGAGGTGTGGCTGGCAGTAGGTTTCGGGGATATTTACATTGTGTAGATGTCACTGTACATTATATTACATTGTGTGGATGTCACTCTACATTATAGTCCAGCTACCTCAGTCAGTGTGGCTCGCCTCTTTCACTGTTCAGAACGAGGCTGCAGATTGGTGGGTGAGGGTGGGGGTGGGGGTGTAATCTCTGCTGGGGAGCCCTCAAACAGTACTCACGTTTCGAAAATGAATGCAATTGCTGATTAACGCAGAGTAGTTCCTAGGAGGGGGGTGGGTCAGTGGGTGATTTCCTTGTGGGTGTGGGTGTAAGTGTGGGTGTGGGTGTGAGTGTGAGTGTGAGTGTGGGTGTGAGTGTGAGTGTGAGTGTGGGTGTGAGTGTGGGTGTAAGTGTGGGTGTGTGGATGTGTGGGTGTTTGGGTGTTTGGGTGTGGGTGTGGGTGGGTCATTGGAGTTGTACATCCTGGCAACATCTAATGTCATATCAGGATGGGTACAGACTTGTGACAGTGCACACTCATGGCGACTTTATAGTGCTGCCCTACTCGGAAATCAGGCTGCCAGCAGCATGACACAATATCCTGACACCGAGCCAACCAGTCCAAGCCCTATCTCTCCTATTAATGCCGAGCTCCAGACTAAGAAGGGTATCAATTGTTAAGTCATTGGTTTGAATCGACCAGGGTTGATACCCGTGGGTTCGAATCGCACGATCTACCAAAACGGGAGACGGACGTTCAACTCATTCGGCCATCCAGTCTGGTCCAAAGAATATGCTTTTATGCAGCTTTAACCAAGTGTCATGATAGATGATTGTGAACAAAAGATGATTTGTTTTCGCCGACATTCTCTGATATTGCTAGGTCAGCACCGCTGTCAAATCTGGCGGTGTGTTGCTGAGACAAACTTTTCTATATACCAGACTTCCATGTTCTCTTAAACAAGCTGTCGTCTTTCACTCAAAAATTGTCTACAGCCTTATTGGCGTATATAACCAAGACATTTTTGGCTCCTCAATTTTCTTTGGTGGTAAATATGTTTATTCTGTTGAATAAGTCTTTTGGCAGGGCCAACGCACTAGTCTTCCAGCCATTTTTCAATTCAGGATTATTGACACAAAAAAAGGTATATAGAGTAAGGTATACAATAACTTTTGAATACACAATTTGCACCATATAACACAATGAAATTGTGTAACCCCCAAGTTCTGTGGCAATATGGCAACAGTACTGTCATATGACTCGATCAATATTAGTCAGACCAATGTGAGTATTTACATGGTATTTAGAATGTAAGCAGAGAGTATTCAGACACAATTCTTTTGGCAAAAACATAAGTATGCTACTCTCTTGAATAACATCACCATGCATTTTCACTGGAAAATGGCCACGTGATGAACAGTTTCTGGAACAAGCAGACGACAATTCGCTAGAGCAGAATATATTTAGACACAATTCACGATTTTCGCAACAAGCTAAGCGTGCAAACCTCTCGAATAACACCGCCTTTTCGTTTTTCTTTCTTTTTTTTGGGTGCTAAATATGTTTATTCCTGCTGAAGAAGTCCTTTGTCAGTGCCGAATCACTGGTCTTCCAGCCATTTTTCAATTCAGGGTTATTTACACAAAAGGTATATATAATAAGATATACAATAACTGTTGAATACACAATTTGCAGCATGTAACACAATGAAATTCTGTAACCCAAAAGTTCCATAGCCATATGGTATCATTAGTGTCATATAACTAGATCAATATTAGTCAGATCAATGTGAGTATTTACATAGTATTTAGAATGTAAGCAGAAGTTATTTTCTGTACTCAGTTGGTAAAGTTGTACTAAGTTTTATGTTCAGTTTCAGTTAGGCAAGCGGTATATACGTGTTGGTTTGTTAGGAATATTCTAGTTTAACTCTAGTGTAGTTAGTTATGTGAGTTTATGAATTATCTTATTAGGGAGCGGTTGTTAATAATACTGGACCAGCTGTGAATTGAAATTATCTACACAGTATAGTTTTTTGGGACGAACAGACGACAATTCGCCAGAGCAGACGATATTTAGACACCTCACTATTTCAGCAACAACATAATTATGCTACTCTCTAGAATTACAACACTTTAACGTAGCAGATGACAATTCACCAGAACAGATGATATCTAGACACAATTCAATATTTCGGCAACAATTATAAGTACGCTACTGTCACAAATAACATCACCTTAAATTAACAATTGAACATATTCACCTGCTAGAATGTTTCTGGTACTAGCAGGCGACAATTCGCCAGAGCAGAAGATGACATTATTTAGACATGATTAACCCTTTCCGCAACAACATAACTATGCTACCCTTTCGAATAACATGACCTTGAATTTGAATTGAAAATGTCCACATGATAGCATGTTTCAGGGACAAGCAGACGACAATTCGCCAGAACAGACGACATTTAGCCACAGCAGACGACAGCGGGCAGGTGATACGCCGCGTGGCCTGGTGAGGTTCCCACGGTAATGTCACGGTCACTCCCCACATAACACGCCCCACCTTTGATTTCGGACACCCTTCATGATTACTTAATTACAGGTTAATTATTAATTACAGGTGGGCATAGAGAGACAGTGTAACCATACCAGGGTGCAGGTCTACAGCAGGGTGTGTGACAGTGAGATAACTCCCATAGACCAGTCTTCAAAAGCATTCAAATACATTTTAGTTAGTTGGTTGCTTATTGGAGTTTTACGTCCTGGAAACATCTAATGTAATATCAGGATGGGTACCGACTTGTGACAGTGCACACTCATGATGACTATAGTGCTGCCCCACTGGGAGACCAGACCACCAGCACCATGCCCTGATATCCCACTCAGTCACATTATCCTGACACTGAGCCAACCAGTCCTAGCCCTATCCTACTAATGCTGAGCGCCTGGTTGGGAAGCGACAAGTATCAATTTTGAAGTCATTGATTTCACTGGACCAGGGTTTGCATGGAGAGAAGTATTGGAATCAAACCTTCAAAAAGTATTTTTTTTTATATTCCTTCTCTTTTGTTCATTGCTCCATAACCAAGTGATCATATGAAAAGTGGAATTATTGCGAAGTAAAATTATTTTCAGGTGAAAATCTGTTATTTAAGCTACATTTTTTTTATTGGCATTTACGTGATTTTGAGCCTGTCTCAAAAGGTGATAACTCCTCTTTTTTTTGTCCATTGTAATGATTGACACAAAACAGCACAGAAACGGTTCCACTGAAAACACAAGGACATTTGCTTCAAATCAATATGTATTCTATTGGGATTATGAAACACCATGTAAAAAACAAATCAGTTTATCCTGAGCAAATGCCTAAGCAGATAGTATGTTGATCGTTACAATGGACACAGTTTTGTCCCATATTGCTTACCACCTTTTGAGACAGTCTCATATACATTTTAAGAATACTCACCTCTTATTGCCGTTGTCACCAGCATACACTTTTACTAAGCAACCAAAAAGGTCAATACAAATCAGGCAGACCTATTTTCGATTCCTGCGATGGAATGTCCAAGCTATGTATAATAAAGTTATACTGGATCAGCTACATATGGACCCGTCCAGATATGATCTAACTTCTAAGATGTTGCTAGGACGTAAAAGATCAACAAACAAAGAAACTAGACATTGCACTTCTCGGATCAAAAGATTGTTTGTGTTTATTTACATGCAGCCTATTTTATCTCAGGCAATGGAGTATTTGAATAGTTCCGGTATAAATAGAGCGAGTGGCGGTTACAGTGTGAAGGGGTGGTGGCGCCACCATCAGAGCTGAGGTGGGGAGGCTGGAACAGTAGATGACTATGAGAGACTCCCACCGTCCATGGAGCTGAGTGAGTGATGAGGGAGAGAAGAGATATTCCGGGTTATTATACTCGCATAATTCTTATACTACATATACATATATATATATATCAAGTAAAACCTCTCTAATCGACCGACCATGGAACCCACTTTAAGTGGTCCATTTAGGGAGGTGGTCGGTTTAGGAGAATAATATATTATACGGATAGTTTCCAACCAGCTGATAAGGACTGAGGCAGTGGGCCAGTGACGAGGTGTTCGTGGGCAGACTGAGTTGTGTCATCCCGGAGTAACGGTGCTTGTAATAGTGAATGTGTGATGACACTGCTAGTGTCCTGCTGGAGGGGGTGGGGGTGGGGGTGGGGTGAGGGGGGAGGTGTTGTAGGTAGCAGGCTATAGGATGACAGGTAAGTAGGGCACTGGTAGACGATACATCTGGGGGGTTCCCACAGGCAGTCTCTCCCTCCCCCCTCCTGCCGCTCCCCCTCCCCGTCACACCGGTGTAGAGATTTCAAATTCCCCCCATATTCAAGTTCCCCCCCCCCCCCCAGGAACTTGAAAACGTTTTCAAATTCCTCCCAGGGGAATTTGAAAACGTTTTCAAATTCCCTCCCTCGTTTTAACTTTCCCCCCCCCCATTTTTGGGGAATTTTCTTTATTTGTTATTTTTTGTTATTTTTCATGACAAATATTATAATATACAGAGAATAGCATAATGGAAATTATTACTAGTACACTAAAACATATTTAACCACAAATGACACAAAAAGTCTCCAAGATGTTTAAGAAAAAAATATAATAGGTCTGACATTTAAAACGTTTTTTAAAGTTTTTTAAACAATTTTAAATTCCCGGAGGAGGGAATTTGAAAATAGGGGGAGGAATCTGAAAACTGTTTTTAAGTTCCCCCCCAGGAATCTGAAAACGTTTTTAATTTCCCCGGAGGAAAGTTAAAAACGTTTTCAGATTCCAGGGGGGGAACTTGGGAAGGGGGGGGGGGAAAGTTGAAATCGTTACACCGGCACCACACGCCGCACGTTACACGCCGCACGTTACACGCCGCACGTTACACGCCACACGTTACATCCCACACGCCACACGCAGCGCGCCACACGGCACGCCACACGGCACACGACCAGTGCCACATGCCACACAGCCTAGGCCGCGCGCCACGTGCCGCGCGCCACGCGCCACGCCCCGCACGCCACGCGCCGCACGCCACGCGCCGCACGCCACCCGCCGCACGCCACACGTTGGATGCCACACGCCACACCCCTGGCACCGCGCGCCGCATGCCACACACCAAATGCCACACACCAAATGCCACACCCCACATGCCAAACGCCACAGCCACACTCACCGCGCCGCGCCGCGCCGCGCCGCGCGCTACAGACCGGACGCGGTTGCCGAATCGGTAGAGCGTAGACTTCTCATGCGGAAGGTCGTGAGTTCAAATCTCACCCAAGTCAAAGCAATGACTTACAAACTTTAAACTTGTCGCTACCTAGCCTGGCGCAACATATATCATATGGTCATATCAGGATGGGCACCGACTTGTGACAGTAGGCACTCGTGGCGACTTTATAGTGCTGCCCCACTGGGAATAGAACTCCCAACCTTCCGCACGCGAGTCCCGCACTCTATCAATTAGGCAACCGCTCCCGGCAATATAACTGTGTATGCACGTGTAGCAGGGTGTGCAGTGTTTCAGTGTTTCAATGTACTTCAGAAACACAACTCCTTCCCCTCCTACCTCCACCACACAGAATGGCAATGGCCTGGGGCCGCATGCATGAATCCGTCTTAGCGTATCCCGTTAATAGGCGCTATTCCCGGGATAGCGGTGTGGCTCAAGTCGTATGCATTACGGTGAAAAGTGGTGGGGATAGCTATCTGTGGTGTTATTTTTAGATGTGGGGTTTCCCTGTCACTCATAAATAACATAATTTGATAATATCAGTAAATGTCACACTAATAAATAACAATTTGGTATTAGCAGTAAATATCACAGTCATAAATAACATAATTTGATATTTGTAGTAAATATCACACTCATAAATATTTTGATAATAGCAGTAAATATCACACTCATAAATAACAATTTGATATTAGCAGTAAATATCACACTAAAAAATAACACAATTTGATAGTAGCAGTAAATAACACTCATAAATAACAATTTTATAATATCAGTAAATATCACACTCGTGTATAACATACTTTGATATTATAATATTAGCAGTGAATAGTCGAGCTGTGTTTTTGTCGATGTTGACAGTGAATGGTGCTCACCTGGTAGAAGCTTCACTCCTACCCACAGTAGGAACGCGCTGGCTATATTCGCTCCTAAAAAAATAGAATCTAATATTATCAGTGGATATCTTGCATGTAAATAATGGAATTTGAACTGTCCATTTGTTCTTTTTATGGTCGTTTTCAGCCCATATTCTATTGTTATCCTCGCCGGGAGAGGGCTAATTCTCGTAAAAATAACCTACCCCAAAACAAAACAAAAACAGGGAAAGGCTAAAGCTAAGCTTCCTTACACGCGGCATGCGGTATGCGAATGCGAATGCGAATGCAGCAAAAAATCGAAACGCCTTGAAGTCAATGGGCTACATTCCTTACACGTGGTATGCGAATGTGAATGCGAATGCGAATGCGGCAACTCGATCGGTCCCTGTAGCGATCAGTGCGGCTTGCGGCATGCGAATAGAAACCTCAGTCGCATGTGTCCATTAGTTTTAGACGATGTTGTTGTTTTATGTCCTAGCAACATCTAAGGTCATATCAGGACGGGAGTTTTAGACGAGGAGAGGCGACTGATGATTATGGAACGGTCACACACAGGGGTGCTGAGGGGAAACATATGGTAGTGGTGGTGGTGGGGAGACGCTTGCCGCATACTGCGTAGAAGGAATCCTCCCATTCGCATACTGCATGCCACATGCCGCATGCCGCATACCGCGTATAAGGAATCTTAGCTTAACACAGATTAGGACACAGCTCCATGCATACCATATTTTTACCGCGATCCTGGAGATAGCGACCCAATCCGAGGTGATTGGGTCGCTAACATAGCTTCTTTCATAAGGTCCCAGGGGTCTGACTACCGTTTGCAGCTAAAGGGCGCATTCCTTACATGCGTTATGCGTAATGC
This sequence comes from Branchipolynoe longqiensis, assembly GCA_030323885.1. Taxonomy (NCBI): domain Eukaryota; kingdom Metazoa; phylum Annelida; class Polychaeta; order Phyllodocida; family Polynoidae; genus Branchipolynoe; species Branchipolynoe longqiensis. Next base: position 83,353,085 of record CM059196.1, on the reverse strand, counting down.
AAATGCGAATGCGACAAAAAATCGAAACGCCTTGAAACCTATGAGCTACATTCCTTACACACGGTATGCGAATGTGAATGCGAATGCGAATGCGAATGCGTTTTTCCGATCGGTCCATGTAGCGATCGGCGCGGCATGCGTTATGCGACAAGGTGGTGCGAATAGAAAAGCATCAGTCGCATTTGTCCATTGATATAAGGCTGGAGGAGGCGACATAATTACGGACAGCCGGGAGAAGGACGGTTGTAGAAGATTGGCATATATATATGTACATTTATGTATATGTATATATAGGGGGTATGTATATGTATATATAGGCTCAGTTTAGGATGTTAGGACCGTCCCAATCGGGAGACAGACGGTTACGGGAAAGCTAAAAATTACCATATGCACAGAAATATGAATACTTATCTATAATTTGGTTATAATAAATTTAGGAACCCCCATGTGACATCCGAAAAGGTACATAGATATAAATGCAATATTTGGTCATATACAGTGCAGTAAGGAGTATACTTGTTATTATTATTGGGCGTTTTTGACCTAGTGGTCACTGGCTGCAGGACTGCAGCATTAAAAAACGGCGCCGTTAAAACGGCCCGTTTTTGGCGTGTTTTTTTTTGGGGGGGGGGGGGGGGGGGTCTTTCCTTCTTGCTTCGTCCAGCTTGAGGTGTGGTGGAAGGGGGGGGGGGCGTGGTGCTTTGTGCGGTGACTTGTGCTGTGGTGCGGCGGTGGCCCTGCAGTGGCAATACGTTCTTGGGCCCACGGTCCTGTACCTCGACCAGAGATCAAAGCGGGATCCGGTGTCATTGGCAGCAGGGCCTTCCGACCCCTCGCCGCAGGGTGGGTGGTCCAGAGCCAGTGGCTATTGGACCGGGGTGATGTGGGTGGGTGTGGCTGTATCCACCGTCCCGGCACCCACTCCGTCGGTGATCGAAGCGGGAACCGGCGTTGTGGGTGCAGGGGTCGAGGCCTGTCACATCGTTGTGTCCAGGACCGCACGGGGCTCCCGGTGTAGGGGCTGCATCCGGTGGAACCTCACGGGGCTCCCGGGTGGGACCTCACGGGCTCCCGGTGTAGGGGCTGCGTCCGGTGGGACCTCACGGGGCTCCCGGGTGTGACCTCACGGGGCTCCCGGTGTAGGGGCTACATCTGGTGGGACCTCACGGGGCTCCCGGGTGGGACCTCACGGGACTCCCGGTGTAGGGGCTCCTGGGTGGGACCTCACGGGCCTCCCGGGTGGGACCTCACGGGGCTCCCGGTGTAGGGGCTGCGTCCGGTGGGACCTCACGGGGCTCCCGGGTGGGACCTCACGGGGCTCCCTGCTGGGGGACCTCACGGTTCTCCCCAATCGGGACCTCATGGGGCTCCCTGCTGGGGGACCTCACGGGGCTCCCCAATCAGGACCTCACGGGGCTCCCCGATCGGGACCTCACAGGGCTCCCTGACAGTGGCTGCTAGTCACTGTCGCTGCTGTTGGGTTCAGAGTCGTCGGCGATGGGTTCGGGGCCGCCGACGATCTCGAAGGTGTGGTAATTTTGTCTATAGAACCCACTCGGCCACCCCGTCTGGTCCCCGAGGGATTGTAGCAGCGAGATCGGCCTGAACTCGCCTGGGTCTTTCTTTGGGATGGGTACGATGACCGCGTCCTTCCACGATTGCGGTATAATTGCTCGTGTGTACACCGAGTTTAGGAGGGGGAGCAGAGTTTCCCTGTTATGTGTGGACAGGCGGGTCCACACCGTGGTAGGTACACCGTCTGCTCCGGGGCTCATTTTCTTCCGTGGGGGGTAGAGTGCCCTCCCGAGCTAAGTCTTTGTAAGGGGGCGGTCAAAGCCATGGGCGGCAGGGAGGTCTATGGCATTGTTGATAGCTTCCTCTCACTGGGGGAGGGGGGGGGGGGTGTCTCTGGCGAGGCTTTGTAGGTGTGTGTTTGGTAAGCAGAGTTGTGGGTCTGTCCTGTTAATGAAGGTGGCGAGTTGGTTTGTGGCTGCTTGTAGTGGGTTTGGCTCGAGGGGTGCCCATGGGGTGGTTCCCTGTAGGTTGTGTACTTTCTGCCAGAGGCGTGTGAGTGAGGTGCTCCATGAGATTTTGGTGCACCACAGTTTCCACTTTCTGTCGTTTTCAGTTGTGATGAGCTCGTTCAACCATTGGGTGGCAATGTTGACTAGTTTTTCAGTGCCTGGGGTGGGGTTGGAACGGAGCTTGCGGAGGAGTTTGTTTTTGTGGTGTTTGGCTCTCCTGATGGCGGGAGAGTTAGTGGTGCCCGGGGGGCGGCGGTTTGTTGTCTGTTGGATGGTGGCTTCCATGGCGTGGCGGACAAGCGTGGTGAACTTGTCGCAAGTGTTGGGAGGGTTGGTGTGTGTGGTGTTGTAAGTGTTGGTTGAAGGCTTCCCAATCGGCTCCGTCCAGGTTAAATCTGGCCGGGCTTTGTGGAGGAGGGACCTTGGTAGCGTCTGTGTGCAGGAGCGCTGCGTGGTGGTCTGAAAACAGGTCAGTCAGCTCCCACGAGGCTGTGGCTGCGAGTTGTGTGTTTAGGATGCAGAGGTCAATGGACGAGCCGCTGCGATGAGTGGGCGAACCATCATTCATTAGGGTATGGTTCGCCGAGTGAAGGACCTCTGCGAGTAGGGTGCATCCTCTGGTGGTGTCTGTGTTGTTGCGTCCCCAGATGGAGTGGTGGGTGTTAAAGTTTCCCATGATTATTTGGTGTGTTGTTGCATTGGTGTGTGCCTGGAGGATGCGCTCCAGGGTGTATTGAGTGTTGCAGGGGTTGTATATGTTGTAGGTGTCTATTGTGGTTGTGGCCAGCTTAAGGCGTACACGTAGCGTGTCGGCCATGGGGTTAGCTCTGGACGTTGGTATTTTGGGGCGTGGATGTGGTTGTTGACTAAGGTGGCGGTGCCTCCCTTTGGTCTACCTCCGACCAGTGATTCCACTGCAGGGATGTGGTAGGTGGTGTAGCCTTTGATGTGTGGTGGCTCTATCTTCCATGTTTCCCGGAGCATAGCCACGTCTATGCGGTCAGTTTTTAGCTTGTTGATGAGGGTTGTGAGTTTTGTCCATAGGCCTGCACAGTTCCAGGAGAGGACTGTGAGGTTGGAGGAGTTGGTCGGGTGTTGGTGGCGGTCGGTGTTGTGGTTGTTATGTTGAGTATCCATGTTGGTGACTCAGGGTGATGTGGTTGATTGGTGGTGTGGAGGTTGTGGGTTGAGGTATGAGGGTTGAGGTGCGGAGGAAGCCTATAAATAGCTGTATTATGGAACCCAGCGGGTCGCTGGCTGTTCCTTGGGGGAGGTTGTTTTCGATTGCTTGGAGTATGTCATGGGAGTGTGTGGCTGCGGGTGTTGGGGTGGGGGTGGGTGCAGGTGTGGGGGTGGGTGTGGGGGTGGTTGTGGGAGCGTGTGTGGGTATTGGTGTGGGTGTGCGTGTGGGTGTGGGCATGGGTGTTGGGTGTGGGTAAGGTGTTAGGTGTGGGTGTGCGTGGGGTTTGAGTGCCGGCGTCGCACTTGGGTGTGGCGGTAATGGTCTGCCTGGGGGTTTGTGTGGCGATGGATCGTGTGAGTGGGCGGTGTGTGGTGGTGGTGGTTTTGCTGGGGTGTGGTGGGTGCGGGTGGAGGGAGAGGAGGGGTGGAGCACATGGGGTTGGGAGGAGGGCGCGTTTTGGCTGTAGTGGGGGGGAAGTTGATGAGGGGAGGTATGGGCTGGGGGTTGTCGGGTGTGTGGTAGGGGGAGGGTGGGGGTGGGGTTGGGTTGGTCGGTTTGGGAGTTGGTTTGTGGGGGGGGGGGGGTTGAGCCTGCTCCAGAGCCTGCGCTTCTCTGGGCAGCGGGGGTCTCGGGAGGTGTGGTCGCCACCGCATGCTGTGCATCTGGCGTTCAGTACGCACCCCTCCGCGAGGTGGCCCGGTAGCGCGCAGTGCCCGCAGATCACATCTGTGGCACTGCACTCACGTTTGTAGTGCCCATACCTCTGGCACTGGGTGCAGTAGGTAGGGCGTTTGTGGGGGGTTGCCACCCGAAGGTGGCCTAAGGGGCCGAAGTCACGCTTTCCGAGGGTGCTGAGGGGGGTGGTGGTGTAGATATTTACACAGTGGGTGGGCTTACCACTTTTGGGGGTGATGCGGGACGCACGGATGATCCCGTGCTGTCCTACAAGGTCGGACGGGTCGGCTAGTGGGTGGAGCCCGGTTACCACGTAGTGGTGGGTCTTCGCCGAGCCTCTGATCTCAGCGAAGTTGGCTGATGCACGGAGTCGAGAGAGAGACTCCGGCGTCCGGCAGTCCTGTCTATTAGGGAGAGGGCCCTAAGGGTTTCCTTGGCATCGCCGCTGTATAGGAAGAGGGCAAGGAAACGTTTGGGGCGGCGTGAGTCGGGGTGGAACTCCGTAGGGGCGTTCTTCTTTGAGGGGGCGCTGGCTTTTTTTGGCCTTCGGACCACAGTGGTCCACCCCGAGTCTGCTGCAGGAGGTTCGGTGGCTGAGGAAGAGGAGGTGGCGCTGGTGCCCGGGACGGGGGAGGTGGGGGTGGTGGTGGTGGTGGTGGCGGTGGGGGCTGTGGGGGTCCCGCTGGTTGGTTTGGAAGATTTCCCCTTCCCTTTGCCCTTCCCTGTGGGTTGTTGGGCATTGGGCTTGGCGGGGCTGTGGGTGAGGGTGGTCTGGTTGGGGGGACTTGAGGTTCGTTTGTGATCAGGGCAGGGGGCGGCGGGGTTTGTGGTGGTGATTGCAGGGCATGTTGGCGAGGCTGGGGGGGGGGGGGGTGTTGAAGGGGAGCCTACATCAATGACGGACTCGTCGTCCGAGCTAGACGATGAGTCACTGTCATCGTCCGAGCTAGACGGTGAGTCACTGTCTTCTGCAGACTGGGCAGGGGAAGGGATGAAGGTGTAGGCGTGGTCAGAGGCAGGTTGGGGGACCTGTGGGGGGTTGTCTCGGGTTTCCGTGGGGTGGGTCTCTTCCCGGGGGTGGTGTGGGGGTGTGTGGCCCTGGTGGCAGCCCGGGTGCGGACCCCAGAGGGGTCGGAGGGAGTGTCCGTTGGGGGTGTCCGTGACCGCGGCATGCTGTGCCATTGTTCTAGGGGGTGGCTACCCGGGGCTGGCATGAGGGGGGTGTCGGTGGTGGTCCACCGGTGGTGGCGAGGGGTTTGGGGCGACTGAGCCGCCAGTAAGATTCGCGGCCCAAGGGAGTCAGGGTGGGGGGCGAGGCGATCGAGGAGGAGGGGGGAGGAGGGGAGGAGGGGGTGAGGGCGTGAGGGGGCCGCCCCATGGGCGAATAATGTCGACCCTGTGAGGGGGGGGGGGGGGTAGATGTGGTAGTGCATGTGGAGAAGGTGGGTTTGTCAGCAAAAAGAAATCAGAACAAGTAGAAGGAAACCCAACCCATCAGTGCTAGTAATAATTAAAGGGATGGTATGAGAGAGGAGATAAATATCACTGGTGGGTAATGGTGTACAGATAGGTGAATCGTCCGGCTATCCGGGAGAATCGGTAGTTGGTGTGTGTGTGGTGTGGGTGAGGTGTGAGTAGGTGTGCTGCTCGTCAGTAATTATCAGATCAATTGGTGGCCTATAGTGAAGAAGCCCGCCAACCCGTGCCCAAGTAGATGATCAGTACCCCACCCGAATCAGTCAGTAGTTGTATGGACCCTGCCCGATCAAAAAAGGAGTAGTACCCGAATAGGGCAGGATGAGCTAGCAATCAAGTGGCAGGTAATATATCAGTACCTAAATGACGAGGAGGAAAAAAAGAAAAAAAAAGTGTGACAGTGGTGGAGGTGTGGGGGGGGGGGGTGTGTGGAGCCGCTGGGGTGGAGCGACAGTGAGGTTGTCCTGGGGAGGTCTGCCGGACGGGAACGGTATGAGTCGCCGGAGGGGGGGGGGGGTGAGGGTTAGGTATGTATGTAAGCAATGACGGTATTAGTGGAAGTGACAGTGACACTGGGGGAGGGAGGTGACAGCGTCAGTGGGTAGTGACGAGGGTGAGAGTGGTATGCGGGCAGTCAAGAAAGGCAATATATATGTGTTATCGTTTTCTAGTGGTGTCAGTGACAGGAGGGGTACTGACAGTGACAGTGATGATCAGTGGCAGTGGGGAGGGGGTTGTGACAGTGTCAGCGAGGTGGTGATGAGGTAAACAGTGATAGGCAGGGGGAGATTGGAGGTTGGTTAGGGGTGGGGCGAGAGTGACAGTGACAGCATCAGTAGGGAGTGCTGAGGGTGATAGTGGTATGCAGGCAAAGGGGGATGGTATGAGTCGCCGGAGCGGGGTGAGGGTTAGGTATATGTAAACAGTGATGGTATTGGTGGCAGTGACAGTGACAGTGACACTGGGGGAGGGAGGTGACAGCGTCAGTGGGTAGTGACGGGGGTGAGAGTGGTATGCGGACGGCCAAGAAGTACAATATATATGTGTTATTGTTTTCTAGTGGTGTCAGTGACAGGAGGGGTACTGACAGTGACAGGGATGGTCAGTGACAGTGGAGGGGTTGTGACAGTATCAGCGAGGTGGTGAGGAGGTAAACAGTGATAGGAAGGGGGGGATTGGAGGTTTGTTAGGGGGAGGGTGAGAGTGAGAGTGAGAGTGTCAGTAGGGAGTGTCGAGGGTGGTAGTGGTATGCAGACAACCAACAGTTATAGTTTCTAGCGGTGTCAGTGACGGGAGGGGTACTGACAGTGACAGTGATGGTCGGTGACAGTGGGAGGTGGTGAAAGTATCAGTGAGGTGGTGACTGGGTATGCAGTCACAGTGGTAGAGATTGGAGGATGGTTAGGGGTGGGGTGACAGTGATAGTGAGAGATAACAGAAGGGATGGGAAAAGTAGGACGGTCCAAACATGTTAGGAAGTTCATTCATTCATTCATATGGGGTGTTCGTAACCTTACGACGGTTACCGGTTGCAGAACTGCAACATTATAGAGAGGCTCTGATAAATCGGCCCAATCTTTGGTTGAAGACTTGTCTTCTGTAGGGGAAGTGGTCTTCGTAGAGGAGGTGTTTGGAAGCTAGGCCATCATGTGGTGGCGGGGGGCGCGTGGTGGTCTGTGCGCTGGCTTGTGCTGCGGTGGCACGGGAGTGGCGACGTTCTTGGGCCCACGGTCAGTACCTCGACCGGAGATCGAAGCGGGATCCGGTTTCATTGGTAGCAGGCCATGGCGGCGGGTCGGTCATCCGGGTCCTCGTCGGAGGGAGGGTGGTAGAGAGAAATAGAAAATAGGTCTTGGAGCGGGGTGATGTGGTGGGTGTGACTGGATCAGCGGCCCCGGCACCCACTCCGTCGGTGATCGAAGCGGGAACCGGCGTTGTGGATGCAGGGGCCGAGGCACGTCAGATGGGTGAGTCCAGGGCCGTACGGGGCTCATGGTGTGGGGGGCTGGATCCTGCCCGTTTTTGAGTGGTGAGGCGGTGGCCCGGCAGTGGCCACACGTTCTTGGGCCCACGGTCAAGTACCTCGGCCGGAGATCGAGGTGGGATCCGGTGTCATTGGTATCAGGCCATGGCGGTGGATTGGTCATCGGCCCTCGTCGGAGGGTGGGTGGTAGAGAGAGTGGGTCTTGGAGCGGGGTGATGTGGTGGGTGTGACTGGATCAGCGGCCCCGGCACCCACTCCGTCGGTGGTCGAAGTGGGAACCGGCGTTGTGGGTGCAGGGGCCGAGGCCCGTCAGATGGGTGTGTGCAGGACCGCACGGGGCTCCTGGTGTGGCGGTGGCCCGGCAGTGGTAACGCGTTATCGGTCCAAGGTCCTGTACCTCGACCGGAGATCTAAGCGGGATCCGGTGTCATTGGCAGGGGGGCAGTGGGCGGCGCGCTGGCACTCCGGGCCCTCGTCGGAGGGTGGGTAGTAAGACCTCACGGGGCTCCCGGGTGGGACCTCACGGGGCTTCCCTGCGTAGGGGCTGCGTCTGGTGGGACCTCACGGGGCTCCCGGGTGGGACCTCGCGGAGGGGCTGTATGTGGTGGGACCTCACGGGGCTCCCTGCGGGGCTGCGTGGGGACCTCACGGGGCTCCCGGGGACCTCCGGGCCCGGGGGGCTGCTTTAGGTGGGACCTCACGGGGCTCCCGGGTGGGACAGTGGTTACCAGTCACTGTCGCTGCCATTGTGTTCAGAGTCGTCGGTGATGGGTTCGGGGCCACCGACAATCTCGAAGGTGTGGTAGTTTTGGTTGTAGAATCTACCGAGTGGCTCCCATGAGGAGTCGGAGAGTCTCTCGAGGATGGCGAGCGCAGCTCGGGTGTCGGGCAAGCCGTGTGGTGGGCCAAGGAAGTCTCGGATGGCGGTCCTGTCAAAGGCCACACATGACGCCAAGACGTGGGCGACGTTGAAGACTTTGTCACCGCATGGACATCGTTGCAATGCAGGGGTGTCGATGAACCGCCTGTATCCAGTCCTGAAGCGCGTGACCGCCTCTTGCACGGATGCAGAGAGGTTTATTGGGGTTGGTAGGCGCGCTCTGACATTTCTGTGCCAGGCCCAACTGATGGAGTATGGGTTCCTGACGGCGATGTTGCTGAGGGAAGCCTCCCACAGGGCTTTAGTGGCTCTAGCGTGGGTGGCTTTGAGCTTGGACAGGGAGTGGTCTATGACGAGGTCGATCTCAGGACGGCGGGAGCCATCCAGAGCAGCTGAGTCGGCCTGGTCATTTCCGGGAAGTCCTATGTGGGAGGGGACCCAGGCCAGCACTGTGTCGAGTTGAGCTGCATGCCTGGTGATGATGGTGTTCTGGATCAAGGTGGCCAGAGAGTGGTTAGCTCTGTGGTCCTTGATCTTGCGGACTGCATTGAGTGAGTCGGTGACCACTATGCAGCTGCAGTGCCGGAGGTGGGTCAATGCGTGGTGGATGGCGGCGAGCTCTGTATCGAGGGTGGAGGAGTAGTCCGTGACCCTGATAAGGCGTCTAGCCTGCCCATCTGGTAGGAAGTAGCCAGCCCCGGCTCGGCCAGTGTTAGGGTTGAGCGAGCCGTCAGTGTAAACCGTAGTGGCTAGAGGGAAGTCCTCCTTGGCCCGGGCAATGGTCTCCTGTGCCAGGGTCTTGAGGACTATAGTAGGGTAGTTGGCTCGGGCTGAGCAAAGGCTGGTGAGTCTGACCTCAACGGGCACAGAGTACCAGGGGGGTCTTGCCCGGAGGTCAGGGATGTCAGCGAGTGCCAGCCCGTGTGTTTCTTTGAGGGTGCGGATGGCCGTTTTCGCACCCCAGGAGAGGCCGAGGCGCCGTCCTGGGCCGTTTTGAAGGCAGGAGGCTGCGCTGCGGTAGAAGCTGGAGTGGCCTGTGGACAGGGCTTGGCAGAGGTGGTTTGCCAGCAGCTGTTGTCCGCGTAGGTGGAGTGGTGGGAGGTCGGCCTCAAGGAGGAGTATCTCGACCCTGGTTGTCCTGCGAGCTCGGGTGATGAGTCGCGCTGCCTGGTATTGGACTCTTTCCAGGGTGAGGAGGTCTTTGGCCAGGGTGCTACTGGGAGGCAGGCGGGTCTTGCGGCTCTCTCTGCAGTAGCCGATCCAGGAAACGGTGTTGGCTGCATAGTCGTAGAGGGCCCGCACGGCCTGTTTGTAGAAAAGGCTGAGTACTTCAGCTGGTGATCCCCAGTTGAACCCGGAGATTCTAGTCATTAGAAGAAGTCTCTTGTTCATTCTGGTGGTCAGGTGTTTAACCAGTGGGCTCATGGAGAGTTGGTGGTCGAGCCTGACTCCGAGGTAGTCGAAGGTTTCCACCCAGTCGACGTCCAAATCCCCGGCACGGAGTGGGTGGGGAGGCTGATCGGCAAACATCATCATGGCTTTGGTTTTGTTTGCGGATATTTTAAGCCCCAGCTCGCAGCAGGAGCTGCTGAGTAGGAGGAGGATATCCGCCGCGAGGAGGGCCACGTCCCTTGTGCGTGAGCAGACTACAGCGATGTCGTCTGCGTAGCAGAGTATCTTGACGTGTTTGAGGCGTCGTTCAGTTATGCCGGTTTTCAGTCGGCTTATGAGGGCAGCGACTACGGCATTAAAGAGGAAGGGGCTGAGGACAGCCCCCTGTGGGACGCCGTTTTTCAGGTGGTTGAGGGGGGGGGAGGTGCTGCCCTGGAAGCGGACACTGGCTCGCCTATTGTTTAGGTAATTTTTGACGAACGCCAGGGGCTTCCCGGTGACTCCCAGCTCAACCAAGGAGGCGAGGACCACGTTGTGGTCGACCAGCTCGAAGGCCTTCTCCAGGTCGAGGAAGATAACAGCCGCGCAAGTGCGACTTTCCCTGGCGCGTACTATCTCCTCGACGAGGGTGAGGACGGCGTGCTGCGTGCCACGCCCGGCTCGGAACCCGACAAGTTCTTCGGGGAAGCCGTTGTCCGGGTCGCTGGAGAAGGTCTCGAGCCGGCCCAGTACGATCCTCTCCATCACTTTCCCGAGGGATTGCAGCAGTGAGATCGGCCTGAACTCGCCCGGGCCCCTCTTAGGGATGGGGACGATGACCGCGTCCTTCCACGATTGAGGTATGTTTGTTTGTGTGTAGACCGAGTCTAGGAGGGGGAGCAGGGTTTCCCTGTTGTGGGTGGATAGGCGGGTCCAGACCGTGGTAGGTACGCCGTCTGCTCCGGGACTCGTTTCTCTTCCGGGGGGGTTGGAGTGCCCTCCCGAGCTCAGTCTTTGTGAGGGGGCGGTCAAGGCCATGGGCGGAAGGGAGGTCTATGGCGTTGTTGATGGCTTCCTCTCGCTGGGGGGTGTCTCTGGCGAGGGTTTGTAGGTGTGTGTTTGGTAGGCCAAGCTGTGGGTCTGTCCTGTTGATGAAGGTGGCGAGCTGGTTTGTGGCTGTTTGTAGTGGATTTGGTTCGTGGGGTGGCCGTGGGGTGATTCCCTGTATGCTGTGGAGTTTCTGCCAGAGGCGTGTGAGTGAGGTGTTAAATGAGATTTTGGTGCACCACAGCTTCCACTTTCTGTCGTTTTCGGTTGCGATGAGCTCGTTCAACCATTTGGTGGCAATGTTGACTAGTCTTTCGGTGCCTGGGTTGGGGTTGGAACGGAGCTTGCGGAGGAGTTTGTTTTTGTGGTGTTTGGCTCTCCTGATGGCGGGAGAGTTGGTGATGCCCGGGGGGCGGCGGTTTGTTGTCTGTTGGATGGTGGCTTCCATGGCGTGGCGGACAAGCGTGGTGAGTTCGTCGCAAGTGTTGGGCGCTTTTGGTATGTGTGAGGTGTTGTAGGTGTTGGTTGAAGGCTTCCCAGTCGGCTCCGTCCAGGTTGAATCTGGCCGGGCTTGGTGGAGGAGGGACCTTGGTAGCGTCTGTGCGCAGGAGCGCTGCGTGGTGGTCTGAGTACAGGTCAGTCAGCTCCCACGAGGCTGTGGCTGCGAGTTGCGTGTTTAGGATGCAGAGGTCAATGGACGAGCCGCTGCGATGAGTGGGCGAACCATCATTCATTAGGGTGTGGCTTGCCGAGTCAAGGATCTCTGCGAGTAGGGTGCATCCTCTGGCGGTGTCCGTGTTGTTGCGTCCCCAGATGGAGTGGTGGGTGTTGAAGTCTCCCATGATTATTTGGTGAGTTGTTGTGTTGGCGTGTGCCTGGAGGGTGCGCTCCAGGGTGTATTGAGTGTTGCAGGGGTTGTATATGTTGTAGGTGTCTATTGTGGTTGTGGCCAGCTTAAGGCGTATACGTAGTGTGTCGGCCGTGGGGTTGTTTCTGGGGGTTGGTATTTTGGTGGCGTGGATGTGGTTGTTGACTAAGGTGGTGGTGCCTCCCTTAGGTCTACCTCCGACTAGTGACTCCACTGCGGGGATGTGGTAGGTGGTGTAGCCTTTGATCTGGGGGGGCTCTATCTTCCATGTTTCCTGGAGCATAGCCACGTCTATGCGGTCAGTTTTTAACTTGTTGATGAGGGTTGTGAGTTTTGTCCGGAGGCCTGCACAGTTCCAGGAGAGGACTGTGAGGCCGGAGGAGTTGGTTTGGGGTGGGGTGGGGTGCGTGTTGCGGTTATTATGCTGATTGTCCATGTTGGTGGCTCAGGGTGTTGTAGTTGGTTGGTGGCGTGGAGGATGTGGGTTGGGGTGTGAGGGTTGAGGTGCGGAGGAAGCCGATGAATAGTTGGATTATGGAGCCCAGCGGGTCTCCGGCTGTTCCTTGTGGGAGGTTGTCTTCAATTGCTTGAAGTATGGCATGGGAGTGTGTGGGTGCGGGTGTTGGGGTGGGGATGGGTGCGGGTGTGGGTGTGGGGGCGGGTGTTGGTGTGGGTGGGCGTGTGGGAGCGGGAGTGGGTGTTGGTGTGGGCGGGCATGTGGGTGTGGGTGCTGGTGTGGGTGGGCGTGTGGGTCTGGGTGTGGGTCTGGGTGTGGGTGTTGGTGTTGGTGTCGGTGTCGGTAAGGTGTTGGGTGTGGGTGTGCGTGGGGTTTGGGTGCCGGCGTCGCACTTGGGTGTGGCGGTGCTGGTCTGCCTGGGGGTTTGTGTGGCGATGGATCGTGTGTGTGGGCGGTGTGTTACAGTGGTGGTTTTGCTGGTGTGTGGTGGGTGTGGGTGGGGGGGGGGGAGGAGGGGTGGGCCACGTGGGGTTGGGAGGAGGGCGCGTTTTGGCGCGGTTGGGTTGGGTAGTTGGGGGGTTGGTTTAGGGGGGGGGTTGAGCCTGCTCCAGAGTTTTTGCTTCTCTGGGCAGCGGGGGTCTCGGGAGGTGTGGCCGCCGCCGCACGCCGCACATTTGGCGTTCAGCTCGCACCCCTCCGCGTGGTGGCCCGGTAGCGCACAGTGTCCGCAGATCACATTCGTGGCGCTACATTCATTTTTGTAGTGCCCATACCTCTGGCAGTGGGTGCAGTAGGTTGGGCGTTTGTGGGGGGTTTCCACCCGAAGGTGGCCTAAGGGGCCGAAGTCGAGCTTGGCGAGGGTGCTGAGGGGGGAGGTGCTGTGGATGTTCACACAGCGGGTGGGCTTACCACTTTTGGGGGCGATACGCGACGCACGGATAATCCCGTGCTGCCCTACCAGGTCGGAGGGGTCGGCAAGTGGGTGGAGCCCGGTTACCACGTAGTGGTGGGTCTTAGCCGAGCCTCTGATCTCGGCAAAATTGAGGGCTGCACGGAGTCTTGCGAGAGACTCCGGCGTCCGGGCACCGATCACCATGTGGTTTGGATATTTATCCAGTGAGAGGGTGTCGGTGCCGGCGGTCCTATCAATTAGGGATAGGGCTCTAGGGGTTTCCTTGGCCTCGCCGCTATATAGGAAGAGGGCAAGGAAGCGTTTGGGGCGGCGTGCGTTGGGGTGGAACTCTGTGGTGGAGTTCTTAGGGGGGGCGGTAGTGGTTTTTTTTTTTTATCTCCGGACCACAGTGGTCCATTCAGAGTCTACTGGGGGGGGTTCGGTGGATGAGGAAGCGGTGGCGGCGCTGGTGCCCGGAACGGGGGAGGTGGGGGTGGTGGTGGTGGTGATGGTGGTGGTGGTGGTGATGGGGGGTGTGGGGGTCATGTCGGGTTTGGAAGTTTTGCCCTTCCCTTTGCCCTTCCCTGTGGGTTGTTGGGCATTGGGCTTGGCGGGGCTGTGGGTGGGGATAGTCTGGTTTTGGGGAGTGGGGGTTTGTTTGTGGTCAGGGGGGGGGGGGGAGGAGGGGGTTGTGGTGGTGATTGTGGGGCGTGTTGGTGAGGTTGGGGGGGGGTGTTGGTGTGGGTGTTGGTGAGGTTGGGGGGGGTGTTGGAGGGGAGCCTACATCGATGATGGACTCGTCGTCCGAGCTGGACGATGAGCCGCCGTCATCGCCCGAGTTGGACGATGAGTCGCTGTCCTCTGCCGCCTGGGCAGGGGGGGGGGGTGTTGGAGTAGAGGTGGTCAGAGGCAGGTTGTGGGGCCTGTGGGGGGTTGTCTTGGGTTTCCGTGGGGCGGGTGTCTGTCGGGAGGGTGGTGTGGGGGCGGGTGGCCCTGGTGGCAGCCCGGGTGCGAACCCCGGAGGGGTCGCAGGGGGTGTCCATTGGAGGTGTTTGTGTCGTGGTGTGCCCTGGTTCTGGGGGGTGGCTACCCGGGGTGGCATGGGGGAGGTGTTGGTGGGGGTCCACCGGTTGGGGTGAGGGGTTTGGGGCGACTGAGCCGCCAGTAAGATTCCTGGCCCAAGGGAGTCAGGGTGGGGGGCGAGGCGGTTGAGGGTGGTTGGGGAGGGGGGGTGAGGGGGCCACCCCGTGGGCGAATAATGGCGGCCCTGGGGGGGGGGGGGGGGGAGATGAGGCGGTATGTGTGGGGTAGGTTGGTTGGTGAGTAAAAAAGCGCTAGTGGATCGGTAGAGTGGAAGTGGATCGGTAGAGTGGAAGTGACAGTGAGTGATGGTCGGTGAGAGTGGGGGGGGGGGCCTGTTGGGAAGTGGTCGCCCTGTAGTATTTGGAGAAGTGGGACGGTACAAACAATTGTGTTATACCGGCTCAGATAGTGTTTTGTAGGGTTGGTAGAGTTGGGGGGGGGGGGGCAGCAGCAATGCCACCCAACAACAACCAGTTAAGCAACAGCGAGCAACAACAGCACAACAACAACAAGCACAACAACAGCAAGCACAGGGGGAGAGAACACAACAAGAACACAAAGCAGCAGGTTGGGGGGGGGGTCTACGTTGGTGGTGGGGGGGGGTAGCAGCAGTGCCACCCAACAACTACCAGTCAAACAACAACAGACAGCAACAACACAACAACAAGTAAGGGGGAGAGGACGCAGGAACAACGAGAGAAAACAACAAGGAAAAAAATGGAAGGGAGAGAAGTGTAGCAAGTATCAGGAGCAGCTGCCTGTTGGGGAGTGGTCTCCGTATGATATTTGGGGAAGTGGGACGGTAACAACAATTGTGTTAGACCGGCTCAGATCGGAGAGGGGGGGGGGTTGGGGAAAGTAGGACGGTCCTAACATGGGCTCTGACCAGTGTCAGGAGCAACTATCTGTTGGGAGGCGGTCTTCTTGTGAATTGGAGAAAAGGGACGGTACTAACAATTATGTCAGACCGGCTCAGATCGGGTAGAATGGAAGGGATGGGGAAAGTGGGACGGTCCCAACATGTGCTCTAAACCGTGTCGAGAGCTATCTGTTGGGAGGCGGTCTTCTTGTGGATTGGAGAAATGGGACGGTACAAACAATTATGTCAGACCGGCTCAGATCGAGTAGAAAGGAAGGGATGGGGAAAGTGGGACGGTCCTAACATGTGCTCTAAAACGTGTCGAGAGCAACTAGCTGTTGGGGAGTGGTATCCTTATGATGTTTGAAGGAGTGGGACGGTACAAACAATTGTGTTAGACCGGTTGGGATAGTGCTTAGTAGGGTCGGGGGGGGGGGAGGCAACAATGCCACCCTACAACAAGGACAGACAGTAACAAACAGCAACAACACAGACAATGAGACACAGGGGGAGAGAAGAAAAAAAACTGAAAGGGAAAGAAAAGCAACAAGCAACAAGGCGAGCAGCACGGGAGAGGAAGGTACTAGCCTGGGGAAGTCTGGAGATCGTCGGTGGTGGTGGGTTGGGGGGGGCGGCGGGTTGGGCTGCGGGTGCTGTGAGATTGGCGGCTCAGGCAGCGGGTCCGTAGGCCGTGGTGGTTGGAGTCGGTGCGGCGTTAGCTGCTGGATGTCGGGTAGCGGTGCTTTGGTGGCGGTACAGCCGGGCAGGGGTCCGGGTACCGTGGTAGTTTGGGTCGGTACGGCGTGAGCCGCTGGGGTGTCGTGTGGAGGTGTTCACACTTCAGGAGCGAGAGAGTGAAAATGTGTTAGGAAGCAGTCTCCATATGATATATGAGGGAAAGGATGGGACGGTACAAACATGTGTGTTAGACTGGCTCAGATCGGTGTTTGTAGCATTGGCAGGGAACCAAACAACAACGCCAAACAACAACACCAACAAACATACATACAACAACAACAAAAACAACAACACCAACAACAAAAACAGCAAACACAGAGGGCACACAGAGAGAAACAACAACAACAACAAAAAGAAAAAGGGAGCAACAAAGAAAGCAACAAGGAAGCAACAAGGAAGCAACAGTCAGCAACAGTCAGCAACAAGTCCCTGTGGTGAGGGGAAAGGGACGGCACTAACCTGGGGACGTCTGCCGATCGTCGGCGGTGGTGGGTTGGGAGGAAGGGTGGAGGGGTGGACTTGGGCTGTCGGCGCTATGTGTTGGCTTCCAGCTTTGTCTGTCGGCGCTATGTGACGGCTTCAAGCTTGGTCTGTCGAAGCTATCTGTTGACTTCCAGCTTGAGCTTGAGCTGTCAGCACAGTGTGGTGACAGGGACCTTGGTCTGTCGGGGCTGCTTTGGTGACTTTAGCTTCCACGGCCGCGTCGGGCACGGAGTCCGGGGACTATGGTGGCTAGTGTCGGTGCGCCGTTAGCTGCTGGGTGTCGCGTAGCGGTGCTTGGTGACGGTACAGCCGGGCAGGGGTCCGGGTACCGTGGTAGCTTGGGTCGGTGCGGCGTCAGCTGCTGGGGTGTCGCGTGGAGGTGTTCGCACTTCGAGCGCGAAGTAGCGAATCGGTATACTTGTTTATTTTTATTTTTTAAATATAGCCAGTCTTGTGACCAAAAAGGATGGTCCTAACATGGCTCAGTTTAGGATGTTAGGACCGTCCCAATCGGGAGACAGACGGTTACTGGAAAGCTAAAAATGCTACCATATGCATGGAAATATGAATACTTATCTATAATTTGGTTATAATAAAGGTAGGAACCCCCATGTGACGTACGAAAAGGTACATAGATATAAATGCAATATTTGGTCATATACAGTGCAGTAAGGAGCATACTTGTTTATTTATATTTTTTAAATATAGCCAGTCGTGTGACCAAAAAGGACAGTCCTAACATGGCTCAGTTTAGGATGTTAGGACCGTCCCAATCGGGAGACAGACATCTGCAGTAGAGTGTCCAGCAACTTTGACTGAGCTGCCATGTTTCAACAGCAAAGACATTGAAAGAATGAATGATAGATAGCCACATGTACTTTTTATATACTTCACTGCATGCCGCATGCCGCATTACGCATGCCGCATTATGCGTGTAAGGAATGATGGCATTTGCATACCGCATGCCGCATTACGCATTACGCGTGTAAGGAATGACCGCTTAAAGCTAAGATTCCTTATACGCGGTATGCGGTATGCGGCATGCAAATGGGAGGATTCCTTCTATGCAGTATGCGGTATGCATCTGCCCACCACCACCACTACCATATGTTTCCCCTCCGCACCCCTGTGTGTGACCGTTCCGTAATGATCAGTCGCCTCTCCTCATCTAAAACAAATAGAGACGTCCGACTGAGGTTTCTATTCGCATACCGCATGCCGCAGGCCGCACCGATCGCTATAGGGACCGATCTAGTTGCCGCATTCTCATTCGCATTCGCATACCACGTGTAAGGGATGTAGCCCATTGACTTCAAGGCGTTTTGATTTTTTGCCACATTCGCATTCGCATACCGCATGCCACATGCCATGTGTAAGGAATGTTAGCTTTAGGCTATTTTCCGTTCCAACCAGTGGTCCACAACTGGTTTATCAAAGGTTGTGGTATGTGCTGTGCTATCTGTGTGAAAGTGCATATAAAAGACCCCTTGGTGCTTATCAGAAAGAGTAGCCTATGTGGTGTCAGTTGGTTTCCTCCAAAGGAATATGTCAGAATGACCATATTTTGTACTTCCAATATGCTCTAGTAGAGGCGTCGTTAAATTAAACAAGCTTTCCTTTTTTCCCTGACTACACACGGACTGTGTACAGAAACGTAAGTGATGAATACTCAACTATCTTTACAAACGCTTCTGATGGAAACCGTCAGAGACCATTTATGTCTCAATCAATCATCAATCAATAGTTCCATCTTCTAGTCGAGGGTTGGATGCAATGGTTCTCCACTTGTCCCGATGTTGTGCTGTTCTGATAGACTGTGAATAATTCAAGCCTGTCCACTGTGAAATATTTGTAAACCATGATGTTCTTGGTCTCCCTCTCCCTCTGCTGCCATTCACCTTCCCTTCCAACAATGTACGGTATATTGAACTCTGACGAATGATGTGGCCAAAATAAATAAGTTTCTTTGTCTGTATAGTGGCAAACAAGCTTTTCTTATTTTTAATTTTTTCTGGGAACTTCTTTGTTGGTGATCTTCTTTGTCCATGATATTTTCATCATCCTTCGATAAGTCCACATCTCAAATGCTGCTAAACGTTTGTACATTTTCTTAGAGATTGTCCATGTCTCTGCCCCATACATTAGAGTAGACCACACATAACACTGAAGAATACGCTTCCTTGTTTGTATTAATATCGTATTAGTATTTATGTCTAGTGATCTATTATTACCATCCCCTCCCCGAATTTTATCATCCGGTCGCGCCTGCGCCATGCCGCCCACCCCAACTCCCAACACACACCCAATTTCCGGTGCACTCAAGTTACCATTGAAATCCGAAGACGGCGTCCCGACGCACTGTGTGTTTCGCCACTGTGAAATAGTTCATAACTCTGCCACGGGTGGCGCATGTGCAAACAAACAAACAACCGCCGGGCACCATCAGCGGAAGCGCCAAGCCCTCAAGGACGCCGGTCACCAGCAGAAAGCCCGCGCTTTTCGTGATATTGCCTTGCAAACACACAAGGGCAGCAGACGACATTTCCGCTTGATGAATTGACTCGACCCAATCGGAGGGGGCGGGCGGTGTCACTTAAAGCCGCATAGTCCGATGGTTTTGAGTTTCTGTCATGTTTCTGCAATACATATATATATTAAATTGATTGCTATAATCTACCTGACTTTAGTGTGAAGTACCTTATATTTTAAATGGCAAAGTTTAAAGATATTTGAAGTGCAAACATGTACAATTAGTTTTGGCAAGCACGCCAAAATTCTGACACCCTAAGCTTTTTTTCTTAGCAGTAACTCGATCTAAGTTTTTAAATCACCTCAGTATTCCCTTCTATGTGGCGACACAGGTTTAATAAGTGAACCAGTATCTAAGTCAGGAAATTATGTAGAACAAAAAAATAGATGATTGTTTTAGTGTTTAAAAAAATATAAATTTGATGTTTTCATCGGACAATGCAGCTTTAAAAAATCTGCCACCTTGGTCGCCATGGCAACTCGCGCCCGCCGAGTATGACGTAGCGCAGACGGCGTGTCGACCGACATCTTGGGCAAACATGGCGGGCGTGGCGGGAAATCCGGTGGCGCCCTCTAGCGTCGTTTGGGGGAGTAAGAGGACAATGTGCGCACGCGCGAAGAATTGGTCGGCAAACTCACAAATCATCCGCAACAAGAGGTGGCGGACAGGGGGCAACAGGGGGGAGTTGGGCGGGGCAACTTGGGGCCGCGTTTTATAGCTGGTTAACCGAGTACTGTCACCATAAATGCATACACTGCACCCCATCCCTCTCTCTCTCATAAATATATTTCCAAAACGCAATAATCGCTGATCCATAAAATGAGCTTACAATGTCAATGTCAAGCTCGTAACTCGTGCTTTGGGAAAGAGCTCTTCATATATATATGAAGGTCGGTGGTTCGATTCCCTGCCCCCACCTCTGCCATATATATATATATGAAGAGCTCTGTTCCAAAGCACGAGCTATGAGCGTGGCATTGCAAGCTCATTTTTGGGATTGGTGCATATCACGTTTTGGAAAAGAGCTATATATATGCAATCATTAGACGGGATGGCCAGAAGAGTTGAGCATCCGTCTCCCGTTTTGGGAGATCGTGGGATTCGAACACATCGGTTCGAACCCCAATTGAGGCAAACCAATGACTTAACAATTTACACTTGTGGTTTCTTAGCCAGGCGCTCAACATCATTAGGATAGGGCAAGGAATGGTTGACTCAGTGTCAGGATAATGTGACTGGGTACTTTCTCACTTATCAGGTCATAATGCTGGCAGCCTCGACTCCCAATGTGACAGCATTGTAATGTTGCCATGAGTGTGCAGTATCACAAGTCAATACCTATCCTGATATGATCTTAAATGTTGCCAAGACGAAAGAATCCAACAACCAACCAACCAAACTACATATATATATATATATGTATGATCATTGGATGGAGTGTGAATTAATTCCATCAGAGGATGTTTTTTTTGTTGTTTTGCATCCTAGCAACATCTAAGGTCATATCAGGACGGGTACGGACTTGTGACAGTGTCCACTCATGGCGAATTTATAGTGCTGCCCCAATGGAAGACCCTGCCGGCAGCACCATGACCTGATATCCCACTCAGTCACATTATCCCAACACTGCACAAACCAGTCCTTTCCCTATCCTAATAATGCAGAGTGACTGGATAGCAAGCAACACGTATCAATTTTTAAGTCATTGGTTTGACTCGACCAGGGTTCGAACCCACAACCCCACGATCTCCCCCAGAGGAGGGGTAAGGACAAGTAGGTACCGGTAGTAGAAATAGTTATGGGTAGTTCATGTTAAAGTTGCATAGTCCGATGGTTTTGAATTGCTGTATTTCTTCTGAGATAAATATATTAGATCGATCACTAGTATCTACTTTACATTACTTCAAAGTTACTTTTCTTTTAAATGGTAAACTTTGAAGATATTTTGAGTGCAAACATGGAAGATTAGTTTTGGCAAGCTTACCAAAACTCTGACACCATAGACTTCTGCAGTAACAGTTTCTGTTAAATTGACTCAGTATTGCCTTCTACGCAGAAACAAATGCTTAATAAGTGCATCGGTATCTAAGTTAAATACGTAAAAATCAAATCTAGATAATTGGTTTGATTTTGAAAATTTGATATTTTATCGGACTATGCAGCTTTAACATAAAGCATTATACAACACATGTACATAGACTGACTCCCATTTATATAATATATTATACTAAACTGGGTTAATAATGTGCCTACCACGGCACCATGCCAGTTAGTAGAATTAGAGTGTCTGACCTTTTTCGAGGTCAGACTCCTAATCTGAAGGTCGGTGGTTCGATTCCCTGTGCCCCCCCCCCCCCCCCACCTCTGCCAATTTGGATTTCCACCGCTGTGTTTAACTTACAGCGTCATCAAAGGCCACTTGCTCTCATACCATGTCTATGTGGTGTGGGAGGTTAAAAATCCCTTGGGTCGGTAAAAGTGTAGGCTCAGGCTTATCTACAACCTGTCTAATGGTGAAAACAAGTCTATTCAGACTTATCCATGATAGGCAGTATAAATCTGCAAGAGAAAAAAAATGCCTCCGAAATAACTCGCGGCTAACTTATAGTAAATATGCCCCAATT
Organism: Branchipolynoe longqiensis; assembly: GCA_030323885.1. NCBI lineage: Eukaryota > Metazoa > Annelida > Polychaeta > Phyllodocida > Polynoidae > Branchipolynoe > Branchipolynoe longqiensis. The sequence continues at coordinate 83,331,911 of CM059196.1, read as the reverse complement.
CTCTGCCAGGCCAAGGGTGAGGAGCATTGATAGACTTGTCACAATTACGGCGTGACCTAATCATTCAGACAGGGGTCTATAATTAGCCTGCTGCCTTGATGATTTCAGCAAATCGACAGTGGAACCCTACTGCACACGTGCTACTTTAATGCAGGACTGCCTCCTGTTCACCTAGTTTGCTTGCTTGTTGGGGTTTTATATCCTGGCAACATGTACATTCATGTCAGGATGGACATCAGAGACCTGTTTGTTTGTTGGAGTTTTATTTCGTGGCAACATCTAAGGCCATATCAGGACTGGTAGCGACCAGTGACAGTGTGCACGCATGGCGACTTTATAGTGCTGCCCCGATACGAGATTTGGACGTTGGCATCATGACCGCAATATCCAACTCAGTCACCTTATCCTGATAGTGAGCTAACCAACCGTTGCCTAGCAATGCCAAGACCCCAAGCTAGGTAGAGACAAGTATCAATTGTGTAAGTCATTGGTTTGTTGTGGGTTTATGTCCTAGCAACATCTAAGGTCATATCAGGACGGGTACTGACTTGTGACAGTGCACACTCATGGTGACGTTTTAGTGCTGCCCCACTGGAAGAACAGGCCACCAGCTACATGACCTGATATCCCACTCAGTCACATTATCCTGACACTGAGCCAACCAGTCCTTGCCCTATCCTAATAATGCCGAGCGCCAGGCTAGGAAGCGACAAGGATACATTTTTAAGTCATTTGTTTGACTCGACCAGGGTTCGAACCCACGACCCCACGATCTACCAACACGGGAGACGGCCGCTCTAACTCATTCGGCCATCCCATCTGGTCTGTTAATCATCGGTTTGACATGTCGGCGAAGAGAACTCCGAACCTCCCTCACAGGAAGCCTGTGCTCTACTGATTGGACCACAGCGTCCGGTCGTTCTCTTGCGTTGTTTGACACAATAACCATATGAAATCACTAAACTATGCTTCCATCGATACTAATTAAACAACTAGATTGACTAGTGGTCATGGCGGGCTCACGTCTAGTTCTACATGTTCGATCCCCCTCCGAGTTAAGCCAACAATTTACACATGAATTATAGTGATTCTACCTCGCAATCCTATTTATCAATCCTATCTAGACATCCTATATAGCCATTCTATCTAGCAATCATACCTAGCAATCATATCTATCACTTATATCCTAGCAATAGGATAATAAACCATTATACTACCAGTCCTTGTGATATCCATGGAATTCACTGGCTGGCTCGGTGTCAGGATAATGTGACTGACTGGGGAAATCTCATCGCGGACACCAACAGCCGGAATAGGGCAACACTATGCAAACCACCAGAGGTGCCCACTGCCACAACCCGTCACTAGCTGTCCTCATATGGTGGCGCCGGCTGTCGCTAGGACATAAAACCCCAAACAATAAATTAATCAATAGAATCTTATTTCAATCCGGAAAGGTATGCATGCATTACGTGCTGCTGGACCTGTTTACCCATCTTTAACCCCTTTATTTACTTTGTCTATTTGTACCCATATAAGTGGGTTAATTGACAGTTAGTCTCACATGTGTGTGTGTGTTGTTTCTATGGCGCCACTATCACTCCCTCCCGCCCTCCCCCCTCATCTCTCACCCATCTTTCTCCGTCCCTCTCCATTCTGCCCCTTTCCCTCCCTCTGCCCGCTCCTCCTCCCCCCCCCCCCCCACCTTCTCCCTCATTCCCCCTCTCTTTCCCTCCCCCTCTCTTTCCCTCCCCCTTTCTCTTCGCCCCCCCATCCCTTCCCTCTTCCCCATTCCCCCTGTTCCCCACCTCTCATTCCCCCTCTCCCACCTTCCCCTCTCCTTCTCCATCCCTCCCCCTCTACCTCTCCCCTCTACCTCTCCCTCTCCCTTCCTCTACCTCTCCACCCCCCCTCATCCGTCCTCCTTCCTCCCTCCCCTCCCTCTCCCTACCACATCCTCACTCTCCCTACCCCATCCTCCCTCTCTACCCCTCCCGCTCCCCTCTCCTCCCCTCCCTCCCTCCCTCCCCATCGGGCCTCTGTGATCTAACGCTATTGACCCGCCCTGATCGACGACCCTTCTTCCCGCCTCATCCCGACCGGCGGGAAACATCTGCTAATGGACAATACACGAACCACCCTCAACCGGCAATTGAACCCCAATTGAACCTGGGGCAGTCGCACCTCTTTGAAAACTGACTCGCGACATGGTATTTTAGCTTTTGTATGGATGTTGGTGAGAGAGACAAGGTGTGTGTTGAGGAGGGGGATGGAAGGAAGGGGGGAGGGAGATGGGGGTAGAGCGAGGGGGGAGGGGAAGAGAGAGAGGAGTGGGGTGGTTCGGCTCATCATTGCTGGTATAGCAATGGACAAACAAATCAGTATTTAATGTAAAACAGTTTTTGAAAAGAAATAAACTACAAAACTGTCCCTTGCTCAATCCTGACACCACACCATGTGCCTACGCCAAATACCACCCACACACCCACACACCCACACACCCACACACCCTTCTCCCATCCTACCTCCATATCACTCGCACACAAAGACACATCGCTCAGACATCACACACAACGCATACATGCCACACACTCTTCCCATCCCACACAGGTCACACACTCCACACGCGCCACGCACCCTATACACCTCCCTCACCCTAAGTACCTGAGACCAGACGGGGTGGCTGAATGAATTGAACGTCCGTCTCCTGTTTTGGGAGATCAGGGGATCCAAACTTAAAAATTTATAGTTGTCACTTCCTAGCCTGGCGCTCGGTATTATTAGGATGGGACAAGGACTGGTTGGCTCAGTTTTAGGATAATATAACTTAGTGGGATCCCTGGTGATGGTACTGGTGGCCTGATCTCCCAGTGGGGGAGCACTAAAAAGTCACCAAGAGTGGGCACTATCACAAGTCGGTACCCATCCTGATATGACCTTTGATCTTGCCAGGATGTAAAACTCCAACAACCAATCAAAACCCTACGCATCATGCACATACCTAGATAAAAGATTCACCCCATACTGCTGCAGTAGCCACAGGAGGGGTGAATACCAACCCTATGTAAAAGCTGTCGAAAAAACGGGTCAATGAATTGAGATCATAAATTCACAATCTAAGAAGCAACACTTATTCTTTATATATGTCTTCATATTTACCCGCTATCTTTGAAATGTTTAATGTATTACTTCCCCTGGGTTGATGAAGCTTAAGATCTGGATCGACAGAACACCTGGATACACATATCGGCCATTTTGGGAGAGTAGTAGGAAGTTGAGAGGTTCATGGGTAATTATCCAGTCTGGTTCAGGGGGCATTCATTGCAGGTTCTAGAACCACTGAGCACATCATGGATGCTACGATGGCTTTTGAGAAACTACTGCACCATGTTCAACAGAAATACCATATGCGCTTCAATATAAAAGAGAAACAAATGGAAATCATGTAGAGATTAGTTGTATCAATTAGTATTGATGCCACCAACTTCTCAGCTTGGAATGCAGGATGTTACCAGGTGACAATCTCTCTCAATTCACTAACCAGACACCAGAATACTGGACCTATATATAATAAATGCTCCCTGGCTGACTTCCAACAGGAAGTGATGTAAGAGAACCAGTTCATTCAAATATGGTGGATTTACTTCATGGACTCTATCACTTCAAACTGATTTCTGTCAACATGACTTGAGAGTGTCTGATTTGAACACTCTGGAGTGTATATGTTGAGGGTTAACATAAACTCTTGGATTGTAGCTATTGAATGTTAGACAACATAAGGTAGGACTGCCAAACTAAGCCTTTCTAAGGCCATCACTATTCAGACATTTTCTCCAACTTTTACATACGGCTGGTTTTCACTGCTGATACAGCGTCAGCGTCAGCGGTGAATCTTTTATCTAGCACATACCATGCCACACCCTTATTCCATCCAAATGATATCCCACAATGGATCGCGTCACCCCGACCTAAGGTCCTAAGTCCTACACTGATAAGTCCCCCCCCCCCAACTCCTCCCCCCCCCCCCATTCTTCATGTCCACAACACTATTATATGTTCTTACTTCCCTCCGCAGGGGAGCGGGACGGAGCTCAGACGATAGCGTGTCCAGCTGTGTATATGTGGGGGGTCATCCGATCGATCCTGTTCAGTGGACCCATTTGCAGTTTGGGCTATTTTCCGACTCCAACCAGTGGTCCACAACTGGTTCATCAATGGCTGTGGTATGTGCATGCTGTCTGTGGGAAAATGCATATAAAAGACCCCTTGCTGCTTATCAGAAAGAGTAGCCTATGTGTTGGCAACAGGTTTATTCTAAAGAAATGTGTCAGAATGACCAAATGTGTGACGTCCAATAGCCGATGATAAAAATCAATGTGCTCTAGAGGTGTCGTTAAATAAAACAAACTTCTTAGTCCCTTGTCAGAGACCACCTTCACACACTGCCATCATCTACCCTCCCCGCTCACACACACATCACCCCCACCTCCACACTGTATGGGCACCGCTGAAGGCGGACCCATGTGGCCCGGAGTTCGCTTCCGGAGTGGAGTGGTCAGAGAAATTGGGGCGGGGTGGGGGGGGGGGGGGGGAAGGCAAAAGGCAACCTAGGAGCCCAACCCCAGTCCTTTAAGAGGGCCAGAGGAGGCTGGTTGGTTGGTTTGTTATTTTGGTAAAGTATTTATTCATCTGAATATGACATTTGTCAGCGCCGGAGCACTGGTCTTCGACCCATCTTACTATTGTAGTTGACAGTCTAAATAATCTAAGTTTGATCAGTGCTGTATTAGTTACAGCACCGATCCTATAGAATTAAGGGAGTGGCTCCTGCTGTATAATGTACAGCAACAGTCATTGTAACCCCAGCAAGACCCCGATTCACTCTATTCCATTATATACACCCTGGCCCTCCTCTCCACACACACACAAACCCCTCCCCCCTCCCCACGCATCCACCCGCATCCCTTCCTGACGCTGTTTCCGGTCGGTGCCCAGCGTTTACTTGGGCGCCTTGCGGCTGTGTCGCACCAGGGCGCGCGTCCACTGAGAGGAACGAGGCCTCTGTTTTCTATTGAGGGCCGTGTGGATGCGCGCCACAAACCAAGCGTCACGAACACCTTGGCAATCGTTTTCAATTGTACTGTTGTGTCGGCGATGTTTAGTGTCCCCGGTTCCCGACCCCACTGCCAGGCCACAACCCTACATTACACTCGATCCCCCCCCCCCCCTTTTTGTATAAGTATATACTGGAGAAGGAAGCCACACACTAACCTTACTACATGTTTGTGATTAAATAAAACTCACCTCAACGCAACTCAACTCGGAACAGACGGGGTGGCCGAATCAGTTGTCTGTCCCCTGTTTTGGGAGATCGAGGGATCTGAACCCATGAGATCGTGGGTTCGAATCCTGGCTGATTCAACCAATGACTTAAAAATTGATACTTGTCTCTTCCTAGTCTGGCACTCGGCATTACTAGCATAAGGCAAGGACTGGTTCGCTCAGTGTCAGGATAATGTGACTGAGTGGGATATCAGGTCATGGTGCTGGTGGCCTGATTTCCCAGTGGGGCAGCACTATAAAGTCGCCATGAGTGCGCACTGTCACAAGTCGGTACTCGTCCTGATATGACCTTAGATGTTGCTAGGACCTAAAACAACAACAAACAAACAGCAACTCAACTCAGGCAAACACCGACAACTCTACAAACACCACACTCACCCCTGAGGTACACGCACTCAACACACACACACATACACACTCAACACACCCATATCCACATAGTTACAACTCCACATACACCTACACCCACACCTCCACTTCCACACTCATGCTCTGCCACTCTCCCACACTCATCCACATCTCTCAACCACCCGCCCCACCCCCAGTCTCCCTCCCACCACTGTTTGGAAAGCGCTAACAACAGAGAGAAAAACAACACGATTCAAACTTAAACCATGCCTGCAAGTACTGGTGGTTCTGGTTGTGGTTGGGATTGTGGTTGTCGTTGTGGTTCTTCTGGTGTGTCTGTTAGTTTTTCTTTCTCCCACCCACCCACCCTCCCTTTCTATTCTCTGCTGCTGTTGTCTCAGTGGACACTGGGCTGAGGCACAATCGCTGGGTGATCGCTGATAACTCAACCACATTGAAAGACTGCTGGCACCCTCAACCGCACTCAACCGCACTCACCCGCCCTCGCCCGCCCGCTTTAGATTACGTAAATGTCATCTCGCGGACGTCACGAGTATGAAACTAGGATTTCCGAGAATTCTGGGAAACGGGGGTTATGGCGAGCCGTTCGGGTTCGTAATTTGGGAATGGGAGTTAAAGTTGCACAGTACGATGATTTTGGAGTCTTTGTCAATTTATTTGATAAACAATTTGGAGACATTGGAAGTGTTCACACCTGCCAATTAATGTCCATGCCAATCAGTTTTTGAAACACAGACATAATATATATATATACCAACGTATATACTATGTATATGCTGATGTAAGTAATGCATGGCGCTGCCCCTCCCGCTGGGTTGGGGAGCTGTGGGGTGGGGGTGGTGCTCGTCTATTCTACCAGCCAGGGCAACCCGCGATATATATATATTTCACCTCGTCCTCGAGCCTCCTGGCTAATTATAGTTCAGGGAGAGGAAGCGCTACCCAATGAACCACTTAGCGAGCCCACCTCACCGAGAGCAGACTGGTGAGGACTGGACTACTCTTTACACTGGCATTTAGACTAGTTGGATACTATATAAGTACATTTAGACTTCTTTTTCTTTATTGGGACATGTCTGCAGGCATATATATTATTTTATAATATGGCGAAATATTTAGTGGCTATTATGTCAATTTTAACATAGAATGTGACATAGGCATAGTGTGTCAATACGTGATATTATACATGGTGTGTTGAAACAAATAGGGTTTTTGGTGTTCAAAGTTATATTTGGACACTCACTATAGATGAAAATGTTTGCAGACATTTATGGGGAAAATAACATTGTACATGTTGGTCGGCAACATGGTTAATTTGCGCACGAGACGGGGATTGCCTAAGCCGCTTGATCTTCCTCCCCCCTGCCAAGCGCCTCTGCCTCCCCGCTTTCACACCTCCCCCCCCCCCCCCCCTCAGCCACTCCCGCACCCCCTCCCCCCTCTCTCATGCCTCTCGCCAAGCTTTCACACTCCCCCTAGCTCCGAACCCCTTTCGGCGCTCCCTCACATCCCCCTCCCCCTCTCCAGCAAGCACTGCCACCGCCACACGTGCCGGCTACACTCGCCTCCTCACGCCGGACCTCCTAAACACCACATCTCTACCGCCTCTCAGGCCGACCACCCCGCACTTAACATCCCACGCTGGCGAGCACTGCTCCAGGACTACCACGACCAAGAGCTGGTCGATTTCCTGGAGTTCGGCTGGCCAGCCAACTACATGGCCGAACACCCCCCCCCCCCCCCCCCCCCCCCCCCAAGGAAACAACCGCAAACCACACGGAGGACCCCGACCACCTCCAATGGATACGAAAATACGTCCAGAAAGAGCTCAGGCACGGAGCCATACTCGGACCCTTCACCGCGACCCCCTTTGCCCCCTGGGCACAGACCAGCCCCATGATGACCCGCCCAAAAAAGGACACTGACGAAAGGCGAGTCATTGTGGACCTAAGCTTCCCCAGGGGCGCGAGCGTGAACGCCGGAATAAGAAAAGGGTACTTCCAAGGGAGGCCAACCACCTACACTCTCCCAGGAATCATGGACCTGGCGGAGCAAGTTACCGACATCGGCAGAGACTGTTACATCTGGTCGGCGGTCCTGGCGCGCGCCTACCGGCAGCTCTGTGCCTGTCCTCTATCAGTCCCCCTCATGGGTATCACTATCGACGGAGGAGCATATCTCGACATCGCCCCGGCATTTGGCTGCAGGACCTCATCCATGGCCTGCGCCAGAACCACGAACGCCATCGTATACCTCCTTCGTCAACGAGGACACTTTGTCCTCTGCTACCTCGACGACTTCGTCGGGGTCGCGGAGACAAAGTAACAAGCCACAGAAGCATACAGCGACATGATCGACACCGCCAAGGACCTAGGCTTGGAGCTCTCCCACCACAAATGCCACCCCCCCTACACACAGGCTGGAATGGCTCGGCTACGAAGTCTGCACGCAGCAAATGACTGTAAAAATACCAGAGGAAAAACTTGCCGACATCGTCGCAGAGTGAGCTGCCATAGGTCCAAACACGAAACTCTCAAGGAAAGAACTACAACGCATCATCGGGAGACTCCAATACGTCGCCCGGTGCGTCCACCACGCAAGGACATTCATGAACCGGTTCCTCACCGCTCTCCGTGCTGCCCCCCATGCAGGGAAACACATGCTCACCCCCGAGCTCCTCAGAGACTTGGCATGGTTCGGAGCGTACGCAGCCAACACCAACGGCCTCGTCCTCCTACAAGCTCCACCATCGGTCACATGGATGATCGAGTTTGACTCCTCCATGCGCGGGAGCTATGGAGATTCGCAGCCCTCAAGTCTTGCAGCGTAAGAATACTGCATAAACCAGGAAGGGACCTCATCCTCGCCGACGCACTTAGCCGAGGCCACTTTGACACAGCGGCCAAAAACAGATCACAACTGCAAATTGATGAAGGAGTGATGATTGTTTGTTTGTTTGTTGTTGCTTTACGTCCCAGCAACATCTAAGGTCATATCAGGACGGGGGGAGTGAAGAAATGGACGAGTGTGAGCAGGTTCTGGCCGAGAAGGAGCGAACGATGGAGCGTCAGAAGCATCTAGACGAGCTGGAATGCCGCAAGAAGCGGCTGGAGGACGATGCGGCCAACTTAGCAGCGCAACGGAAAAGGGGTCGTACTTCCAGTAGTAGACGGAGCGGCTCCGGGAAACAAGTGCCACACAGTGGGGAGCAGACAGCACTGTCCTGCTCCAATTTTATAGAACATTAATACGTTCAAAATTGGACTATGGCTGTATTGTTTATGGTTCAGCCAGGAAATCATACATATCACAGTTAGACACCATACACCATCAAGGCCGTCGGCTGGCCCTGGGGGAGTTTAGAACCTCGCCCGTCCAGAGCCTTTATGTCGAAGGCCGAGAGCCCTCCCTTAAGAGTAGAAGGCTCAAACTGTCTACGCAATATGTGATCAAATTAAAAGGAAATATTTTAAATCCTGCATATCACTACATTTTTATACCACCATATGAACACCTATGAATCAAGGCCAACATACATGAAGCCGTTAGGCCTCAGAATAAAGCCTCACTTGGAGGCCCTGAGGGCAAATCTACATAACATAGCACTCTCACAATATTCAGATTTTCCTCCCTGGCAGCTGAGGAAACCAAACATCACCCTCCAGCTGGCCATGTCGAAGAAATCTCAAACGCACCCACTTTCATAACATGTGCGAAGTGCTTTAAGCTCCCACCTAGCCATTTACACTGATGGGTCAAAGACAGACAACAGAGTCTCTGTGGCAGCAATCGTCCACGGACGTGAATTAGGTACACGTATTCCAGATCAGAGTTCCACCTTTACTGCTGAGGCACGAGCACTCCTACTCGCGTTAGAGCGCATCGAAACCTCAGCCAGTCATAAATTCATCATTTTCACTGACTCTTTTTCCTGCCTTCAGGCTTTAAACAATAGGAAACTGGACCACGCAATACTACTTAAAGTACTCATTAAACTAAATTCTCTTTCAATAGCAAAATTTGACATTCACCTATGTTGGGTGCCCAGTCATGTGGGTATCTCAGGAAATGAGAGAGCAGATCAAGCGGCCACTCGAGCCTTGACTGCTCCTTTGGAACACTGTCATATTCCCCACTCTGATCTGAAACCTACCATTCAAAAATACATCTGGAACCTATGGCAGATCGAATTGGATGAACACCCAAACTTTGTTTGTTGTTTGTTGTTTTACATCCTAGCAACATCTAAGGTCATATCAGGATGGGTACCGACTTGTGACAGTCCGCACTCATGACGACTTTATATTGCTGTCCCACTGGGAAACCAGGTCGCCGGCACCATGACCTGGTATCCCACTCAGTCACATTATCCTAACACTGAGCACACCAGTCCTTGTCCTGTCCTAATAATGCCGAGCGCCTGGCTAAGAAGCAACAAGTATCAATTTTTAAGTCATTGGTTTCACTCGACCAGGGTTCGAACCCACGACCCCACGATCTACCAGCATGGGAGACGGACGCTTTAGCTCATTCGGCCATCCCGTCTGGTCCCAAGTTCAGTCAGTGCAGGCTACTATGATATATATTTCTGTTAAACGCCTTCCCACAGCGCACAATGTGTTTGTGTTGCGTAAGGTGTGCAAATGTTAACGGGTGCTTGTGGGCGCAAGGTGTGACAGGACGGGGAAGGGGGGGGGGGGGGGGGGGGTGAGAGGGATGGAGGAGGGAGAGGACAGAGAGAGGAGACTGAGGGGAGGAGACTGATGGGAGGGGAGGGGAGGGGAGGGGAGGGGAGGGGAGGGGAGAGGGGAGGGGAGGGATGGGGGAGGGGGAGGGGAGGGGGGAGGGGGGGGGGGGGGGGGGAGGACGGCGGGGGGGAGGACGGCGGGGGCGGGGACGGGACGGGACGGACGGGGGGGGGGGGGGGGGAGGTGCGCGGAGGGGAGCGGAGGTGCGGGGAGGTGAGGTGCGGGGAGGTGCGCGGAGGGGAGCGGAGGTGCGCGGAGGGGAGCGGAGGTGCGGGGAGGTGAGGTGCGGGGAGGGGAGCGGAGGTGCGGGGAGGTGAGCTGCGGGGAGGTGCGCGGAGGGGAGCGGAGGTGCGGGGAGGTGAGGTGCAGGGAGGTGCGGGGAGGGGAGCGGAGGTGCGGGGAGGTGAGGTGCGGGGAGGTGCGGGGAGGTGCGGGGAGGGGATGGGAGGGGCGGGGATGTGAGGGGAGGGGCGGGGATGTGAGGGGACGGGTGGGGCGGGGCGCGGCGGGGCGCGGCGGGGCGGGGCGCGGCGGGGCGGGGCGGGGCGGGGCGGGGCGGGGCGGGGCGGGGCGGGGAGGGGAGGGGAGGGAAGGGGAAGTGGGGAGGGGAGGGGTGGGGAAGGGGTGGGGAGCGGAGGAGAGGGGAGGGGACGGGCGGGGAGGGGAAGGGGAAGGGGAAGGGAGGGGATGGCAGTGGAGGGCAGGGGAGGGTAGCGTAGGGTAGGGGAAGGGAGGGGAGGGGTGGGGAGGGGAGGGCGGTAATAAAACTTGTCAATAGCATAAAGCACTGAGAGGAAACAAATAGCATACATGTGCATCGCGTGATAACCGCTTCCTGACACATTCAGCTTAATTCAACCGTTTGCTTATTGTTGTTGTAAATATATGTATTACCCTGCACACATATATTTAAAGGGCAATTATACATTGGGTTCCTTAAAATCATTGGTAAATCTATGCACTTATTCTTGTTGCTGTTAAGGCTAAGGTATCTTTAATAATTATATTTTATTTTCAGATTTACGATATATCGAAACCAAGGGGGTTGGATGGTTGTTGAAGTTTTACGGATTAGCAACATCTAAGATCATATCAGGACGGTTACCGACTTGTGACAGTGCGCACGCATAGCAATGTGCATAGTGCTGCCCCACTGGGGCACAGAATAATGTCCCAATATCCCACTCAGTCAGATTATCCTGACACTGAGCTAACCAGTCCTTGCCCTATCCTATTAGGTCGTAAAACAACAACAAACAAACAAACAAACAACAACCCTATCCTATTAAATGCTGAGTGCCAGGCTAGGAAGCAACAAGTATCAATTTGATAAGTCATTGGTTTGACTCGACCGGGAACCGAAGTCCCTATCTCCCACACACGAGGCCCGCGCTCTATCGACTCGGTTTAACTACCTGTCGTTTTTGGTGTGCACACTGAAATGTTGACATCACACGATTCAGCAGAAACAGGTTTAATATTAAATAATCATATTATCTTGACATTGAACCTAAGGTCTATCCTATAAACGTTAAACCCCAGACTAGATAGCGACAAATATGAATTATGTAAGGCATTCCTTTGACTCAACCCGAGTTTGGATCCATCATCTGAACCCAGACATAGGAAGCAAGCCAGTGGTGGCAGCCACTACGCCACACACTTACGCAGTTACATTGAACTGTGCTAGGTGGTGGCACGCTAGCCACCGGGCAGGGCCCCAACTGGGCTGTCCTCTACTGCGTCTGGTGTGGCTAGCACACCACCCCCCACCCCCAGCCACCTATAGAAGCGATGTGGGACCTAGCGAGTTAGCGGGCGGGTCACTTGACTGTTGATGCTGCGGAGAGCCAATAGGTTTACCACTAAACCAGGTGAAGCATACTATATCTGGATCTTGGCGTTGTTCCGTGTGTGAGTGACAGTGAGTGCAAGACTGTGGAACGGCTGACATCGGGCCTATCACACACATTAAGTCAATTTAATAGAACCAGACGCTGCAGAAGTCTTCGATGTCTAGCATTTCAAATTCAACATGCCAACATTAATTTGTATGCATTTTACCTCAAATATATCCAACATGATCGAAAATTAAAGCGACTCAAATTAAATAATCAGTACATAACTCATTTAATCAACCAAATGTTCTATCCACCAACATCGGGATTTCATAAGATCACATGATTATGGGGCAATGAACAAAAGAGGAGGAATATAAAAAAACTAACTTGTTGAAGGTTTGATTCCAATGTTTATCTCCATTTTTAGATTGGTGCATACATGGTTTTGCACCTGAACTCTTCAAGTAATTAAATATTTAATTAGTATTTACTGAATTGGAAATCCTAAACCAACAATTAAAACCTTGCATGTAAATGTAAAATGATTTAATGTATCTCATGCTCACTACTCATTACATTGTGGACATTTTAATTTCAGAGTTTACTATGTAAACCATGTTTAAGAAGAAGGTTACATGAATACGGATATACCTGTAACCACTAGTATTAGTAACACGTACAGTCAGAGGACCAGTGCTACATCACTGCCAAAAATATATATATGAATAACATTCATCTACCAACAAAAAAGAATATAAAAATGTCTGAAATTCAAAGTGTTCCACTTATGCACATTTGAGCAGGTGAGTCTAAAGAGGAGATAACAACCCCCCCTCCCCTCCGCATATCGATTCACTGATTAGAACAGACACACACACAGATGGTGTATGTAATGTCTCATCGACCAGCATTATAACGATCTGGTGTTAGTGTAATAACTGAGGGACACCAACGATTGAATCCCCCCCAACTCTGACATCTTGCAACAGGAGACTGTCCACTTTGTGTCGCGTGACACACCGCCCTGCCCCCTCTCGGCAGACAGGAGACACTAAAGCTGTCTTTGACCGCCTTTCACTGTTTCAGTGCCGTCTGAGCGTGGATGGTCACCATGCCAACGGTCGCGGCGGCCAAATGTCGGCTGCATAATGGCGCGCAATGCACACAATGGCCGTCAGTGGCGCCTCTAGTCGCAGCGCGCGGTAAACACCGGTAGGGGGTGTGGGGGTGGTTTGTGTGGAGTGCAGTGTAGGGGTGGGTGTGGGCAGGGGGCAAGAGGGTGAGAGGGTGGTTGTGTGGGTAGTGTGGGTGTGTGGGTAGTGTGGGTAGTGTGGTTGTGTGGGTAGTGTGGGTGTGTGGGTAGTGTGGGTGTGTGGGTAGTGTGGGTGTGTGGATAGTGTGGGTGTGGGGGAGTGAGGATGTGAGCTGTGGGGAGTGTCGGGGTGTGGGAATATGGGGTGTGAGTTGTGAGATGTGGGGTGAGGTGTGGGGTGAGGTGTGAGATGTGGGGGGAGGTGTGAGATGTGTGTTGGTGGTGTGTGAGTGGTGTGAGTGGTGTGTGTTTGGTGGGTGTGTGGGTGTGTGGTGGGTCTGTGGTGGATCTGTGGTGGATATGTGGTGGATCTGTGGTGGATCTGTGGTGGATCTGTGGTGGGTGAGTGGTGGGTGAGTGGTGGGTGAGTGGTGGGTGAGTGGTGGGTGCGTGTGTGTGGTGGGTGTGTGTTTGGTGGGTGTGTGTTTGGTGGGTGTGTGTTTGGTGGGTGTGTGTTTGGTGGGTGTGGTGGGGGTGTGGTGGGTGTGTGGTGGGTGTGTTGGTGGTGTGTGAGCGGTGTGTGAGCGGTGTGTGAGTGGTGTGTGAGTGTGTGGTGGGTGGGTGGTGGATCTATGGTGGGTGTGTGGTGGATCTGTGGTGGATCTGTGGTGGGTGTGTGGTGGATCTGTGGTGGGTGTGTGGTGGGTGTGTGGTGGGTGTGTGGTGGGTGTGTGGTGGGTGTGTGTGGTGCGTGTGTGTGGTGGGTGTGTGGTGGTGTGTGAGTGGTGTGTGAGTGGTGGGTGTGTGGTGGGTGTGTGGTGGATGTGTGGTGGATGTGTGGTGGGTGTGTGTGGTGGGTGTGTGTGGTGGTGTGTGTGGTGGGTGTGGTGGTGGGTGGTGGTGGGGTGTGGTGGTGTTGGTGGGTGTGTGGTTTGTGTTTGGTGGGTGTGGTGGGTGTGTGGTGGGTGTGTGGTGGGTGTGTGGTGGGTGTGTGGTGGGTGTGTGGTGGGTGTGTTGGTGGTGTGTGAGTGGTGTGTGTTTGGTAGGTGTGTGGGTGTGTGGTGGATCTGTGGTGGGTGTATGGTGGATCTGTGGTGGATCTGTGGTGGGTGTGTGGTGGGTGTGTGGTGGGTGTGTGGTGGGTGCGTGGTGTGTGCCTGGTGGGTGTGTGGTGTGTGGTGTGTGTGGTGGGTGGTGTGTGGTGGGTTCGTGGTGGGTGTGTGGTGGGTGTGTGGTGGGTGTGTGGTGGATGTGTGGTGGGTGTGTGGTGTGGTGGGTAGGTGTGTGGTGGTGATGGTGTGTGTGGGTGTGTGTGTGTGGTGTCTGATGGGTGTTTACTGGGTATGTGGTGTGTTTGGTGGGTGTGTGGTGGGTGTGTGGTGGATGCATGGTGGGTGCGTGGTGTGTGTGTGGTGGGTGGTGGGTGTGTCATGCATTTGTGGTGTGTGTGCTGTTTGGTGGGTGTGTAGTGGGTGGGTAGTGGGTGGTGGGTGGGTGGTGGGTGGGTGGTGGGTGGGTGTGTGGGTGTGTGGTGGGTGGGTGGTGGGTGCGTGGGTGTGGGGAGGGGCTAGGGTGGGGCTAGGGTACGCAGCGGAGGGCGGGGAGCGGAGGGAGGAGGGAGGATGGAGGAGGGAGGAAGGCGGAGGGCGGAGGGCAGAGGGCAGAGGGCAGAGGGCAGAGGGCAGAGAGCAGAGAGCAGAGAGCAGAGAGCAGAGAGCTGAGAGAGTGGAGAGCGGAGAGCGGAGAGCAGAAACATTTGTCACCACATAGAAGGGAATACTAGGCAATTTAATAAAAATCTAGTACCACAGAAGCCCCTGGTCTCAAGAGTTTTGGTGTGCTTGCCAAAATCATTTTTCTATGTTTGCACTTCAAGTAATTTTGTCAAAAGTTACCCATTTAAAGGTACTTAAACTAAGGTAGATTATAATGATCAAGCTAATATATTTATCTCAGAAAAAGACTATGCATCTTTAATCCTGTAGGCCAGGATAGAGAGCGACATGCATACTTTGTGGTTTGACTAAGACAGGATTCGAACCAACGACCTCGCTCACAGGAAGCCAGCACCTTTACCGATTTGGCCACGGCGTCCGGTCACGTGATTTAGGTAGTCCCACAAAGGTGACAACTAAACATTTGAATGACTTCCCCACTAATGCCTCCCTCCCCCGCGGCCATGTTGGTTTTATTGTCCTGCGCACGCACGTGGGAGGACCCACTTCCGGCGGATGTAGAACTCGGAGGAGACGAGCTGGCAGCGTCTCAGACCGCACGGTGGTGCCGCTGTAAGTCTCACTAACAATTCGCCGACGACTTCCTCGAAAAGAGATGAAACAATTAACCAGAAGGGAATGGCCGAATGAGTTGGACGTCCACCCTCCATTTTGGTAGTTCATGGGATTTGAACCCGGGCGATCGCGTCGACGTTCGAGAGGTTCGAGTAGAAGGAGAAGGCACTCATCTCGGTCGAGCAGCGATGGCGGCTCTTCACGACATAGGTGAAGTAAGTGGTCACTTCGGAAATAAGGGCAGGGGAAGGAGGTGCGGAAGATGAATGCCCACAAACTTGTAAAAGCCTCTTGCCAATGGTTCCTTGACATTTCCTGCTTGACAATAGACTATAGGGCTTTTATCGAGCACGTCAGTTTTATTTCTGCCAGAGCGAGGGATGACCACTACAAGGACATCCCCCATGTTGATCATGTACTTGCAATCCGCAAGCTGGGGGAGAGCATCGGGTTTGCGGCCTTCTGGAAGACACATCAGGACGAGAGTATTGAACATTATGGACCTCACAACATGAAGCCTAAGAAAGCCAGAACCTGGAATCTCAGTGTGGGGAAGCAGTCGCCTGGCAGGGCAGCGCATAAGGCATGCTACGCGTGGAACAGTGACACTGGATGCGGGCGGTCCGAGTGTCGATTTTTGCACACCTGCTTGCTATGTGGATCAAGAGCACACACCCGCTCGAAGTGCAAAGATTGACTTGGGAAGTTTGAGGTTTCTAAAACCGTTCGTTGTCAGACAGCGCAGCTGGACACTGCTGCAGCTGATGCGGGTCGAGATTTGGTCGTCATCAGTGATAACGGCGCGGGTGGCGCCGTGCCCGGCCACGCGAATAATGACTCTGTTTTCACTGATTTTCACAATGACGCTCTTGACTGTTTTGTTGATAAGCCTAACCTAACCGATACTGACGTGCCTGATTCGTTCCCCATTGATAATGATCACCATATTACTGTGAACTCTGATGTTTCAGCTGGGGTTGAGGCAGTTGGTCTGAGAGAGCTTAGGGAAAGCCAGATGCAGGGGGGGGGGGGAAGCATTGGGTGAGGGA
This sequence comes from Branchipolynoe longqiensis, assembly GCA_030323885.1. Taxonomy (NCBI): domain Eukaryota; kingdom Metazoa; phylum Annelida; class Polychaeta; order Phyllodocida; family Polynoidae; genus Branchipolynoe; species Branchipolynoe longqiensis. The sequence continues at coordinate 83,315,018 of CM059196.1, read as the reverse complement.
TTGCACTGGTTGCAACCAGCGGGTGCCAGTCGTGACGATCGCTTGTTTGTAGATCAAGGCGATCTTGGTAGCCTACTCGTTCGCATTAGGGAACGGGAGGGGGAGCCACCCGTGACAATTAAGGTCACCAACAAGTTCCTTTGAATGCGTCTATAAGATTGCCGGTGTCGCTACTCAGCTTAGACCTTGTAGAATCTTTGCTGAGCTATATTTGTGGGGCGACACCGACCCCGATTGGTTTGTATATCATGATCGGAGTTACGTTCGGTTTCCGGGTAGTTAACCCTGCATGGAGACTCGCAGGAAGTCAGCCTGGGAGAGTGATATTATTGACCAGAAGTTTCGGGAGGAGGAAAGAGATGGTGTCATCTCCGTCATCAGTGTTCCCACCTCATGTACTCATGATGCATTTGTCGTCCCCAAGGACGACGGCGGCGGTCGGGTGGTCATCGATTGTAGTATTCCTCCTGATGTTTCTGTCAATAATTTCACTGATCAAGTCTGCCAAAAGTTTTCATACAAAAGTCTGGATGACGTTACAGACATGTTGGAACAGGGGAACTTTCTTGGAACCGTCGATATTAAGGACGCATATAGGGCTGTATCGATCCACCCCGAGGACTGGCAACGCTAGGAGCTCCGATACAAGAGACCTGGTGATCGGGACTTTACTTACTTTCTTGATAACCGACTCAACATGGGCCTTTCATCAAGCCCTTACATTTTCTCTAAAATTTCCAATTTTGTTGTTAGATGCTGTGATCGGGAGGGCTTAGATTGAGTAGTTAACTACTTAGACAACTTTTGTGTCGTGGGTGGTACTAGGCTTGAGGTCGAGCGGGCCCAGATGAAACTGATAGCGATCCTTAGAAGGATCGGGTTTTTTGCGAGTTTCAAGAAGGTAAGTAAAGCTGACACCATGGTCCGGTTCCTCGGGATTTATGTAGATTCCTTGAGTGTAAAGCTCAGTCTCCCCCAGGACAAGTTAGCAAAGACAATAGAAGTCCTGCATAGGCTCGGTGGACGTAGGAAAGCTTAAAAAAAAGAACTGGAAACGGTTGGGGCCTCCTTGCTCACTGCTCGAAAGTCATCAGAGGCGGTAGAACATTCACTAGATGTATCTATGACTTAATGGCCAAGCTGAAACAACCTTACCATAGAGCCCGATTAAACAAGGGAATAAGGGAGGACATAGATTGGTGGTTAAACTTCGCTAGTTTATTTAACGGCAAGGCCAGTATCTTGGGGAAGTTCGCTCCAGTTATATCAACTTATAGCGATGCCTCTAACTGGGGGTTCGGTGCCCTCCATGGCCATGACTGGTTAGTTGGCTCTTTCAGCGACGGAGCCAGCAAACTTCTTGAGGCCTACGCCAGCCACCACCACCTCATTCCTCCTTCAGACGTTGGTTCGTCACACATCAACGTTCAAGAAATGTGGGCGGTCTGCCTTCATTGGGGTGCTGGCTGGGCCAATAGCACCATCATGATTGTGACCGATAGTGCTGTGGTTCAGGCAGCGCTGAACACGGGCAGGTCCAGATGTAAGGGTATTATGTTTTTCCTCTGCGGATTATTCTGGCTTGCAGTTGAAAATAATTTAGTTTTTAGCTCGGTTTATGTACGTAGTAGCTTAAACGTGATTTGTGACGCTCTAAGTAGATTAAATGATGATGATAGCTCAGACAGGATTAGGGCAGTAGACGTCGCTGGTTCGCTCTACTGTAGCCAGGTCTCTTTCAGGGATAGCGGCGCTAAAGAACGAGCAGCAGGGATATCAGCGCAAGTTTTACGCCAAGAATTTGGCCATCGCAAGGGGGGTGCAAACTCCAAAATACTTAGAATATGCTGATTTATTTAATTCCTCTAGGACGCCTATCCCTTGCGCTGGTGAGCAGGTTGCCCTCTATGTTTCTTGGCTGGCCCGTTCGTTGAAATATCGATCCATCCTCAACTACCTGAGCGGCCTAACTATTTTTTAAGGCTGAACGACGAGCCCCCTATCGACTACAAGGGTTTTGTTTTGTTGTCTACTTTGAAGGGGATTCGTAGAGTCAAGGGCGATGCACCTCGCTGTGCGATGCCGCTGCTCCCGCACATGTTGCGGAAGATTTGTTCTCTTCTGACAAACAACCCTGGCCATGTAGCATGGAGGGCGGTGGTCCTCTGTTCCTTCAGGGGGCTCCTGCGCAAATCGCAGGTGACAATGTCAGATTCCACTCTGCTCAGATCTGACTTCATATTCCATGACTGGGGGATGCTCCTGACGGTTCGCCGTTCTAAGAAAATACAATTCAATGCGCCGTTCTAAGAAAATACAATTCAGTGAACGGGTTCTGGAGATCCTGATCGCTAGGTGCTGCGACACCAGTGTCTGCACGGTCCACTGGACTGAGAGGCATTTCAATCAGATCAGGGCGGACCCATCTGATCCTGCTTTCCGTATCCCATGTTTGGTTGGGCTCTCCTGTCCTCTTCCTTACCATGTGTACCAGGAGACCCTAAAAGATTTTGCAACGAAGGCAGGGTTTGACGGTTCCACCCTCTCGTCCCACTCCTTTAGGAGGGGAGGCTGCACTCTCCTGGCTATGTGCGGGGCCACAATTGAAGAGCTAAAAGTCAGGGGGGATTGGGCTTCCGAGACAGTTTACAGCTACTTAAAGACCCCCCTTGGGGGGTCGCGGCACTCTGTTCGGATGAGTCGCGTGTTGGGTTGGGTTGGGGGTTGGGGGGGGGGATGCTTAGGCGTTCTCCTTTGGCCTGTATATTGTGCTATGCCCAGACCCTCAATAAAAGTGTCCAACCCAACACTCGTCTCTATCCTTCCTTTCTTACATAGCCCTACTTTATTGGATGTATAATTAATTATGCAGATATAAATAGGCGGTGTATCATTATTATTTATTATTCTGTTACTTTCCTTCCATATATTATTATCCAATCGTTGACCTGCCCGGGATTTGCCCCGGTTGCCGACTGCTAGCACCACCACCGGGCGTTTGCCTCAGCCGGGCAGTCACTCTCCTAAGCGATTTCAAACTTTTACCAGTATGCCTGTTTATTGTGCTATGCCCAGACACTCAATAAAAGTGTCCGACCCAACACTCGTCTCTATCCTTCCTTTCTTACATAGCCCTACTTCATAGGGAGTATAATAATATTAAGGGAGTATAATAATATTATACGTATATAAAGTGCCGGAGTAAACGTCTAATAATAAATATATTCTCCGAGAGCTTATATATATGTTGTATTATCTAATAATGTCCAACCGCTGGCCGGTGCCTGCGAGCCCGGGAGTACTCGATAGTGGCGCCAGCGCCGGCTTCCGCTGCCTGGTCGCCATATTTCACCAGTGTTTACCCTGATTTGAACAAGTGCAAAGAATGATGCGGTACAAGAAGACAGCCCCATGTGTCTACTGATTTGTCTGACGCAGTAGCACCAAATGCACGGCAGATGGACCGCATTTGGAATGGGGGTCCGTTGAGGAACTGTTATGTAACAAGGGCAGTGATGCGGCTCGGGAGAACTGGGCCAGTCAACAGCTGACGACTGGCCTGGTCACGGGACGGGACGGGACGTGAGGCGGTCGGTGTCACATGCGGTTCAAAATGTGCAGGGATACCGTATGCGAAAGGCAGGAGAGCAGGGAAGACATGTGACACTGTGACTGGGAGGACACTGTGACTGGAGTATATACCGAGGGGACTGTGAGCACCGACCTCTCGGTATGCAGGGAGAATTACACCACAGGAGAGTGTCGATACTATCGACACCAGTGTAGGAGGGAGCGCGGAAACTGTTGAGTACCAATATGCATGTTATGAGAGGACAGGTGTCTTGGGCCAGTTGGCGGCTGCCGGAGGGCGCCATTTGTGACAGTCGACTTGAGATTGAATTCGGTGACGCCGACTGCATCGCGGTGAGGATTAGAGAGGAAATCAGGATGAAGCCCATAACTTTCCGTGTGAGCGCCACTTGTGTATTAGGAACTTGTACTTGTGTGCATTATGTTGCTGGGGTGAGGGCCCTGCTCAAACCATGCCGGGTGTTTGTGGAGGCATGAATGAGAGGTGAAGTAGATCGGGACTGCATCTACATATTGACAGAAGTGGTCTTTGGTTTTTGTGTGATCAATAGTGATTGCGTGTTGACATACGATGCTATGAAGCTGAAGAAGACCGCAGCATGGGTTTGTTTGTTTGTTGTTGTTTTATGTCCTAGCAACATCTAAGGTCATATCAGGACAGGTACCGACTTGTGACAGTACACACTCATGGCGATTTTATAGTGCTGCCCCACTGGGAAATCAGGCCGCCGGCACCATGACCCGATATCCCACTCAGTCACATTATCCTGACACCGAGCTAACCAGCCTTTGCCCTATCCTAATAATGCCAAGCACCAGGCTAGGAAGTGACAAGTAGCAATTTTTAAGTCATTGGTTTGTCTCGACCGGGAACCGAACTCGTGAACTCCCGATCTTCCACACATGAGGCCTGTGCTCTACCGATTCGGCCACCGTGCCGGGTCCCACAGCATGGGAGTCGGAGGTCTTGTGTAAAAAGTTTAACGAGGAACTTTCTACTGGTGTCATCTGAAACTGACACTAAACCTATTTGCACTCATGGTGTTTTTTGTTGTGCCAAAGGACGATGGAGGTGGACACACTGTGGTCGATTGCAGCAGGCCCCATGCCGAATCAGTTAATACATGTACCAATAAGATCGCAAAAAAGTTTTCTTACAAGGGGTTCGATGATGTTACCAATGTTATGGAACGGGGAGATTTTCTATGCACTGTTAACATTAAAGATGCTTATAGGGCAGTTTCGATTCACCCTGATGACAGTCCCAGGCAGGGCCTACTCGGTAGAGTGGACATAGATGGGGACTATGCCCATTTTATTGACAACCGGCTATGTATGGGGCTGTCATCGAGCCCTTACATGTTTTCCATGATATCTAATTTTGTTGTGAAATGTGCTGCTAGGGAAGGAGTCCATAGACTGATACATTACCTAGACAATTTTTGTGTGATAGGAGGGGACCAGCAGGGGGCAACCAGGGACCAATGGATATTGGTAATGCTCTTATGCCGTCTGGGGTTTTATATCAATTTCCAGAAGGTCAGTGCAGTTGGGGCCTCGGTGAGATTTCTAGGGATAATTATTAATTACCTGACCTTAGAGCTAAGCCTTCCTCCATATAAGCTAGAGAAGACATTGGTGACACTTCAACAACTTCGTTTGTGGCCATCGAACCGGTCAGGTGGACGGCATAGAAGGGGAAGGAATTGGAGTGGGTTGGTGGGCTGCTTGCGCATTGTGCCAAGGTTATTCGTGGTAGTAGGACATTCACCAGGCATATCTATGATCTGATGGGAACCCTGAGGGAACCTTTTCATCATGGACGGTTAGATGGCAGGCTCCGGGAGGACTTGGCCTGGTGGCTCTCATTTTCCCGCAAATTCAATGGGAAGGTGAAGATCCTAGGCAAGTTTGCCCCTGTGATTAGCACATATAGTGATGCTTCTAAATGGGGCTATGGCGCCCTCCACGGGGGGGGGGGGGGGGGGGGTGGGTCATCGAGGCGTTTGACGCGATTGAGAATGCCAAACTAGAGGGATCTGAGGCCATCACTATTACCCACCAGATAAGAAGGTCTGGGGGGCCCACATCAATGTGCAAGAAATCTGGGGGGTCTATGCCGGCTGTGTTAGATGGTGTGATGGCTGGTGCGACAGTACAGTCATAATCATCACCGATAGTGCGGTGGTGCAAGCGGCCCTAAACACAGGAAGCTCTAGCAGTAAGGAGATAATGTTCTACTTAAGGAGGCTATTTTGGTTAGCAGTTGAACATAATTTTGTATTTGGATCGATATACATCAGGAGTGAGGTAAATGGCATATGAACGCAGGAGTGGGGAAAGGATCAGGGGAATAGACGCTGGCGGCAGGCTATGCTGTAGGTCGATCTTTGACAAACCATCTTCTCTTACAGGGCTGGTGACACTGGAAGTGGAACAGAAGGCGCTCCAAGCCCAGTGCTACTCAAAGAATTCAAAGTTGTCCAGGGGGGTACATACCAAGAAGTATTTAGAATTTGTTAGCCTGGACATGGGGTCCTGCTCTTCTTTTTCTTTCTCAGAGGAGCAGGTGGCATTATATGCTACATGGTTATCGCGCACACTGAAGTATGGGTCTGTGCAGAATTATGTTAGTGGCTGAACTACTTCTTGAGGGTGAACGGTGAACCCCCTATACACTACACTAATTTTGTACTATCATCGACCTTAAAGGGTATCATGCGCTCTAAAGGGGACGAGTCGCGGAGGGCTAGGCCCATCCTGGCGAAGATGTTGAGGGCAATTTTTTCTGAACTAACATGTAACAGAGGGCATGTAGCATGGCGTGTGGCCATATTGTGCACTTTCAGGGGACTTTTGAGGAAGTCGCAGGTGACAGCTTCAGACTCAATGTTAACGAGGGCGGACTTTCAATTCCATGACTGGGGCCTAGTTCTAAAACTATACAGTTTTGGGAGAGAGTCCTAGAGATATCCATAGCCAGGTGTGCAGATGGAAACTATGTGCAGTGTTTTGGACCGAGTATCATTTTCGTCAGATACCAGCGGGGGATGGGGACGGATCCTTCAGAATACCTGGGAACTGGGATCATTCCCGATGCCCTATTTAACGTATCAGGATACGTTAAGACTGTTCGCTGCCAGGGCAGGCCTTGACACGGCACACTTGTCTTCACATTCCTTGAGGCGCTGGGGATGCACATTCCTGCATATGTGTGGGGCGAGCATTGAACAGCTGAAAGTGATGGGTGATTGGGTCTCGGAGACCTCTATGCCTATATCAAGAGCCCCCCTGGGCTCTAGGATTGTAAATGACATGCATGTGTTGGCAACTCAGAGTTTGAGGCATGCGTTGCTCGGGTTGGAGGGTGTGGGGGGGTGGGGGTGGGCTGCGGGGGAAGAGGTGCCGGTGTGCCTCCTTTGGCATCTATTGCTAGCCAAAGCAAGCAATAAAGATTCTCCATCCCATATCAAGTATGCTTCTCTCCTTTGTTTGTATGTAGGCTAATTTATATATTCATATATGTGTCTATATAGCCACGTATATATGCCAGCGTATATGCGTGTGTAGGATTCGCACTGCTCCTCTCCCGCGATGCGCGGACACTCGTCTGCTAGGCATGGAGGGCCTGCTTGGGGCGCCAGGTGGACTATATATACAAACCGGTGCCGGCGACTCGCGCTAGTTCGCTTCAGCCGGCAATGCAGCAGATACTTCCATTCGCTTTTATTCGCTTACCTGAGTCTACCAGTTCGCCTTCTACCTGTGTCTACCTGTTCGATTGCAAACACAGTCTACCTGTTACCTGTGTTCTCTGCTTATGCCATGACTGATCAAGTGGAGGGTGATCAACCTGACCTGCGTACCGGGAGCCAAAACTTGCAGTAATTTACCATCGATTATATCGCTATGCTACTTGTGTGTCGAGTTATGAAAATCGACCAAACGGACAATGGAAAGGATATCGGGAAGGCCGTATCGACGCCGTTGTTTCCAGTGTGATCGACGCGAAAATCATCGATATTTGAATAATTTATTGTCGACACTATTTGCCATTTCAGGGTTTCAATGTGTGTGTCGATTGATAGTTGGACAAAATATATTACTGATTCATACACTATCGTACACATAACATACACATTCGCTATCCTACATATAGAAAGTAAACAAGATGGCGGTTGGCGCGAAAATATTTTGAATGTCGATGCACTTCACAGTAGAACACTACGCTTTCATGTGTGTCAAAATTAATTTGACTGTCGATGTCTACTAAGCTATAAGTTATAAATACTGTGATTGTCGATTATTCGACAGACAAATGCCAACATTTTACTTTATTTTATTCTTTAACTTATAAAGCTACACAAGATGGCGGTTGGCGGGAAAACAGTTTGAATAAGATGTCATTGTAGACTACACTCTGATAGCTTGTGTGTGTCGATCCACGACATGCGTGACGCCAGCCTGAGAGTCGATGTTAATTCACCAACATGCTTTACATACCATGGCTGTTGGACCTGCCATATATTGTAATAGTGAAACATATGATGACATTTGCTGAAAATATGATGACAACTTGAACTGCCATATGATGACACTTATATTTTTATGACCCAGCAATTACGCACTCTACTACTTACATAGGGAAGGAATTATATTTTTATCACACTGCCGTTTATTGACGACTATACCTGTCTAACACTATCTAGTCAATCTGTCACTATTGTGCCTGGATATGAGGACTCACCTTCACTGCCATTATCATTTTTAATTACTTTGTGACTTTTTATTGTTTATGTCTCGGACCCCGTTCTCCTTAGCGCCATTTAATTTATTTCCCGGCACCCTATAATTGTCACATCTCCAGCACTCCGATAAGCTTTTTGTGATTATCAGTGACAAATCCTGCCACTTATTTTTCCTTGTGACTATATCCTTGTGACTATATTTGACGCCATTTGCCTGATGCCATTTATCCGCCATCTTTTTTCCGGCACCGGCTATGCCCAAGGCATATTGTGCGTTCTGCAGTAGAGTGCACTCTGAGCCTGTGAACGTGGACTGTCCATCTATGGCTTCGAATAAGCGAATTACTCGCTCATGCGCTGGGAGAGAGGGCGACACGATGGCAGAGAGTGGAAAAGGTTGCATGGCTGCAGAGGAAAATGGGCTTGTCATTGACGATGAAGCCCTTGCTAAGGAGGAGCGTGAGATCGGCGAGAGGATTCGTAACCTGGAGAGGCGCAAACGGGTTGCGGAATTGGAACGCATCGAGCGCGAGCTGCGCGAAGACGTCGCCAACTTGACCCTTGGCCGCACACGCAAGAGAGGGAGGGAGCCGAATACTCGGCGGGCACATGACCGGGGAAGCGACCAGTCATGCCATCCCTTGGAGGAACAGAGTGGGACCGAGAGGCGTTCAAGGGCCCATACTCTCAGCCATGAGCGGAGCCCCTCCCGTGAGAGGCGGAGGAGACGCCATAGACGACGGAGCTACAGCACTAGTTCATCAGATGAGCACTCAACCAGTCGGGAGAGGAAGGCGTAGTAAGTGGTCGCTTCGCCATCATGTAGAGGATGGGAAGGATGTCAAGAAAGTGACCGCCTTCGAGCTAATTGAGGCTTCGGTTAATTGGGCAGTCGCCTTTAAGGTATCAGATGGGGATAAACTCTTAAGACTCCTAAAACACTTGGGTTACATAGCGGGCAAGGCCAAGTCGCGCACCTTTATTGAGAAAACCCATGCCAACTATGATCGGGCCATTAGGTTTGTTTGTTGTTGTTTTACGTCCTAGCAACATCTAAGGTCATATCAGGACGGGTACTGACTTGTGATAGTGCGTACTCATGGCGACTTTATAGTGCTGTCCCACTGGGAAACCAGGCCGCCGGCACCATGACCTGGTATCCCACTCAGTCACATTATCCTGACACTGAGCACACCAGTCCTTGCCCTATCCTAATAATGCCGAGCACCTGGCTAGGAAGCAACAAGTATCAATTTGGAAGTCATTGGTTTGACTCGACTGGGACTCGAACCCACGACCCCACAATCTACCAGCATGGGAGACGGACGCTCTAACTCATTCGGCCATCCCGTCTGGTCGGGCCATTAGGAAGCTTGCTGCCACTGAGGGATTTGACGCTTTCTCATCCGGGAACCCCGAAATAGCATTGAAATATTATGCTTTCGAATATATGAAAAAGGGGGGGGGGCTCGGTTTCGAGTGGCAATAAAAATAGAACGGGTAGTATGGCTAGCTCCAAGCATCTCTTTAGGAAGGACGGTAAGAAGCCCTGTTTCGCGTTTAATAAAGATGAGGGTTGCTCCCGTGATGGCAAGACCTGTAATTACGGCGACTGGTGCTCCCGCTGTGGCAGCAAGTCTCACATCAGAAATAAGTGCAGTAAAGATTACGGGCCTGTCGGGCGCCGAGGTCGGCGTATGACCGGATTGTGCCGGGAGGTTGGGAATGTGGAATTTAGTCCCGACCTTATCAACGAGGTATATTGTGCTACCGACTTGACCTCTGCCCACCCGTCTGCCCCCCTGAGTCGATTGTCCCTATTTGTGCTAATGTGAAACAGCCGTTGATGTTCCACCCTGGCCATGTTGTGGAACACGGCTGTGGTGTGAGAACAGATACTTGCCGTAAGCGGACTGCGGCTCATGACCGCTCTAATGACATTGTGGTCGCTGGTAATGACTCTGGGCTTTGTGATGCCTTTGTCGAGGTTTGCATCGAGGTCGCTCAGGAGACTGAGGTCCCGGCACGCACTAGCATTGCTATGCCTGATTGCCCTGCGATAAATAGTGACTGGTTGACAGGCCGGTGCGTTGGGCCTATCCTCCGTGTCAAAGCTTGTGACCTCCATAATCCTGTGCATGAACTTGAATTTGAGGTTTCACGTGACTGTCTGAATGCTGTCTGTTCTTGTGTACATTTTATTTGTCACCGCCGAGTGCAATTGAAGCCATGTAGGATTTTTTGTGAATGCTTCTTTCGAGGCGAAATTGACCTCGCAGGGGTCATCTTCGGCTTTAAAGTTATTAACCCCTCATGTGATGCTGTCTATTCATGCCCATTTAGAGCGGCCAGGGTCCTTAGCGAGAAACTTTTTATCGATAAGAAACTTTCTAGCGAATTAAATTGTGGCTATATAAGCAAGGCGGATAGCGCTCGTATTTGTGTGCATAATGTCTTTGCCGTCCCTAAGTCGAGCGGTGAAGGTCTTCGCACAATTATTGACTGCAGTAGGCCAAGTGAGCATTCTGTAAACAACTATGTGGACGAGGTAACTAACACCTTTTCTTACATGAGTGTTGATGATTTAGCCTTTAATCTTGTCCGTGATGACTACATTGCTACTAATATTCAGGACGCCTATCGGGCCGTCTGCATTCACCCGAGTGACCGTCCCCGTCAGGCAATCTGCTGGGATTTTGTTAGCGGTGCCGGGTTAGAGGTCTTTTTTGATAACTGTTTATGTATGGGGCTTTCCTCTAGCCCATATATCTTCAATCGGATTTCTGATTTTGTCTTGCGCTGTGGTGTGCGTGAAGGCGTCGATAGGTCAGTTAATTATTTAGATGACTTTGCCATCATTGGCACTACCTATCAGGAATGCCTTTCGAACCAAAACAAATTTGCTGCCATCTTGAGGAGACTTGGGTTTTATCTGAGCTATCCCAAACTTATCACCCCTTCTCAACGCACCAGGTTCCTTGGCATTGAAATTGATAGTGTTGAACTCCAGCTCCGCCTCCCCTGCGATAAGTTGGCCAAATTAAAAGATCAATTATTACTGTTTTTGGGCAAACGTAAGGCCACACGTAAGGACCTGGAGCGCCTAGGTGGGCGCCTCGCTCACTGCGCTACGGTTGTCCGAGGGGGTCGCTCTTTCTCTACCTGTCTCTATGACACTATATGCCAACTTTGGAAACCATTTTTTAAATTCCGCCTGAACGATGAGTTCAGGTCTGAGCTGAATTGGTGGCTAGACTTTGTCGAACGTTTTAATGGCTACGCAAAACTATTGGGCAGCCATGCCTCTTCAGTAGCGGTATATAGCGATGCGTCGGATTGGGGCTTTGGAGCGACTCACTCGGGCGATTGGTTAGTAGGTAACTTCGAGGTAGAAGATATCGACCTCCCTTCTGAGGTTGGTCATCATTTTGCAGAATCGATCCCCACCGCTGCTGATGGCCATATTAATTTAAAGGAGATGTGGGCAGTGGTTGCCGCCTATCGGCGTTGCGGGCCCCTTTGGCAGGACAAGTGTGTTGTCTTTATCACCGACAATAATACTGTGAGGGCGGCACTCGCCACCGGACATTGTGTCAACAAACAAATTATGACTTGGGTCAAAGAACTCTTTTGGACTTCAGTTAATTATAATTTTGTCATAAAATCTGTCTACATAAAGAGTAAGCAAAATGTGACTTGCGATGCCCTCAGCAGGTGGTGGGACTATTCTAGCAGAGACCGAATATCTTGTGTCGACCCCACAGGGCTGATGTATTGTGCACATATTTTTAGGTGACATTTTCCTTTATTACAGGTCTAGTGCAGCTGGAGGTCCAAGTTAGGTCGATGTCTGGCCAATATTATTCGGACAATTCAAGATCGACCAGGTCAATGCAGATGCGGAAATACCTCGCATTTATCGATGAGTTCCGTGGCTTGCTCTCGCCTATCCCCTGACCATCTTCCCAGGTTGCCATTTATGTCATCTGGCTATCCCGCACTTTAAAGTATTCCTCTATAACAAATTATGTCAGTGCCGTAAACTTTTTTCTTAAGGCTGAGGGCAGTCCTCCAATCGATTTCTCTTCCCACCAGATTAAGACCGTCATGGGGGGGCTAAGCGTGTTTTGGGGTGTGCTGTGAAAAGGGCGGCCCCTTTGCTGCCAGGTGAGCTTTTGAAGATGTTCGCTTTATTATCAGAGCGTGGCGGACATGTTTGCGCTCGTGCAGCCATTCTAACTGGTTTCAGAGCTCTCTTGCGCAAGTGCCAATTGACTGAGTCTGCCTCGGTCCTTAGGCGATCAGATTGAGTTTTTTCAATGGGGAATGGTTATTTCAATATGTAGGTCTAAAACCATCCAATTTTCAGAAAGGGAGTTATTGATCCCTGTCGCCCGTGTCCCAAATACCTCTCTTTGTGCTGTCTATTGGGTCGAGAAACACTTCAGTCAGGTCAAGGTAGCCCCTGATGCAGCGGCTTTTCAAATCCCTGCGGTTGATGGGGGCTTCAGACCCCTTGATTACCATACTTTACAAACTACTATAAAGTTATTCGCTGCTGACGCGGGTCTTGACCCAAGCAAGTTCTCCTGCCACTCTCCGGAGGGGCGGGTCTACATTTCTCGCCCTCCAGGGCGCATCTATTGACGAGATAAAGGTCAGGGGTGACTGGTCCTCCGATTGTGTCTACAAATATATTATTCGCCCGCTTGCCAAGCGCATTGTATCAGACATTAGGGTGGCATCCACCTTGAGTTCCATTATTGATTGAGGGTGTTTTTTTAGCTAATCTGTCTGGGTGGGTCCGGGGACCTTGGCACTTTGGCCCGGCCAGATTATTTATATATACACTGCATGTACTATTTAATGCTGAAATAAATATATCTACCATCCGAGTTTGCTTCGTGCCCATCTTACAGCCACGTAGCCAGCGTATATGCGTGTGTAGGATTCGCACTGCTCCTCTCGCGCGGTGCGCGGACACACGTCTGCTAGGCGTGGACGGTCCGCTTGGGGCGCCAGGTGGACTATATATATAAACCGGTGCCGGCGGCTCGCACTAGTTCGCTTCAGCTGGCACTGCAGCAGATCTTTTACCGGTAGGGCACTTTGGCCCGGCCAGATTATTTATATATACACTGCATGTACTACTTAATGCTGAAATAAATATATCTACCATCTGAGTTTGCTTCATGCCCATCTTACATATTTATATATGTGTCTATATATAATATATTTGTATAATATATATGCATTATATCTATCTTATATATGTAGAAAGCTTGGCTATGTAATATAATAAAGAGCATTATGCATTATATCTATCTTATATATGTAGAAAGCTTGGCTATGTAATATAATAAAGAGACAAGCAGGTAATGGGTTGGACACTTTTATTTAGCATCTGGGCAAGACCAAAGACAGGCCAAGGAGCGCCCTAGGCAACTCCCCCCCCCCCCCCGCCCCTCCCCACCCCCCGCCCAAAGAGCCGCATAGATAGGTAGACATGGGTAGTGTGGTGACATCAGGGAACCTATGTGGTGTAATGGTTAGCACACTGGCCTGGAATGCAAGAGGTGTGGGTTCGATTCCCACTCTAGGCCCAATATTTCCCATTTTCATGCCCCTTAGACATATGTACATGTGTCTATATAACAATAAACTGTATATGTCCAAATAGATGAGAACTGCGCGAGTGCAGACACATGGATGTGCGTCGATTCAAAATTAAAGAATTTCATGGATTTGTTTTTGTTGTGCCTCTGGAATTGTGCCTCGTAAATTTATGCATGCTTTCAATCTTGAAATGGGGTGTGTGCTTCAATTGGGTAGCGTGCTTCTATTGGGACATATTCGGTATATACAGCTGTAACATATAAAGTCTAGTTATGAGCCCCCCATAGAATATACAGCACACACTGTGTATAAATGCCCAATTTTCTACTTTAATAAAAAGACAAAAATATCTCTCCTTTACAGGTGTTTGAGTTCTACACAGTTACAAGTACAACCCCACAGATATACGCATGTTTCTACAACCCCAACTCCACACACAGACGGACGCGCCATGTCTTTGTTGAGTTATTAGTACGTTGGCAGTTGGGAGTCAGCTGGCCTCTGAGCCGAGCTGAGCCAGCACTTGAGAAGCACCCAATGAGAAGGTGGGGGGACGGGTTGGGAGCTACACCGTACACCGCCACCTATTATCCAGTTATGGCACTCTCAGCGTCTGGGGTCACGTGTTGGTCATGTGACCCTGCCATACATACTGGTCGCTGCGAGCCGGCCATCAATGATGAGGACACAATGGTGGGGCAATCAGGCACTCGGTGTGGGTTAACATGGTGAGGGTGGTGGGTGGGTGTGGGTGTGGGTGTGGGTGTGGGTGTGGGTGTGGGTGTGGGGGTTGGTGTGGGTGTGTCATGTGTGTGTGGTGGGGGTGTGGGGTGTGGGGGTGTATGGGTGTGGGTGTGGGTGTGGGGGTGGGGGTGGGGTGTGGGGTGTGGGGTGTGAGGCGTGGGGTGTGTGGTGTGTGTGGGTGAATGGTTTGGTGTATGGGTAGGTGTGGGGGTGAACGGTTAGGTGTATGGGTAGGTGTGAGGGTGAACGGTTAGGTGTACAGGTACGTGTGTGGGTTGTACGGGTAGGTGTGTGGGTGTGCGGGTAGGTGTTGGGGTGTTCGGGTAGGTGTGGGGGTGTGCGGGTAGGTGTGGGGGTGTTCGGGTAGGTGTGGGGGTGTACGGATAGGTGTGGGGGTGTACGGGTAGGTGTGAGGGTGTATGTGTAGGTGTGGGGGTGTATGGGTAGGTGTTGTGGGTGTATGTGTATGTGTGGGTGTGTATGTGTAGGTGTGGGGGTGTATGTGTAGGTGTGGGGGTGTATGTGTAGGTGTGGGGGTGTATGTGTAGGTGTGGGGGTGTATGTGTAGGTGTGGGGGGTGTATGTGTAGGTGTGGGGGTGTGTGGGGGTGTGGGGGTAGGTGTGGGGGTGTATGGTTAGGTGTACAGGTAGGTGTGGGGGTGTATGGGTCGGTGTGGGGGGTGTATTGGGTAGTTGGTGGGGTGCATGGGTAGTTGTTGGGGTGTGGGAGTGAAGGGGGATGGGTGAAGGGGGATGGATGGTGGGGGTGGTGGGGTGGTGGTGGGGTTGGGGGTCGGGGGGGGGGGGTTGTGGGTGGTGGAGTGTGGTGGGGGTGGGGGTGGAGGGAGTGCTGGAAGGGGGCAGGGATGGTGCTTCGGTGCTTCTGACGTTATCTACAACAACAGCAAAAAAGGATAGATTGATGATAGCAAGATGGGTTGATTGAAGGAGCTCTTATTTCGGACTTTTTTTTGGAGGTGGGGGGTGGGGGGTGGGGGAGGTTTCTTTCTGGGTGCGTTTCGGTAGAATCTGTCTTCAACGGAAATGTATCATTTCCTTTGTGTTTTCCTGGGTGGAAGTGCTCTAGCCTTACGCAGAACCAGAAACGGAAAGGTGTATTTACACAATGTGTTTGTAATCATAGATTTCCTGAACTTTTAAAGTTGCATAGTCAAATGGTTTTGAGTTTGTATCATTTTCTGAGATAAATATCACAGCTTAATCGATTGTTATCTACATTACATTGGCTGGAAGTAACTTTGGTTTTAAATTGCTAAATTTGGAGATATTTGAAATGTAAACATGCCAAGTTAATTTAGGCACACTTGTATAAAGTGACCTCCAAAGACTTCTGCAGTAACAGGTTCTAATAAAATGACTTAGTATCTCTTTCGGTTTAGAAACAACGCTTAATAAGCGCACCAGTATCTAAGTTGGATATGTAGGTTCAAATGTAGATAAGTGCTTAGCTACAGACAAGTTTTTACATTTATTGGACTATGCCACTAGCCTTCATGATACGCCACCCGGCCTGCGCGCCGAACTAACCACCGTTCGGGCGAGAGTGAAACTACTGCTCCTGCCTGCAGCGGCTTCATCTGCTGTCACCTGCACCTGTCACCTGCACCTATCTCCTGAACCGGTCACCTCCTGCTGTCACAGTGACTTTGGTATAGTACTTAGTTATTGCTCCTTGGACCTATGCCTAGAGACTTTTGTGCCCCATGTGGTTGTGTTCACCTTGCACCGATTGACGATGGGTGCACCCGACACCCGGCATGGACACGTCATGCTACGCGTCAAAGTTTGCAGATGGCCGAAAAAGACAGGCTCAAGTCAGAGAAGCTTCTGAAACTGGTGGGTTTGGTGCTTCCAGTCGTCACGGACTAGTCATTAAATGACGAAGAGCGATCATTGTTGGAACGGCTGCACTCATTGGACAGTCGACAGCCCATGTGATCTCTAGCTGAATAAACCAATCGTTGAACAAGACTGAAGGCATTCGAGTGGTTTCTACAAACGCTACATGGTGTCAGATATCGGCACGAACAGACAACCATGGCTTCAGCAAGGTCGGGACTCAGACCACCCACAGCATTAAACTTGGAAGGGAACCTTGTGGTCAACTGGACAAGTTGTCTAACAGTGTACAAGATACACGCCGGTGCAGCGGGATTCACCAGCAAGCCCGAAACAACTGTGTTTTGGCTTATCAAGGCAATCAGGGACTATTGTAAAGGAAAGTCAAATGAAACCATGGTATGTTACCAGTTTAATATGTTCAACCAAAAGGCACATTTGAGTGCGCTCGACTGCGCTCGACTGCGCTCGACTGCGCTCGACTGCGCTCGACTGCGCTCGACTGCGCTCGACTGCGCTCGACTGCGCTCGACTGCGCTCGACTGCGCTCGACTGCGCTCGACTGCGCTCGACTGCGCTCGACTGCGCTCGACTGCGCTCGACTGCGTTCGACTGCGCTCGACTGCGTTCGACTGCGTTCGACTAGGTTAGCCTCTACTGCGTTCGACTAGGTTAGCCTCTACTACGTTCAACTATGTCCAGTAACGTGTATGTGACCGGGCCTTATACGTGTTGGCAAGAGGACGGACCATACGTTTCAAGCTTGACACAGGCTCAGAGGCCAACATTATACCAAGCAAGATATTCCACACACTAGCTACCGGAACACTCATGCGGACACGGTGCAAGTTGATAACTTACAGTGGCCGGCAACTCAGCGCGGAGGGAGAAGCAGAGCTGCCAGTACGGGGACATAGGATACGGTTCCAGATTACGAACAATGGGTGCACAATTCTAGGCAAGGAATGGTGGGTGCTACTCAAACTGATCAACCGTGTAGATGCAGTGGGTCAACACACAACACAAGGAAGGCAAAGAGGCTAAACATACCAATGATCATCGTTTATTAACATATGACAATTCATTGATGTTCTTGTTTATTTGCTTGTTTGTCCTTTGCAAGGAGGATGACAATCTTGATAAAACAAGTAAAACCTATATATTGAAAGGGAGATGTATATGTATATATACATCTGTATGGAATGCCAGGAACGTGAACCGGGCTGCATCCACAAGTGGTCACGTGACGTCGACAGCCCGTGTGATCTCTAGCTGAATAAACCAGTCGTTGAACAAGACTCAAGACGTTCGGGTGGTTTCTACAAACACTACACAGGACAAGTGGTCACTAACCAAAGAGTAGAAGCAGCATTGGAGTTGGGCAGCAGTTTGGATGACTGAACAGCCCTTTTCAGGAATGCACTGCTTCTGCGCTGGGCTCGGCTAAAAAAGGTGCCCTAACCATTGCCTGCTTCATCACCTAACTGGTCAGCTTACTGCGGCGGGCGGCTATCCCAACAATACGGTCAAAAGAAAAAGCTGAAACAAGGTTTGCTAAACTTAGCAACATGGAGTGTAATGATAGTGATGGAAAACAAGAACAAACACAGAACTGAACAGTGGACTGCACTAGTTGCAAGAGAACTGGGAAGATACAATGTTGACATCGTTATACTGAGTGAAACCCGCTTTGTTGGAGAAGGTTCTCTCCAAGAGATTGGGGTAAGTCACACCTTCTGCTATATTGGACAAACACCAGAAGAAAGATGGGTAGTTTGGTGGTCTTTGCAGTGAGGTCAAACATTGCATGCAAACTATAATCTATATCAAAAGGAGTAAATGATCGTCTAATGACATTGAAATAAACATCATCTGGAAACAGGCATGTGACAGATAGCAGTGCATATGCTCCAACCATGACCAATGCTGATGAGATCATGGACAAGTTCTATGAAGACTTGGAGCAAGAGCATGCCACTACACCAAAGAAAGACAAGCACATCCACGTGGATGACTTCACTACCCTCATTGGAAGTGAATCACAGCCATGGGAAGGCAGGTTAGACGAGCACAGCATTGCTAAGAGTAAAAGCAATGGATTTATTCTTCTAACATGTGTTGAACACTATTTTGTCATTACAAACCTTCCAAAAAGCCAACAAGTACCTGGCAACATGGAAGGACCATGCTCAAAACACTGGCACCTGATTAACTACATCACATGCAAGGGCTATATTTATTCTATGAAGAATTGACAAGTTATGAGAGGAGCTGAGTGGTGGATTGACCATCGGCTCTTACGTTCCAAACCATCTCCAGTTTGCTCCACCAAAATGTCCACAAGGAAACAAACCACTAAAGAGGCTATATCTTGGTAAACTAAAGTCAGTTGGAACACACTGACTCTGCTAGGCCAAGTGTTAGCAGACAAACTAAACTCTGATGAACGACATACCAAGTTCTGGGCATTAATACTCACACAACATGCCTCTTCTATAGCCTGACTGAATGACGCCAAATCCATGCTGAAGAAAGCTGAAATGTGTGACTCATGGTACATCTCCAAAGCAAACAAGCTTCAAATATTTGCAGATGAAGAAAACACCAAGAACTTCTATGAATCACTCAATACTGGATAGGTTCCAACTTCAAGTGGTTCCTCTCCCTTGATGAGCTTGGGTGAGGAAACTCTGCAGACAAACTGACTTATCAGAGACCTGCTGTTTGCTGACAACTGTGCTTTGGTTGCTCTGAGTGAGAATGACCTTACAGAAATCAAGGATGAATTCTCTACAGCGGGACAAAATTATGGATTGTCAATCAGCCTGAAGACGACAGCAGTGATGTAGTACCCTGCTCCAGGAAAACTCCTAGGACTCCCCCCCCCCCCTCCCGCCCCCCAACAAAAAACACAAACCATTGGTGGAAAGACTCTGAATGTGACTGCCAACTTCACTTGTATAGACAGCACACTATCTCGCACTGATCACATTGACAATGAAATTACTCTGCAACTATCCAAGTCAAGTCCTGCATTTGGAAGACTCTGCAAAAAAAGTCTGGGATAAACAAAGTCTGAAGCTTCAAACTAAACTTCAAGCATACAAAGCTGTAGTTCTTACAGCATTGCTTTATGCCTTTGGATCATGGACACCATATCACCATCACAATAAGCAACTAAACCAATTTCCACTGTATGTCCTGATAGGAACTCATATGTTGCCAGGACGTAAAACTCCAACAACAAACCAACCAACCATTTTCATCTAGGCTGTTTCATGAAAATCATGAATATCAGTTGGCTCGATAAGATTTCACCCACTGTAGTCAGAGAGCAAAAATGGTCAGCACTGACTGCATGGTCATGAGAGTACAACTGAGGTGGGCTGGCCATGTAGTCCACATGGATGAGGATAGAGATGCTCTCTTCCACTGTGAACTTGTAAAATGACACACACATCAAGCTGGTCAGAAGAAAAGGTTCAAGGGCTGCCTTAAATACAACATTAAGAAATATAATCTCAGGATTGAAAGCTGGGAAACAGTGAACAAGGACAGGAGTTTAGGACATGCTTCTATTTGCAAAAGCACAAGTCAGTTTGAAACTGATCGTATATCTCAACCTACACATCAGCCCAAAGAAGAGTGTCTCTTTCACTCCCCAGACGATCTGACTGCAGCTACACACATACGTAATGTGCCACTGCATATTCTGACCACAAATTGGACTCATAGGTCATCGACGAGTTTACAACAAATGATGAGTTGCTGTCATCACCACCAATGGACAACAAAGAAGAAGCAAGACTTTCAGCTGTAGGGCCATTGCAGATTTGTCCAATCACCATAATGGCAGCCATTTGGTAAAATGGTTGCCAGAGGTTATTTTACAAGTAGGTCAAGATCAAGATCACCTAGAATCTTGATTCTAGCGGCTAAGCCTCCATATAAGGAAGGAAAGCAGTGGTCCCATTTAAAACACACTAACTACATATATCTAGCATTCAGTTTACTAAATAATACTAAAACCATTAACATATATTTAATATCGGTGGAGCTATGCATGCTTTCAAATTATGTCAGGTGAATAGTTCCCAATGTTTTCTTTATAATATTCAGTATTATAAGATCATGTTGTATGATGCAATGTTGTTTGACATGCTAGTGGTGAGGACAATTTCCATGACAATCCCTCTATTATTAACCAAGTAAGGCCTTCCAATGTAGTATTCCAGGTTTTCAATGAAATGCAATATTAGTTCTGAAAACACCGTCAACAACAGTGACACATGGAAGTGCACAGAACTGCTGTTTTGACACATTTGCATTGTCCTCTGTTACCCTTTTTACAACTACAGCGGAGGGTTTCGTGACAGTCCTGAGTTGCTTCCAGTGAACTTCCACCACCAAGTCACCTGGAGAATGGAGTTCAGCGGCTTCAACCATCAGCTCTCCCAAGCAGTTACCAACGTGTACTGAATCGGTGCTGATTTTGTTGACAGGGTAGTCCATCAATTGTTCTACCTTTCTGGGAGAGCAGCTGCTTGTGAGCCTGATTTGACTGATTTCTGGCTGATAGCACTGTCCGAGAATAATACCAAAACTCATCCTATAGATTCCATCCAGCCATCTATGGTGTCTTGGTTTACAGCTAAAGCACATAAGGCTCCAGTGATGTCATCAAAGGTCGTCCATGTATCCAATACCATCTTGCTCCTGCCATCAAAAGATGACAGTAAAGGCGCAACACAATGGAAAGTCTATGTATCGATCCGGACGAGTGCCATCACCATCTCATTAGCAGCTAAATGCTGAAAACTCTTCCGGGCTCCAAAGGCAATGCATGGCTCAGTTATGTTGAGACATGTGCTTTTCAGAGTCAAGGTCTATCACCCTAGTAGTGAAGAAGAACAGTTCAGACTTGTTGCTGTCGATGCGCAGAAACTCCAGTTTCCAGGAATGGCAGAACACATCTACAAACTCCCTTTCCTCTCTTGCTATGAACCAGACGGGATGGCCGAATGAGTTAGAGCGTCCGTCTCCCGTGCTGGTAGATCGTGGGGTCGTGGGTTCGAACCCCGGTCGAGTCAAACCAATGACTTAAAAATTGATACTTGTTGCTTCCTAGCCAGGCACTCGGCATTATTAGGACAGTGCAAGGACTGGTGTGCTCAGTGTCAGGATAATGTGACTGAGTGGGATATCAGCTCATGGTGCCGGCGGCCTAATTTTCCAGTGGGACAGCACTATAAAGTAGCCATGAGTGCACACTGTCACAAGTTGGTACCCGTCCTGATATGAACTTAGATGTTGCTAGGATGTAAAACAACAACAAACAAACAATCTCTTGCTATGCGCTTTGACCATCACACTATCAATGAGATATTCATCCCACACAATCTCTACTCTCCTAGACTGCTGCCATGCTGCACCTCAGACAGGATATATGGTGAGAACAATTGCTGTGCGAAATCAAAATGTCTTAGTAGCAGCAGGTCGTAGCATGTTCACAAGAATAGCCCCATCAAAGATGATGACCTGTGCTGTGAGGTTGAATGGATTTGCTTGTGAAATAACGAGGTCCTCCAAACAGTCCAGCAAGGCTGACTTGGTGCCAGTGCTCAACTTGACCATTTGCAACAATGCTGGGGGACACACTTGGTTTTCATGCTCAAGGAACTCATTCAGATTTCCATCACATATCTGAGATGCTAGAGAACAGGAAACAGTCATTCTTTAGGGATGAGAACTGTTGTTGGGACCTAGACTTCTCTCGAACTGGATACGGCTGAATAGAGGGAGGTTGTTCCTCATGGTGGAATTGTTGATGGACTTTGTGAGGTTGAGCAGGTGCTTGCTGACATATGTGGCATACTGGTCCAGTCCAAGTTTCTTAATAAGGTTCATAATATCAATAACTTCTGCATCTCCAATCTCTCTGGTATCAAGTACGAGAAGAATTACAGTGTTGTTTTAACAGAATGGATTGCTCATGTCTTCAATTTCCTTAACATCTCGTGCAAATGTCATTGGTGCATGCTTAGTTTGGTCATGGTGCCGGGTGTCAGTGTCCTTTCTCTTCTCAATAATCACACATGCCATCTTCAGCGCAGACATCATCCAACATCGCAGAGCTGCAGCATTCTCTGCCAGTCCCAAAACACCACCATCATCTTTCACGGAGGCATTGTTCTGCTTGTGAGCCTAGTCACTGGCAATAGCAGAGAAGCTATGTGTCATCTTCTTCACAAAAATGTTTCCCATCAGAAACACCAGGATGAGTACATATCAGTATAATAATGTCACACATGTGGACTGGTATCCATCTGGCATAGTCGTATGTCCGTCGATGACGAACCAAGGCACAATCTTGGTCAGGACATCTACATAGAGCAGGACATTAGCCTCTCTTAAGGCCCTGTCAGACCTTGCCGGACTGGGGAACCGGACACTGTCCGGTACTGTACGGCGATGTTCGGGTACCGTCCGGTACCCATCCGGCGGTGTCCGGTATAAATTTTGAACGTGTTCAAAACTTCTGCCGGATACCGCCGGACTGACGTGTCCGGTTGGTGTCCGGTATGTCCGGTACCCATCCGTTGGTGTCCGGTTTGTCTGTTGTCCGGTACATGTCTGGTACCCATCCGTTACGTGTCCGGTTCTCGTCTGGTACTCGTCCGGTACATGTACGGTGCATGTACGGTACTTGTCTGGTCGCCCGGCGCCAATTGACCCAATTCCGCTCCATTTCGATACATGTTGTGTACCGGAGAGCACCGGACTAGACTTTGTCCAGTGGTCTCCGGTACTCAGTCCGGTACGGTGTGACAATGACTTTATTGATCACATGTAAACCATCACCTTTATATCCAGCTCCAGGATGACAAACCAGATGAGAAGCCCAACAAACATCGCAATAAAGTGATTTTCAGCATGAGCCTCTGGCCAGTTCCACTGGATTCGTTTTGCAAATGTCTACAGATGTTGATCCACAGTGATGGTGGGTACCTGACCAGGATTAAGAACATCCACTGCCTGCTTCACCACATCCAATGAATGGCGAAGCATGTCGAATGATGACATCCAATGAATGGCGAAGCATGGCGACAGATTTGGCCTGGTCGTCAAAGAAGGGAAATGGAGAAGCAAGCACAACCCCGATCTCTGTGATTGCATTTAGTGGCTGAAGGCTAGCATGGAGTGCAGCCCACAAGATGACGTCATCCAAGGAGAGTCTCTGTGGAGATATCCAACAGCCATTCTTCCAAAATGATCCTAAATGTCCTAGAAGATAGAGAATGTTCATGAGGACTCATTTATGGGTCTGGGTGTGGAGCATGATGCCCAGGTAGATGGGCAATGGTGGCTCCGGGTCTTCGCTGTGCCCGGTGATATTAGGCCTAGCTGTGGCGGCCACCTCCCTCTGGAACATTACACTGTTGTAGATGAGTAGCTGTGAGAGGGTGAGGGCTGGTTGAGGCGAATACACAGAACTGAACGTGGTTGTGAAGTTGACCCATACAACACCATGGATACTTGTACTACAAGTGAAACTGGCACTGACTCCTCCTGGCAGAGGGCATCAAATGAGCCATTGAAGTCTTGCTTCATCTGGAATCTGTCTCTATGTGAGGGTCTCTGTGGAGATGTCCAGCAGCCATTCATCCAAAATGCACAGTCATAAGTGATAGAGAATGCCAAAATGCACAGTCATAAGTGATAGAGAATGTTCATGAGGACTCATTTATGGGTCTGCATTTGGAGCATGATGCCCGGATAGATGGGCAATAGTGGGTCCGGGTCTTCACTGTTCCCGCTGGTATTAGGCCTAGTTATGGCGGCCACCTCCCTCTGGAAAATTACACTGTTGTAGATGAGTAGCTGTGAGAGGGTGAGCGCTGGTTGAGGCGAATACACAGAACTGAACGTGGTTGTGAAGTTGACCCATACAACACCATGGATACTCGTACTACAAGTGAAACTGGCACTGACTCCTCCTGGCTGAGCCATTGAAGTCTTGCTTCATCTAGAACGTGTCTCTCTTCACTATGTGAGCAGCTCTGGCTAGATGACCTGCATCTTTTCTCACCATTGTGCTCACATGATTTCCTTTTTACGACTCCTATCACAACACAAACATCCTCATTACACATGACGACCACATCACAAACTTGCTTCTGAGTGTCCATGTCTGGGAAGTAACTCACAATTGTGTTCTTGAGTTTGGTGGAGTGTACATGCCTCACCACTATACTAGCAACATGGAATATCATTGTGACAGTTCTGATGTGTGATGCATATGCAACAAAATATATGTAAACATATAGACATGAGGTCTGCACACAACTCATGGGTCAATATTGTAATTTTGGAAAACGTGTATAACTCTGCTAATATTCGATGAATTTACTATTATTTTCCGGCATGCTAGATATACATAGTTATGCAGTTGATAGTATGTTGTAAATAATACCACTGCATTCCCCATCCTTGAAAATGAAGTAATATCCACTAGAATCAATATCATAGGTGGTCTAGAACCTGAGATACTGCTAAAATTAAAATAACATTCTGTAAAATGGCCACCATTATGGCCATGGGATGAATTTGCAATGCCCCTATAGCAAAATATCTTCCAGATAGCATGCTCTAATGGCCGGTGCACACCTACCGTTTGTGCCCCGTTTGTGCGCGCACACCTCCCGTTTCGCGCACAAAAATCGCTAGGTGTGCGCCCCCCGCGCACACCTACCGATTGCGATTCGCGCATAAAACTCAGTTTTTAGTGCTAAAAGCGGCCGTTTACGATTGCGATTCGCGATTCGAAAACGAATCGGCCCGTTTTCAGTTTTAAGCGGGTCGGGTCGAGTCGCGAGTTTTAGTGCGCGAATCGTAAACGGTAGGTGTGCACCGGCCATAACAGTGTGCCAAATCTACTGCTTGTACGTTAACAAGCACAATTCAATCAAAAGAATCCGCCGGAATATTGTCCTTTTCTAGGAATCCGGATTACCAAGCTAGGGAATGAACAGTTTAAATTCAGGATAATCTGACTGTGTGGGAAATAAGGTCATGGTGCCGACAGCCTGCTCTCCCAGTGGGACAACACTATAAAGTCGCCATGAGCGCACACTGCTATTTGTCGGTACCTGTCCTGATATGACCAGAGATCTTGCTAGGACGTAAAACTCCAAGAAAAAAAGTCAACACGCCATCCCTCATAGGAAGCCAGCTGGTGCGGTTCATGCGTCGGCCATCTTGTTTTAGTCTTACAATAAACAACGTTATCACAATCTAGATAGAACTTTACAAGGAAGAACCGAGAATCGGATGCATTTGAACGGGATCATCAAAGTGTAAAGGTTCAGTCACACATCACCGGATTGGGGAAACGGAAAGAAACCGAACAAAGTCTGTTGATATCCGGCAAAGTCCGGTTTGTGTCCGTTTCATATCCGATGCATATCCGTTGATATCCATTGATGTCCAGCCCGATCCGTTACAAGTTTTGAACATGCACAAAACTTGGAACGGATGCTGCCCGATTGACATCTACGGCACTTGTCCGGTTGTTGGCTATCTGTTCATGTCTGTTTCATGTATGTTCGTCCGGTGGCCTTTGACCCGATATCGCATCATTTTGACACATTCTAATAACACACTTTGATACTTATCATGCCCGAACACCACCGGACTAGACAATTCTGTCCGTTGCTCAATCCGGCATAGTGTGACAGGCACTTAGGCGAGAGTGACAAAAAAACATATTGATGGCCTCAGTACCACGTGACCACATCGCCAATCACAACCGACATCTCTTGTGCTGACAATAAACAAGATTTTAGCTTGTATGTTTAGTTTTTTTTTATCTCAGGGAGAATCACGCCGACATACTGACAAACTCAGCACTTGCCAGTGACCATTCTATTGGCCTGGCACTTGGCGATGCGATTGCGGTGCTGGGAATTGTTGGCTCACCGTCAAGATAATCTGACTCAGAGGGATACTACGCCACAGTGCCAGGGGTGCAATAATACAAAACCACAAGCCGTGCGCGCTGTCAAAAATGTGCGGCCATGTGACCTCATATGTTGCTAAGAGATGAAGCCCCACAAAGCTACACGTAAAACCCGTCTGTTATAGCATTCTGTGTGTGTGGTGTGGGGGGAGGGGGGGGGGGGAGAGTCCATACTTAATGGGTTGCATTTCAAGTCCGTGACCAACCTCGGAAAATGGTTGGTAGATTTGAAAGAAACAACTCCTGAAACTGGTCCATAGTTCAATAGGAATATAAATATAAAACTCAAATTTGAAGAAGAACAACTACCAGCCATATAAAATGACTGATCATTTTATCTGACATTGGTGGGTTTGTGTGGGTGCTGATGGTTCAATATTTCAAGAAGACCAATAATAAATTAACAGAATCATCATATACATCACTTGCAGGCGATCTCATTTTAAGAAAAGGTATTGTAAATACTTCGTTTAAATACCCCGCTATCATCTGTGGTTCTGGTTATGAATTAATTATACGTCACTTCCACTCAGGATAACAAACAAAGAAAACCCCAGAAAGAATAGGAACTAGGTCACATAGGTGTAATGCAGACGACAATTGGTGAGTGCAAATGATTACCCATAATCCTTGCTATCAGAAGACTCGTCCTCGTATCCCCGCATCCCCGCATCCCCGCATCCCCACCCCCACCTCCTCCCGACTCGCCGCGACTCGCCCCGACGCCTCCCGACTCGCCGGGACTCGCCCCGACGCCTCCCGACTCGCCGGGACTCGCCCCGACGCCTCCCGACTCGCCCCGACTCCTACCGACTCGCCCCGACTCCTACCGACTCC
This sequence comes from Branchipolynoe longqiensis, assembly GCA_030323885.1. Lineage (NCBI taxonomy): Eukaryota > Metazoa > Annelida > Polychaeta > Phyllodocida > Polynoidae > Branchipolynoe > Branchipolynoe longqiensis. Next base: position 83,287,604 of record CM059196.1, on the reverse strand, counting down.
TACCGACTCGCCCCGACTCCTACCGACTCGCCCTGACTCCTACCGACTCGCCCCGACTCTCGCTGTACTCCGTACCCCCCCCCCCCCCCCCCCACAACCAACCCGCCTCCTGTGCCTCCCTCACCCCCCCCCCCCCCCCCTCACCTCCCCCTTCCCCGTACTCCCCCCCCCCCCCCCCCACTTCCACCGACTGCCTCCCCCAGCATCCCCCCGCCCCCTACCTCCCCCTCCCCCTCCCTCCCTCGCATCCTGAATGTGTCTCCTGCTCACGCCGCCAAGTGTCGCCAGGTGCCGCCAGGTGCCACCACCGCACCGTGGAGTGTCACCAGTCAAAATGTCAAGCGCCTCTCAATGTGACGTCACCCGCTTGGCGCGCCACACGGCGGCGGCGCAGAGCGCATGCGCGACAGTCCCAACGTCCTTTCTTGACTGGGGTGGGAGGCCGTGCGACGTGGGGCCGGGCCAAGAACGAGCCAGGCAGTTGGCAGCCGGGTGGGACAGGGAGCCGGTCTCGTGTGTGGGGAGTTGTGAGCCTCGTGTGGTGTGTGTGGTGTGTGGTGTGTGGTGTGTGGTGTGTGGTGTATCTGGTGTGTGTGGAGTGTGTGGTGTGTGTGGAGTGTGTGGAGTGTGTGGTGTGTGTGGAGTGTGTGGAGTGTGTGGAGTGTGTGGTGTGTGTGTGGTAGGTGTGGTGGGTGGTGTGTGTGGGGGTGCTTTGGGTGCTTTGGGTGGTCTGTGTCGTGTGTGTGTTGGGTGTGCAGTGTGGGATGTGGATGGTGTGGGTGGTGCGTGGTGGGTGTGTTGTGGGTGGTGTATGTGGAGTGTTGGTGTGGGTGGTGTGGGTGATGTGTGGTGTGTGGAGTGGGTGGATGGGGTGGGTGGTGCGTGGGTGGTGTGGGTGGTGTGGGTGATGTGCGGAGTGTGGGGGTGCTGTGGGTGGTGTGTGTGGGAGGTGTGGTTTGGGTGGTGTGGGTGGCGTGGGTGGTGTGTGCAGTGTGGGATGTGGATGGTGTGGGTGGTGCGTGGTGGGTGTGGTGTGGGTGGTGGGTGTGGAGTGTTGGTGTTGGTGGTGTGGGTGATGTGCGGTGTGTGGTGTGGCTGGTGTGGGTGATGTGGGTGATGTGTGGTGTGAGTGATGTGTGGGTGGGTGATATGTGGTGTGGGTGATGTGTGGTGTGGCTGGTGTGGGTGATGTGTGGTGTGGCTGGTGTGAGTGATATGTGGGTGGGTGATATGTGGTGTGGGTGATGTGTGGTGTGGGTGCTATATGTGATGTATAAGGTGTATGTGGTGTATGTGGTGTACGTGGTGTACGTGGTGTGTGCTATGTGGTGTGTTGTATGGTGTGTTGAGTGTGGTGTGTCTGGTCTGGTCTGCTATGTTGTGGTGTGTGTGGTGTGTGGTGCATCTGGTATGTTATGTGTGTGATACCTCGTGTGTTGTGTGTGTGATACGTGGTGTTGTATGTGTGTGATACGTGGTGTTGTATGTGTGTGATACCTGGTGTTGTATGTGTGTGATACCTGGTGTTGTATGTGTGTGATACCTGGTGTTGTATGTGTGTGATACCTGGTGTTGTATGTGTGTGATACCTGGTGTGTTATGTGTGTGATATATGGTGTGTTATGTGTGTGATACCTGGTCTGTTGTGCATAGGGTGCTTGGTGTTGTGTGTTAATGTGTGTTGTGTTGTGCATGGGGTGCTTGCGGTTGTATGTTAATGTGTGGTGCGTCTCATACTAGATTATGTAGTGTGCCTCATGTGTGATGTGCCTGACATGTGGTGTGCCTACTGTGTGGTGTGGCGTGTGTGTAGAATTGGTTGCTTGTGGAGTTTTACTTCCTGGCACCATCTAACTTCTAAGGTCATATCAGGACCGGTCCGACTTATGACAGTGCACACTCAAGGCGATTTCATAGTGCTATCCCACTGGTAAATCAAGCCGCCGGCACCAATACCAATATCCCACTCAGTCACATTATCCCAACACTGAACTAACCAATCGTTGTCATATCCTAATAATGCCGAGCGCCAGGCTAGGAAGCAACATACATCAATTTGATAAGTCATTGCTTTCACTCGACCGAGAACTGAACTCCCGATCTCCCGCACGCGAGGCCCGCGGTCTACCGATTGGGGCATCGCACCCGGAGTGAAGGGAAAGATTACCTGTGAATATGACGAATTCGGGTGCAAAATCCCGTAAACACCGATCCAATAATTGAGATAAACATGAAAAAAACGTCAAATGGTCGGTTTTTTTTTAACATTCCTATTTAATTTGTTTGATTAATTTTAGTTTTATTGGTGTTTCCGGGGGTTTTACGCCTAGTGGTACAGGTGTGAGGCAGAGCCAGGACAGCTGAATATGCCAGGTGGCAGCACCAGGCGAGGCAGAGGGCCTGACGTGGATTGGGTAGTTGAGCATCATTAGTTGTGTAGTGTCATTTAGGTGCCAAGTAGAGACAAAGTTCACGGGTATTCAGTTTACGGATAATTATACTTGCGTATATCTGGATATGACGGTGTAGTGGAAATGCAGTGCCTCCCCCTAGTTTGGTTTCAAGGCATCGGTTGACAGGTAGTTGGGTTCGAATCCACTAGAGGGTACCCAATGCCGCCTCGTCCCTACCTTCCGGCCCTGCCCAACCCCACTCACGCTTCAGACCTGGCGCGTGCTACTGCTTCCTCGCTGCTTCCTAATGGTGTGGCTGTGTGGGATGCCTCTAGGACACATGAATGAGTGTGAAACACTTGGATACAGTGCTAGGGTACACCAGCTGGTAAGGCGTCATGCACAATAAGGGAATGAACAAGTAAGTTTGTCAATTATTTCATCAAATGTGCCGACGAGCAGGAGTGTCGCCATGTGTGTGTTGACAGCGACAGCCTGTGTCATGGTAGCTTGACAGCTTGGTTGGTGAAGTGACATTTTGTATGGCCATGTGCTGTTAGATACTAGTGCCTCAAGATTAACCAGCTGGAATTGAACATGGTCGATATCAACTATTTTGTAAAGGGGACCCGGCTAGCACGTGTATTGACAGTTATGGCCCACTCATGCTTCGGACCTGGCTCGTGCTACTGCTTCCTCGCTGCTTCCTAATATCTGGCCGCATGGCTGCCTCGCCGCTGTCATGTCTTCTCACTCTATGCCAACTAACTATCGCGGAGGAACTGTCTGCATTACTGTGAGTTTGGAGCATTATTAATAAGTTGAACTTGTAATGTGGTTATTTTGTCGGCGGCCACAATGAACTGTAATGGGTGTTCAACCGGCACCATTTTGCTGTCACGAGGAAGGAGTCATGTCTTCTGGCTCTATGCCGACTAACTGTCATGACTGAACTGTCTGCATTATTGTGAGTTAGAGCATTATTAATAAGCTGAGCTAGCAGGTTGGTTATTTTGTCGACCACAATGAACTTTATTAGTCGCTAGCACATGTTCAACCGGAGCCATTTTGCTGTCACGGAAAAAAAAAAAAAAAATCAGGTCGTCTAACTATGCCAGGACCGTGGCAGAAGACGGTATTATAGCCATACCATATGCAGGATAAATACTGCGGACCGTGTGGTATTCCTCACAAGACGCCAGTTGATGCTAATTGTAGTAGAAGTAAAGTGACGCAGCTACGACGTTCGAGCTGAGGACCGGGAGCTGATGAGGGTGCATTCAGCGATGAGGAGTGCTTGCTTGAAGACAGGTTGCGAGTTTTAGAGCATCGGAAATGCCTGGCTTCGATGGCGGCAAAGACGAGACAGTTGGAAGAGGAGCTTCATGAATTGGGAGATATCGGGAAAAAAAGCCACGTGATCGAGCATCAACCAAGACGTCGTCCCATCGCCGTAGACGAACCCGTTCATCGTCAGGAACATCGACAGAGCGAACACCAAGTCGAGAGAGACGGGTAAAGGGTAAGTGGTCGATAAAACGGCATACTAAGGATAAGAAGGCAGTGTTGAAATTAAACCCACATGAGCTTGTTGAGGCGAATTGTCGCTGGATTTTAGACTATCCGGATGCCAACATGGAGGACTACCGTGTGTTTTCCAGCACATAGCATATATATCTGGTAAAGCATGTGCGGACAGGTTCTTGTATTCGGCACATGTCTCATACGACACTTCAATTCGGAAGGATGCATTACAAGACGGCTTCGCAGCTTTCGGCCCTGGTTCAGCCGAACATTCGTTGACTCATTATGCATTTGAGAACATTCGTACACGGAAAGACGCGAGTGCGGCTGGTATTGACGGAGCGAGTGCTTATACAAAGGATGGCAAGAGGCCGTGCTATGTCTCCAACAAAGAGTCGGGTTGCCCTATTTCAACATCTGAGTGCACATATGGTCATTGGTGCTCGAAATGTGGCTCAGCGCATCACAAGGCACTGTCGTGTAAAAAGGATTGATTGGGTCCGGGGGTTGACCGCAGGTCTGTGAACGAGTCAAATATTGGAACCAGTTCGCGGGCGGGTGATGGTTTTCCGGAATGCCTGGTTGTTGATCCGATACCTGCTACATTGGAGGATGGAGGGCAGATCTCAGCCTTCCCGGTTCATGATTCAGCGGCTAAAATGGAAAAGGGCTCGGAATTGGCTAGCGTTCACATCGACACGGATCATCGGTTACAAGACCGGCAAGCAGTTAGCTGGAGCGATTGTTCTCTCGTGTGTTCATCCGACTGCTGACTGGATGGCAACACTCGTTTATTGAGATTGTGTGGTGTTGACAGCGGTTGACTTGGGACACGAAAATAATATGAAATCTTTTTCAATAACTGAACAATGTAACTTGTCTATCTGCAATTGTGACCAAGATATTGCTGAAACTTGTACCCAGTTGAAGCCATGCCGTGTGTTTTGTGAGTTGGTTTTCAGAGGCTCGCTGGATCATGATTGGAAATTTATTTTACACGGATTTATATTTGGCTTTCAAGTAATTAATACCGGTTGTCCGAGTGTTTACCCGGCACCTTCGTCATTTAGGTTAACCACTGATGAGAAAATGTTTGCTCATAATAAATTGTTTGGTGACTTGGAGTTTGGCTATATAAGTCGGACGTTGCGTCAACCAGATTGCACGCATAACATTTTTTGTGTGGCTAAGGGATACAAAAATTACAGACTAGTGGTAGATTGTTCGAAACCATGACAAGTCAGTTAATAGCTATGTGGATGAGGTCGCTCATGCATTCTCATATAAAGGTTTGGATTCACTAGTGGGGCACATGAATCAGAATGACTACATTGCAATTACCGACATCAAGAACGCTTACCGTTCAGTGGCCATTCATCCGTTGAACCGTGTAAAACAGGGTATCGCTTTTGATTTTGGTGCTGGTACTGAGATTTTTTTGGATAACAGAATGTGCATGGGCCTATCTTCAAGCGCGTATATATTCACCCAGATTGGTAATTTTATAATTCGCTGTGCAGCCCATCACGGTGTAGATGTAGTGATAAACTATCTGGATGACTTTGCTGTCTTGGGGCCAACATGGTCGATTTGTGCACAACATCAACTAATAATTACTAGAATTTCGCCTCATTTAGGATTTTTTTTATAAATTTCCAGAAAATAAGGTCACCTGCACAATCTACTCGATTTTTAGGAATAGAAATAGACACGGTAAAGTTACAGTTGTGCCTGCCTCAGGATAAGATGTTAAATTGAAATGTCATTTACAGCCGTTTGTGTCTATGCGTAAGGCGACAAGGCGCAAATTGGAGTGCTTAGCGGGTCGCCTGGCGCACTTCTCCACGGTTATCCGTGGAGGTCGTTCATTTTTTGCAAGAATTTACGAGGCTATTGCCGCTTTGAAGAAGCCCTATTACAGACTGAGATTAACTACTGATTTCAGGGAAGATATAATTTGGTGGTTGCAATTCATGGATCGCTTCAATGGTTTTGCGCAGATACTTGGCAAGCATGCGCCGGTGTATTCAGTGTATACTGACACGTCAGGCGACGACTTTGGTGCTATTCACTTGACGGACTGGTGTGCAGGCACCTTTCATAAGCAAAATTCAGAGTTAAAACTAGAATTAGGTCATCATTTTGCAGACTTTTGTGCTTCAACGCACATATTAATGTGACCGAAATGTGGGCAGTATTGGCATCAGCTGCTAGATGGCAATCATCTTGGCAAGATAAATTGATAATTTTTGTGTCCAGGCAGCCTTGAATTCAGGCAAATCAAAGAACAAAGTAATTATGTCCTGGATTAGAGCTCTATTTTGGGCTTCATGCGAGTACAACTTTGAAATTTCGTCGGCATATATCAGATCTAAGAATAATATTATTTGCGATGCCTTAAGTAGGTGGTCAGACATCGACACTAAAAGTCGCTTACAGTCAGCGGATGAATCTCATGTGTTGTGCTGCCAGCATCTGCTGCTTGAGCATTGAAGCCATCAATATTGTCACATTGTTATTGGTTTATTTCTAGCTCTTCGCCAAGAGATGAAGCTTTTGCAGGACCAATATTACGCGCCAAACTCCCTGTTGGCGCGTGATACTCAAGTTCGCACCTACATGCGGTTTATTGACCAGTTTTCTGGGCTTCTGCAACCTACGCCATGTTCATCCACGCAGGTCGCCTTATACATAACGTGGTTGTCAACATTCTTGAAATATTCATCGATTACAAATTACCTTAGTGCACTAAATTCTTTTCTTAAGTAGGAAGGTGTGACACCAATTGATTACCAGGCACATATAGTTAGAACTGTCTTGGGGGGAGCTAAGCGCAAGTTAGGCTGTGTGGTTAAGAGAGCTGCTCCGTTAGTTCCCAAGGAATTGTTGGTTATGTTTTCTCATTTTTCATCATCCATTGGTCACACAGCCACAAGAGCTGCTTTGTTATCGGGCTTTCGTGCCTTATTACGTAAGTGTCAACTTACCGATTCTGATTCCATGTTATTGCGTAAAGACTTTATAATCTATAAATGGGGCGTTATTATCAAAGTTAGAAAGTCAAAAACTCTTCAGTTCAAGCAGCGTGAGTTGCTTTTGCCAGTTGCCAAAGTCGCAAACCAGGGCCTATGTGCAGTGTATTGGCTGACAAAACATTTTTCGGAAGTTCCGGCGTCTGATGACGCTCCGGCCTTTCTAGTTCTGACATCTGATGGTTCCTTGTCGCCGTTATCATATGACGCCATGCAGGCAACAATTAAGCATTTTGCGGCTCTATCGGGACTTGATCCCTCGGAATATGCACGCCATTCACTGCGCAGAGGCAGCTGTACCTTCCTGGCGATGCAGGGGGCTTCATTAGAGGGGATAAAGACAAGGGGGGATTGGGCGTCAGATACAGTTTTTAAATATATTTGCTCGCCACTGTCGAAGCGTATTTTGGGTGACATGCGTGTCACGACTGCCCTCACGACGACTTAGTGGCTGGGTGGACTTGGGTGTCCGTGGCATCTCGGCCAGCCAGATACAGTCAAGTCAGTCAGGTAATGGTTGTGTTATGAATAAATACCTGTATCCGCCCTTTGTCGTCTGGTTATCTGCTTTCACTACACTTGCGTATATCTGGATATGACGGTGTAGTGGAAATGCAGTGCCTCTCCCTAGTTTGGTTTCAAGGCATCGGTTGACAGGTAGTTGGGTTCGAATCCACTAGAGGGCGCCCAACGCCGCCTCGTCCCTACCTTCCGGCCCTGCCCAACCCCACTCACGCTTTGGACCTGGCGCGTGTTACTGCTTCCTCGCTGCTTCCTAATTTTGTTTGTTACTATTTGTTATTGTTTATTATTTATTATTTAATTGATGTTACTAAACATTAACGCTTGAATATTAACTCGGTAGGGCATCTCGCCCAGCCAGATACGGTCAATTCAGTCAGGTAACGGTTGTGTTACGAATAAATACCTGTATCTGCCCTTTGTCGTCTGGTTATCTGCTTCCTTGTATAATTCTTATACAGCATATATATGAACTAATAAGAGGCACCATGCGACCATTTACATATAATGGCGAACAAAGGGATGGCAACTCTCCGACCCACCCACCTGGCCCGTCTCCACTACCGACTACCCCACTACCGCATACACACACCTCCACACCCACCTCCACACTCACACTGTCTTTAACCTGTGCCCGGCTGTCGTGCACCATCTCACACCTCACACGTGCCGGGGACAAGCCACACCTGTTGGACGGGGTGGGGGGAGGGGGGTTGCGGAGGGAGGGTGAGGGGTGTGTGTGTGTGGGGGGGGGGGGGGCAATGAAGGGGGAGACCAAGGGGAGGAGGGGCAAGGTTAGCTGTCAGGGAAAGACAAATACATGCTAAGCTAATTAAAAAAGGATGAACAAAAAAATATGAATAGAAATCGGCAACGCAGTTCAATGAATTACAAAAGACTTTGGGTATATAACCTCTCACGGAAAGAAAAGACCTAATGCAAAAGTATATATATATGTGTATATATATATAAACCTTGGATATTGCATTAAAACATTATGCACCTCAAATTGGAAAAAAAAGATATATCCAACGAACTCTAGAAAAATAAAATAAAGGCGAAAATATTCATATGACATTATACAGACGCAAATAAAAAGAAATGCATGCAAACAATAAACAACAAAAGTCACCATACTAAGATGAATATAAATAAGGAGCTTACTCGATGAAATGGAACAATTTAAAATGAATGTATCACGTTCAATGTTCGAGAAATATTATTGAAATATGGGCATAAAACAATGGATGGCAAATAACAACAATTCTAGAAATAATGAAAAGTTTGTTTGTTTGTTTGTTGTTTTACATCCTAGCAACATCTAAGGTCATGTCAGGACAGGTACCGACTTGTGACAGTGCGCACTCATGGCGACTTTATAGTGCTGCCCCACTGGAAGACCAGGCCGCCAGCACCGTGACCTGATATCCCACTCAGCCACATTATCCTGACACTGAGCCAAGCAGTCCTAAGCATTATTAGGATAGGGCAATGTATGCAGGCTAGGACCGCCAGGCTAGGAAGCGACAAGTATCAATTTTTTTAAGTCATTGGTTTGACTCGACCAGGGTTCGATCCCACGACCCCATGATCTACCAACACAGGGGACGGATGCTCAAACTCATTCGGCCATCCCGTCTGGTTAAATTATGAAAAGGGGAGGAAGGAACGCAATGGTAATGGTCACATATACAAAGTCCGCAGCACTTCTAAAATATATGCCAACTAAAATAAAAGACAGAAAAAAAACTAGCAGCAGATAATACCTAACAGAGTTCAAACAATAAAAAAAGATGAGACAGTTTAACTTTAGCGCAATTATTATTTTATATTAAAATATATACTTTTTTTGGGTGTGTGTACATTAGTTGTTTATGCAGGGGAAATTTCAATCGCAGACGATTGGTCTCCCTCATTCCACTGCTCCTTGCCCTATCCTAATAATGCTGAGCCCCTGCCTAGGTTTGTTTGTTTGTTTGTTGTTGTTTTACATCCTAGCAACATCTAAGGTCATATCAGGATGGGTTCCAACTTGTGACAGTGCGCACTCATGGCAACTTTATAGTGCTGTCCCACTGGGAAACCAGGCCGCCAGCACCATGACCTGGTATCCCACTCAGTCACATTATCCTGACACTGAGCACACCAGTCCTTTCCCTGTCCTAATAATGCTGAGTGCCTGGCTAGGAAGCGACAAGTATCAATTTTTAAGTCATTGGTTTGACTCGACCAGGGTTCGAACCCACGACGCCACGATCTACCAGCACGGGCCGCTCTAACTCATTCGGCCATCCCATCTGGTCGCCTGGCTAGGAAGTAACAAGTATCAATTTTTAAGACATACTCAGCTTGTATATTTTCTGGGGTATTTTTAGGTTTTTGTTTGAGACTTATTTTATTGTCTTTCCCTGGTTGCTTAAATTGTGCGCGCACAAAGAGGGAGGCGTCCGGAAAACCCGAGTCACGCGTCCGTCATTATGTAGGGACCAGTAGTGTGGTGTGGATGGTGTGTGGTGTGGATGACGTGGTGTGTGGTTGTGGTGTGTAGTGGGTTGCCACTACACACCACACTACTGGTGTGTAGTGTGGTGTGTAGTGGCAACCCACTACACCCCACAACCACACACCACACACACACACCAGTAGTGTGGTGTGTGGTGGTTTTTCTTGTTTTATTTGTTAGACCGGATCGAGTAAAGTGGTGGGATATATTCGTGTGTATTAAAATACACACAAAGAACACTTAGATATATCTAATAAATAGTAATATATTTGCGATGTAGCTAAGACATTTTAACGGGAAACATCAAACTTCAGAATTAGACGGGATGGCTGTTTGTTTGTTGGAGTTTCACGTCCTGGAGACGTCTAAGGTGACATCAGGACGCTGCACCATGCCCTGATTTCCGGGGAGCACCAGCGGAAGTGCTCAGCTTCTTCTACAAACAGGCCGTGCGGGCCCTCTACGACTATGCAGCGAACACCATTTCCTGGATTGGTCACTGCCGAAAGAAGTGTAAGGCACACCTCCCTCGCAGTAGCACCCTGACCAAAGACTTCTTCACCCTGGAAAGAGTCCAATACCAGGCAGCGCGACTCATCACCCGAGCTCGCAGGACAACCACGGTTGAGATCCTCCTCCTTGAGGCCAACCTCCCACCACTCCACCTACACGGACAACAGCTGCCGGCAAACCACCTCTGCCAAGCCCTGTCCACAGGCCACTCCACCTTCTACCGCAGCGCAGCCTCCTGCCTACAAAAGGGCCCAGAATGGCTCCTCGGCCTCTCCTGGGGTGTGAAAACGGCCATCCGCACCCTGAAAGAAACCCATGGGCTGGCACTCGCTGATGTCCCTGACCTCCGGGCGAGACCCCCTGATACTCCGTGCCCATTGAGGTCAGACTCACCAGCCTCTGCTCAGCCCGAACCAACTACCCGACTATAGTCCTCAAAACCCTGGCACAGGAAACCATTGCCCGGGCCAAAGAGGACTTCCCTCTAGCCACCACGGTTTACACCAACGGCTCGCTCAACCCTGACACAGGCCGAGCCGGGGCTGGCTACTACCTACCAGACGGGCAGGCTAGACGCCTTATCAGGGTCATGGACTACTCCTCCACCCTCGATACAGAGCTCGCCGCCATCCACCATGCACTGACCCACCTGCGGCACTGCAGCTGCATAGTGGTCACTGACTCACTCAACGCAGTCCGCAAGATCACAGAGCTAACCACTCTCTGGCCACCTTGATCCAGAACACCATCGTCACCAGGCATGAAGCTCAACTCGACACAGTGCTGGCCTGGGTCCCCTCCCACATAGGACTTCCTGGTAATGACCAGGCTGACTCAGCTGCTCTGGATGGCGCGCGCCGTCCTGAGATCGACCTCGTCATAGACCACTCCTTGTCCAAGCTCAAAGCCACCCACACTAGAGCCACCAAAGCCCTGTGGGAGGCTTCCCTCCACGACACCACCATCAGGAACCCATACTCCATCAGTTGGGCCTGGCACAAAAATGTCAGAGTGCGCCTACCAGTCCCAAGAAACCTCTCTGCATCCATGCAAGAGGTGGTCACGCGCTTCAGGACTGGATACAGGGGGTTCATCGATACCCCTGCATTGCAACGATGTCCATGCGGTGACAAAATCTTCAACGTTGCCCATGTCTTGGCGTCATGTGTGGCCTTTGATAGGACCGCCATCCGAGACTTCCTCGGCCCACCACACAACTTGTCTGACACCCGAGCTGTGCTCACCATCCTCGAGAGGCTCCCCGAGTCCTCATGGGAGCCACTCGGTAGATTCTATAGACAAAATTATCACACCTTCGAGATCGTCGGCGGCCCTGAACCCATCGCCGATGACGCTGAACCCAACAGCAGCGAACCCAACATCGGCTCACGTTAGCACGTTACGTCATAATGTGACAGGGGTATAAGTGTGGGTAGGTTGGTAACATCAGGGAGCCTAGATGGTTAGCACACTGGCCCAGATTGCAAGAGATTTGGGTTTGATTCCCACTATAGGTGCAATATTTCCCCCATTTTCATCATCCCCCACGACACTGGTCACTGTGACCAGGATCTGGTAGAACGTATGTACTGTATGGTTGTCGAACCTACTGTGTAATACGTAAGTGCATTGCCTGTATTTCTGTAATTGCAAGCATTAAATGACCATTTCAAAGACTTACAATTCCAGGGTGACAAGGGTAGTAGTCTGCACTGACCTCTGAGGCAAGGCGCTGCATAAACAGGTAGGCGTGGGTAGGGTGGTGACATCAGGGATCCTAGGTGGTGTAATGGTCAGCACACTGGCATGGATTGCAAGAGAAATTGGTTCGAATCCCGCTCTAGGTGCAATATTTGCCCATGTTCATCACCCCGATGACATGTGTAATGCATTCCATAGTTTATACCAGTCTAACAACTGAGGCGGGTTATAGTAGTATAGAGAGGACCGATATGGGTCCATATTACGTAATCGTCCCGCGTCAGAGGACCGACGCGGTACAATGACCTTAGATGACCCATTGCATGTTTGCACCGCGGGACAATGGGAATCAGTGACCTGAGATGACCCATTGCATGTTTGCATCCTTTTTGACTGGAATGATGACATCACTGTTCAGGTTGAACTCATTTGACCTTTTTGACTGGAATGATGACGTCACTGTTCAGGTTCTACCCATTGCATGTTTGCAGGATTGTATGCACCGCGGGACAATGGGAATCAGTCACCTGAGATGACCCATTGCATGTTTGCATCCTTTTTGACTGGAATGATGACATCACTGTTCAGGTTGAACTCATTTGACCTTTTTGACTGGAATGATGACGTCACTGTTCAGGTTCTACCCATTGCGTGTTTGCAGGATGACCATCGGTTTTTGATTGAACTCATTTGACCTTCGCTTGCAGGATGGACAGATGTTTTTGGTTGAACTCATTTGACCTTTTTTGACTGGATTGATGACGTCATGTTTCTGGTTGTAGGATGGTTATCTGTTTTTTGTTGTTGTTTTTTTGAGTGATTTAACCTTTGTTTAACTGGAATGATGACCTCACCATTACAGTCATAATGCCTTCTTCATTAGGAGATGTTATACAATCTATTTTGCACGACACCGATCACACATTGATGGAGGATTTAACAAGATATAGGAATATACAAAGTATTCGCATTCCTTTGAATGAATATCATATTCACGACTTCATTGCTGTCTGGAAGGAAAACAGTTTTCATTCTCTACCTAAACATCTCCTTCCCCTGCTTACCGCATTGCAGGATTTTGAACAATTGATAAAGAATAACGATATTGATTATATCATTTTATATCATTCTTCTTCTCCTTCTTCTTCACATATTCAATCTCGCCCCCCAGGAGATCAATTAGATGTGAATAGAGCATGCATTCATATTATAGTTCATTGTAGCGGGATTGGAGTTTTTGATAGAACTAGTGGTGAATATTTTCCACAACTCACAGACACTTTTCAATATAATAATCTAATTTCTTGCGCTCTTAACTACGCACATAGATACTTTTCCTGTATTTTACTACCAAATAAAGTTTCATTTTTTAAGGAGATTTCATTTGCCTTTAACCAGGCTCGACTACTTTCATATGGAATGCATTGGAAGTGGCCGTTTTTTGGATGGAAGAGTATGATGATTGATGAAAATGAGTTGACATTCCCCCACTCCCTTTCTCCCCCCTTCCACCTCCCCCTCCCACCTACCCACTCATCTCCACCCCTTCCCACCCAAAAGATCTCCCACCCCATTTGATTTGAATACTCCTCATTTCCATATCACCGAATTTGACGCTGCATATAAAACCTGCTGAGCTCCAGCCTACTCTCATCAGTTCACCTTTCACCATGTTCATGCAGAAGGACATTCTGAAGCGCCCGAGATCGAATCCGATAAAAATTCCATCATCATCAGTCGCATCGCCAGCAGTGGATATGTCACTTGAACTAACGAGAGCTATCAATCTCAAGAGAACGAGTATGTATTCCTCCTCAGATAGTGAAGGGATGGAAGAAGAGGAGGGGGAGTTAACAATTATCATTCCCTCCCCCTCTCCCTCTCCCTCTATACTTGGAGTCGACACCTTCAAGAATGGGAAAATTGAGTTGAAGAAGAAGAAGAAGAATGAGGAAGAGGAGGAGGGGGAAGATTGGCTGAGGTGTAAGAAGCGTCGCAAGATCGCTTCATTCCCTGGATGTCATACCGCTTGCTACTGACATCCCCAGCAAAGTCATGCTTGACCAGTGTAAAGGAAGAACAGTGAGATAGTGTAATCGACGTCGACCTGCTGGAGAAAGAGGAAAGGGAGATTAATGAGAGGATCAGGCACCTAGAGAGACGGAAGAAACTGGCCAAACTGGAGCGTCTGGAGCGAGACATGCGTGAGGATGTTGCAAACCTCATGCTTGACCGGACCAGGGACCATAGGAGGGATCAGGCAATCGACCGTGATGCGGTGGACCGGAAAGAAGACCCAGACACCTGTACATTAATGATGGCAAGAAACCTTGTTTTGCCTTTAACAAGGAGGAGGGGTGCTCGAGGGATGATAAGAGTTGTAGCTATGGTCATTGGTGCTCCTGCTGTGGGAGCATGACGCACGTCCGCAGCAAGTGTAGTAAAGATTAGGGTGTTGTCAGTTGCCTGGGTGGATATTTCCCTGAATTGTGTCTGGGATGTCGCTGGTGTTTGTATTAGTTCCGACAAAAACGTTTTGGTAAATTGTGTTACTCCTACACCCATGGCAATTTCGGCTGAGACCAGTAAATTATCTGTGAATGCATGCCCGCAAGCGGGCCTAGTTTGTGTGGATTACGAGGACTGTAATGTGATAAGTACCGCTCCCCCCCACTCTAATTACCCCGGCTGTGGTTATGGACGCCAACTTGCCCTGGAACCAGACTGTGTACTTACCGGTGGCCTTGAAGTGTTGTGTTCCAAGTCTAGCCTAACACCTGTTTCCGTTAGCGACGGTGACAAGGTTGTCCCACATTTAGACCCAATACTAAGTGATTGGTTAAATGTAGTTAATATCAGTTGTGATCGACATGTATCTGCTCATGACAAGTTTAGTCCCAGTGTTGCCCCTGTTACATTTACTATTTCACACCTTTACTTGAAAGCTATTTGCACTTGTAAGCACTCTATCGGGCCCTCATCTGCTCAATTTAAACCATGCCGTGTCCGTTTTTCAGGGGTAGGGTCGATCCCGACTGGGACTTTATTCTACATGGTGCGATATTTGGTTTTAAAGTTATAAACCCAAGTTTTGCAACCACTCACTCAGCACGTTCTAAAGGTGTTAAAAACCCTGTTGAGAAGGAATTTATTCATGATAAATTAGCAAACGAATTGAGCTGTGGTTACATAAGCTGTGCTGACTCGGCCCCGCAATGTGTCCATAATGTTTTTGCGGTCCCCAAAGCGAGTGTTGAGGGGTTTAAGATTTATAATTGACTGCAGCAAACCTGATGGCCTCTTAGTCAATAACCATGTAGACAAGGTTTGTTCAAAATGTTCCTACCGAGGTTTGGATGACCTCGCTGGCCAGCTGGTGTGTGACGATTTCATCACAATTGATATAAAGGACGCCTATCGTGCGATCAGCATCCATCCTAGTGACTGCCCCATGCAGGCAATCAGCTGGGACTTCGTTTCCGGTCTTGGCCGCAAAATATTTTTTGATAATCACCTCTGCATGGGCTTGTCAAGCCCTTACATTTTTAATCGCATCTCAGATTTTGTCATCCGTTGTGATGAGAGGGAGGGCGTTCTTAGATCAGTTAATTATCTTGATGACTTCGCAGTCATTGGCTCCAACTTTGAGGAATGCCTTCTTAATCAAGGCAAAATCGCAGCTATTCTAAGGAGGTTGCGGTTTTATTTAAGCTACCATAAATTACTTGCCCCTTCTCAATCTACGCGCTTCCTTGGGATTGAGGTAGACAGTGTTAATCTTCAGTTACGCCTCCCCGACGACAAGATCTTGCAAATTGAAATGTGAACTCTTACTATTTCTAGTCAGGTGTAAGGCGCTCGCAAAATACTACCATTTATCATATAAAAAAGTTGGTTAAACCAAAGTCGGTTAACCAAATTATCGGTTAATCCAAACAAAATTGTCGGACCCTAGGCCACTCCAGTATGGTTAAACCAAACTTTCATGTGCTTTTAAAGTCATCTGACCGTTTTTATATTTTTTGTTTGTTGTTGTTTTACGTCCTAGCAACATCTAAGGTCATATCAGGACGGGTGCCGACTTGTGATAGTGCGCACTCATGGCGACTTGATAGTGCTGTCCCACTGGGAAACCAGGCTGCCGGCACCATGACCTGGTATCCCACTCAGTCACATTATCCTTACACTGAGCACACCAGTCCTTGCCCTGTCCTAATAATGCCGAGCGCCTGACTAGGAAGCAACAAGTATCAATTTTTAAGTCATTGGTTTGACTCGACCAGGGTTCGAACCCACGACCCCACAAAGTTTGGATTAACCGATCATTGGGTTTAACCGAGCTTGGTTTAATATGGTTAAACTGTATATGAATTATGAGTCAGCCTCACGAAAATGGACCAATCGGTGGTCAATTGAAGATATCGGCATCGCAATTCTTAAAAGTGTGATTGTTGTTGAAGATTTATACTGCCTATCATGGATAAGCCTGAATAGGCTTGTTTTCACCATTAGACAGTTTGTCGATAAGCCTGAGCCTACACTTTTACCGACCCAAGGGATTTTTAACCTCGCACACCACATAGATATGGTATGAGAGCAACTTGCCTTTGATGATGCTGTAAGTTATACACAGCGGTGGAAATCCAAATTGGCAGAGGTGGGGGCACAGGGAATCGAACCGCTGACCTTCAGATTAGGAGTCCGACCTAGAAAAAAGTCAGACACTCTAACCACTCCGCCACAGAGAACACCATTTGTTTCATATTAAACTATCCTAGAAAAAAATAAGGTTGTTTTATTTTCTCGACCTTTACATTCAGGATAAATTTAAGGACTTTCCAACACCTCTGTCAATACTAAACTATAATTATACCGATCGACGCCGACATCCCATGATCGACGCCGACAACTTTCCCCAATTGGCCTCTTTTCGTGATCCTGACTCTATATACATAAAAAAAACAATAATCAAAGTGTCCTCAAACATTGTATATTACATCCATAATGCACCGACGTTTTTGCCAAAGCCAAGTCAAAGTCGAAGCCAAAGCTCGGTTAAACCAATTATGGGTTAATCCAAACAAATTTCCACTGGTTCAAGGGTCCCTTCAAGTTTGATTTAACAGGGTTATACTGTAGTTCCATTCATTGTGTCCTAAATCATAAACTACCTTGATTCGAAATAGATCAACTGTGACTAATTACATTCGATGATGATAAATGTTATTAAATAAAGTTATGCAGGTCCCGCTACTGACGTTTTAAACCATGTACCTTACGATTTGTCTAGATACGGTTTCGATCGATCAATCAATCAATCAATCAATCAATCAATCAATCAATCAATCAATCAATAGGATGCAGTTATAATAGACCTTGGACCTGTTAGGCGCTCTTACTTAATAGAAATGGAGACAGTTCTTCAGATGTGGTGGATTGTAGCAACTGTCACTGGCTCCAAGATATATGTAATGCTTAACCAGTATGCATCCAGTCGGGACTTGAAACAGTTCACCGACTCTGCTGCTACGACACTCTCCGGCTGTGTACGGGATAAATTTGTGTTTGTTGTTTTACGTCCTAGCAACATCTAAGCTCATATCAGGATGGGTACCGACTTTTGACAATGCGCACTCATGGTGACTTTATTTTGCTGCCCCACTGGAAGACCAGGCCGCCAGCACCATGACCTGATATCCCACTCAGTCACATTATCCTGACACTGAGCCAACCAGTCCTTGCCCTATCCTAATAATGCCGAGTGCCAAGCTAGAAAGTGACAGGTATCAATTTTTAAGTCATTGGTTTGACTCGACCAGGGTTCGAACCCACGACCCCACGATTTACCAACACGGGAGATGGATGCTCTAACTCATTCGGTCATCCCTTTTGGTTACGGGATAAAGCTAGGCATCAATCCCTGGACCAATATTGTGTTGAACTCTCATTATATATATTCACGGTCTTTGACTATATTCAGAGACCATGCATAATCTTCCTTCTCTGTTATATTCTGGACTTGTGCATGATCCTGTTTCAATACAGTGCTCCCATCTGGAATCAGTCTATACCATTATGTGGTAAAACACATAGGTGGTGCTATCTAATGGCGGATTTAACAATCCATGTGGTTACATGACTCAAAATCGATGTCCCTCAGGTCAAAGTGACAAAGTTAGTAAAACTCATCAAAATTAATATGAAAAGTGTACGGTAGGCACAAAAAGCATGATAATAACAATCCATACATGGCAAAACATCAGTGTAGTATGATGATGTGCATATTGGCAGCGCCGATTAACTGAGCAACCCTAAAACTTAACCACATAATTCAGAGAAGTAAGGCCATGATTCCTGTGGTTGATTTCTGAGTAGGAAACAAATGTAGTAGCTGAGCAGCTACTAATTGTCTTAGAACATAAGCATATCTCAATTTATTCAGATATTTATTTATTATCATTTATTTATCATAATCAAACACTTTAACATTTTAAATTATATCCGGGCATTTTATTGTCCTTCTTGCACAAAATAAATAAATCCTAAAGAAAGTTTGCTTGTTTGTTGTTTTACGTCCTAGCAACATCTAAGGTCATATCAGGACCAGTACTGACTTGTGACAGTGCGCACTGATGGCGACTTTATAGTGCTGCCCCACTGGGAAATCAGGCTGCCGGCACCATGACCCGATGTCCCACTCAGTCACATTATCCTGACCAGTCCTTGCCCTATCCTATTAATGCCGAGTGCCAGGCTAGGAAGCGACAAGTACAAATTTTAAAGTCATTGCTTTGACTCGACCAGGAACCAAACCCTAGAGAAAGTTGTCATTTCTTAAAGGTGAAAGGTAATAATATAAATCACTGCTCAATTTCTGTAATCAACAAATACAGTAAATAGAGTAACCTCAAGAAAGTTCATATTTCTTAATGGTGCAATGCAATCAAATAACACACAATCACAATTTCTCTAACTGCCAAATCCACTTGCCACTCACCCACTCCCTCGCTTACCCACCCACACACCCACCCACCGACCCACTTTTCACCATGTATTTAATATTGCCCTATAAATAACACCCCCCCCCCTCCCCGTCCCCCTCCCAATAAACGAGCCTTCATAAGCTTTCTGAGTAGTTCAGAGCGAAACCTGAGAGGGTTCTTGAAGAAATTAACGAACACTGGCAGGTAGAAGTGACGGTAGGCGACTGACTGATTGTGAGGGGGCGTTGAGTCCTCACGGGGGGTAGGAGAAGAAAGGCAGGTTCTTTGTTTTCAGGTGGACGGAACATCTTGAAAACCTGTCAGCTAAGAGGAACATGGCAACCGGACCCGCAGCTGGACCAACAGTCGATGCTGGTCCTGCACGTGCCGCCCCCTACCGCAAGGCTCCAGAGTAATTAATAGACCCCCTCATATCATGCCCCTCCGCCCCCCCTCACCCCTGCTGCCCCCCCCCCCCCATACCACTCGCTCCCCCGCCACTCCCCACCCCTCTCCACCTTCTCCACTCCATTCCTGTCAAGCCCCCTTCTCTCTGTGCTCTACACATTGCACACCTGTTCAACCTTGTTTTATTTATTTATATTTATTTTTGTAATCTTTATTTCTAAATGTAATAAGCCATGGATCGCCTGATCACATTGTGGGCGGTAATCTGGGCTGAACACGCGTCATGTGCGCATGCGCACGGCCATACGGCCACCCGCGCCTGCGCAGTAGAGGTGGCACCCAGGGTGTGTGTGTCGGAGACCGGGACCAAAGTGTGGCAACTCCCGGCAAACTTCTGTCGCCATACCGATACTAACCGCCGCGCTACCTGGTGTGAAGATCGGGAACTAAGCCGGCGGAGACGTGGCCCGCGCCACCCACTGTCCGTAGTAAGGTGTGGGTGTGGGTGTGGGTGTGGGTATGGGTGTGGGTGTGGGTGTGGGTGTGGGTGTGTTTGGTTGGTTAGTTAGTTGGAGTTTCACTTCCTAGCAACGTCTAAGGTCATACCAAGATGGGTGCCGACTTGTGACAGCACAAACTCATGGAGACTTTAAGAGTGTGCATGTGTGTAGGTAACTATTTGCTTTACATTCCATGCTCTTATATTGTTGCTCTCATACCCTGTGGGCGGTCGATAAAGTAAAAATAAAATCCTTGTCAAATCAAAAAGAATGAAATCATTGTTACTGTCCTTGTAATTGCTGCCCGACTAGGAAACCAACGTTTGGATGTGGAATACACACACACCAACATGGCCTAATTCAGGTAAAGACAAAGGTAATAATGCACTATGCATAGCAAATTTGCAATGACCATATGGCTAAACAAAATTCCTGAGGGCATGGCTCTAACAGTGTACCAAATCTCATGTTCTTATCGGCAAAGGCACAATTCATTGACTTGTTTGTTTGTTGTTTTACGTCCTAGCAACATCTCAGGTCACAATTTATATGTATGTATATATATATATAAAATATATATATATATATATATAATATATATATATATAATATATATATATATATGTGTGTTTGTTGTTGTTTTACATCCTAGCAACATCTAAGGTCATATCAGGACGGGTACCGACTTGTGACAGTATGCACTCATGGCGACTTTAAAGTCCTGTCCCACTGGGAAACCAGGCCGCCGGCACCATGACCTGGTATCCCACTCAGTCACATTATCCTGACACTGAACACACCAGTCCTTGCCCTATCCTAATAATGCCGAGCGCCTGGCTAGGAAGCGACAAGTATCAATTTTAAAGTCATTGGTTTGACTCGACCGGGACTCGAACCCACGACCCCACGATCTACCAGCACGGGAGACGGACGCTCTAACTCATTCGGCCATCCCGTCTGGTTTTATTAGAATTAAGTCAAGATATAATTTCCTTTAGCAGCAATACCCCTCAGTGTGTACATAACATTTTTTGTATACCGAAAGAAGGGGGGAGGTAGAGGAATAGTAGACTGTAGTCGACTGAAAGGGATTTCTGTGAACAATTTCACAGATAAAGTATCGTTGAAGTTTAACTATAAAGCTAAGATTCCTTACACGTGGTATGCGGCATGCGGTATGCGAATGCGAATGCGGCAAAAAATCGAAACGCCTTGAAGTCAATGGGCTACAACCCTTACACGTGGTATGCGAATGCGAATGCGAATGCGAATGCGACAACTCGATCGGTCCCTGTAGCGATCGGTCCGGCATGCGGTATGCGGCACGCAGGGTGTGAATAGAAACCTGAGTCTGTTGTGTCCATTAGTTTAACACTAGGAGAGGCGACTGAGCATTACGGAACGGTCACGCACAAGGCTTCTGAGTGGAAACATATGGTAGTGGTGGTGGTGGTGGTGGGGGTTCGGGTTGGTAAAAATGCTACCAGAGCCACAAAAATATGAATACTTATCTATAATTTGGTAATTATAAAGGTAGGAACCTCCAGGTGACATACCAAGAGTTACATAGATATACATGTCATATTAGGCCATGTACAGTGCAGTATGGAGTATACTTGTTTATTTTTATTTTTAAAATATAGCCAGTCGTGTGCCGCATGCCGCATGCCGCATGCCGCGTAGAAGGAATCTTCCCATTCGCATACCGCATGCCGCATACCGCGTAGAAGGAAGCTCAGCTTAAGAGTGTCGACGATGTTTTTGACCAGTTGGAATACGGAGATTACTTAGATACGGTAGATTTGAAAGATGCCTATCGTTCAGCCAACATACATCCGACAGACAGACCTAAGCAGGGTTTAGTTTGGGACTTTGAAGGGAATGAAGTGGGACCCGAGTATATGGTAGATAATAGACTATGCATGGGTTTATCCTCTAGTCCGTTCGTTTTTTCGAAGGTGTTCGTCTTCATAGTTAGATGTGCTATCAGAGAAGTAATAGGAAGAATAGTTAATTATCTTGATGATTTCTGTATTATTGCTCCAAACTGGGACACTGCTGCAGGGCAGCAAAATAAATAAATAAATTTATTAAGACGGCTTGGTTTTAATATAAGCTATAACAAATTAATTAGCCCAAGTACGAAGATAAGATTCTTAGGAATACTCATTGATTAAATTAGATTGGAATTAACCTTGCCACAGGATAAACTTCTAAAGTTACGTAGCTGTTTGCTATCATTCAGGGGAAAGAAAAAAGCAACTAGGCGAGACTTAGAAAAACTAGGTGGCCTATTAGCTCATTGCGCAAAGGTAATTCGAGGGGGGTCGAACATTCTCTCGATGTATTTATGATTTAATAAGTTCTGTTACACAGCCTTATTATAAAATTAGATTGAGCGCAGGCTTCAGAGAAGACGTCGAATGGTGGATTCGGTTTTCAAGAGAATTTAATGGGAAAGCGCTGATGTTAGGAAAGTTTGCAGCTGTCAAAGCCATCTATCTATACAGATGCCAGTAAATGGGGATATGGGGCACTACATGCAAATGACTGGTTGGTGGGTTGTTTTGACGATCAAACAGGGGAACGTATGGAGAAAACAGTAACGCATCACTATGACCAACCAGATAAACAAGTAAAGGCAGCTCACCTGAATGTACAAGAGATGTGGGCGATATATGCGGCTGTAAGGAGATGGGGGCCGATATCGACTGGATCTTCTATAGTAATAATTACAGATAGTGCGACGGTAGAACTTGGTGTGTTTACCTTAATTCGGAGTGATTTATATATATATATATATATATATACATATATACATATATATGTTTGTCGTGCCAAAGGATGACGGGGGGGGGGGGGGGGGGGTAGAACTGTAACCGATTGTAGCATACCAAAAGGTGAGAGCGTTAATAATTATACATCTGGAGTGGCCCCTAAGTTTAGCTATAAGGGCTTGGACGATGTAGTAGAATGCTTGGTCGTAATGCTCGCATTGCGGTTGATGCGAGGCGAGGGAGGACCCCCCCCCCCCCTCTCTCCTTCCTCTGTCCTCCAGCTCCTACCTTACATAACCCCCCCCCCCCCTCTACTTCCCTTATAACCGCCTCCACCTCTCTCCTCCTGCCACTCGCCCTCCTGCCTCCACACTCTCCACTCCTCAACTCGCCCTCCTGCCTCCACACTCTCCACTCCTCGCCCTCCTGCCTCCACACTCTCCACTCCTCAACCTTTTTTCTTTGGCCTCTTCACTCTCCACGCACCGCACCATGCCTAACGGACGAGGCCGGGGGAGGCGCGCCGCCCGCCGGGAGGCCCAGCGCATCTCAGAGGCAGGATCGACCGAGTCGACTCACTCATCCGCCCCTTCATCACCGCCTCAGGCCGCCCCTCTCCCGCGGACCGCCCCCGGCGACCCCCCCTCGGAATGGGGGCGCACCATGCAGGCCACATTGCTCGACACGGTCGCGGCCATGGAGCGCATGACCGCGAGGCTCGACATTATCGACGCCCGGGATCAGCGCGGAGCCGCGCCCCACCACGCCCCCGCCGCGGCGCCGCGCCGGCGCCGCCCCAGCACATCGACCCTCCCCGCGCGGCCCGCCATACCGTGGGGGGGGCCCACCCGCCTCCGCCGCCCCTGCCGGCGGCCCCGGGGGCCATCCACCCGGACTACCTCCGCTTCACCAGGGGAGGGGCATCCGCCTCTCAGCCCTCGGACGCGCCGCCTCCACTCCACTACCACGACGCCCACGCCCACTCGGCCACCTCCGCTGCAGACGCCGTGCGCGAGATACTCGACTCGGCCGACACTCACAACGCCGGTCGACGTAAAGGTATTTCGCCCCATTATATATTTCCCTGTGACCTCATTGAGCGGGGGGCGGAGAGGAAGGCGGTGAAGCGAGGGGAGGCCACCAAGGACGAGTATACCCTCGCCCTCCGCATGCTCGAGGCTCACCCCGCCTTCCCCGCCCACTCCCTTCCCGGACTCAGCCACCACGCCCTCACCATACATCGGGACAATCTCGTCCACCCCTGGGCTACCGTCCGCCGCTATTCCGAGACGGTATTCACTTGGATCGCGGACGGTAGGCTCCCGCCGCCATCAACATGCTCCGGTTGGAGGCCCTCACCACGCCCACAGCCGCCCTATCCATCCCCGCCCGCACCCACACCGACCCCCCCCGCCCCGCCCCCAGACCTCTCCTCCCCCGCCCCCCCACCGACACCAGGATCCCCTACCTCCGGGAATCTCACGGCGCCCCCTGCCCCTCCTGGAACCGTGACCCCGCCTCCTGCGACCGGGCAGGCACCGGCAAGACCCACAGGGAGGGGGCGTCGAAGTATCGACACACATGCGCATATTGCGCCAACGTAAGGAAATTCCTTACGATGCACTCTGAGGCCGTCTGCAATAGCAAAAGGACCCGGGACCGGGGGGGCCCTGCCCCCGCGGCGGATTTTTAGTCCGCCGTCCCCTCCAGCCCGGCTCGGAGGGACCCAGCCGGACCCCCCCACCCCCCCACGCCGACCCACACGCACCCACAACCGACCACCCTCACATCTCACCGCTCCAGAACTCACCGCCTCACATCTCACCGCCCTCCCGGCCCGCCCGCACCCTCACCGCAGGGCGCCCAACTGCTCCCTCTCACATCTCGCCTCCCCACACCCGGCCGCCTGCACGGCCTACCCGCGCCCTGACCGCAGAGCACCCAGCTGCCCACACCACACCAGGCTTCAAAGCCCTCCCCCCGGCCGCCCCCCGCCGTGGCCCAACAGGACGCCCTCACTCGGCCACCCCGCACCAAACCGCCAACCCTCTCTCATCTCCGCCGACCACCCGGCCGCCCCCCGCCCCTCCCTCACCACAGGCCCCGCCGCCTCCCCCCTCTCCCACACCCACGCCGACTAACCGGCCTCCACCCGCCACGGTCCCTCCCCAATCCTCCCCCCCCTCCCACCCCCCCCACACCCTCCCCTGCCGACACAGCCTACCTCACCTTCCTCCCCGACCTCCCCCCTCACCCCGACCCCCCCCACCCCCCCCTCTCCCCCACCTCCTTCGCCGCCCCCCTCGACCTCCCCTACCGCTCCTCCTCCCCCCTACCCCCCCCCTCCCCCCCCCCCCCCCCCCACCCCACCACGACCTCAGCGAGCACATCTCTGACGTGGTACAACCACACATACAAGACACCCTCCCCGCCGCCCCCTCATGCGGCCCCTCCCCCCACCAATACCGCCCCACCCTCCTCGCCATCTGGCCCCACGCCTCTAAGGAGGCCTGGACCCGCTACCCCACATTCATCCGCGCATACACCGCACTCAGGGAAGCGGGCCTCCCTAATTTTTTGGCCGCCCGCATTCCCCTCCCCTCTGGCCTCCACATCTGCGCCTGGCGTGACCGCCTCCGCGACTACCCCGACCCCGCCCTCCTCGACCTCCTCGAGTTCGGTTTCCCCGCCAACTTCTCCGCCTCTTCCCCCCCCCCGCCCAACCTTCACCAACCACCGCGAGGCCCCTGACCACGCCCCCCACATAGAGGCCTTTATAAACACCGAGCTCGCCCTCGGCGCCCTCGCGGGCCCCTTCACCATCCCCCCCTTCACCCCCTGGACCCAGGTCTCCCCCATGATGACCCGCCCCAAATCCGACCCGGGCAAGAGGCGGGTCATCGTCGACCTCTCCTTTCCCCCCGGCGCCAGCGTCAACGCCGGCATCCCTCGCCGGGAATACCTCGGGAAACCCCACTCCTACACCCTTCCCTCCGTCGCCGACCTCGGGCGCCGCCTGACAGGCGAGGGCTCCGGCGCCTACCTCTGGTCCGCCGACATCTCCCGGGCCTACCGGCAGCTCCGCGCCGACCCCCTCGCCTGCCCCCTATACGGCATCACCCTCAACCAGAGGGTATACATTGACCTCGCCCTCCCCTTTGGTTGCCGCTCCTCTGGCGCCGCCTGTGTTCGTGTGACGGCGGCCGTCGCCTGGATCATGAGACGCGACGGCTTCCACACACTGGTCTACGTCGACGACTTTGTCGGGTGCGAGGCCTCCTACCTCCGGGCCTGCCAGGGCTTCGACGCCTTCCTCGCCCTCGCCGCCGCCCTCGGGCTCGACGTGGCCCCCGGGAAATGCCACCCCCCCGCTGTCCGCCTCACCTGGCTGGGCTTCGCCCTCGACAGCGAGGCGATGACGGTGCGCATCGCCCCCGACAAAGTCGACGACCTCGTCGCCTCATGCGAGGCCCGCCTCACTTCCCCTGCCATAACCCGACGCGAGCTCCAGAGCCTCCTCGGGCGCTTGAACCATGTGGGCAGCTGTGTGCTTCCCGCCCGGAGGTTCATGAGTCGCCTCCTCGGGGCCCTCCGCCGCTGCTTCGGCTGCGCCTCACTCACCCTCGACGACGACGCCCTCCGGGACCTGAGGTGGTTCGCCCTCTACGGCCGGGCCTCCAATGGCCTCCACCTCCTCCGCGCCCCGGCAGGGCGCGTCCACGTCATCGAGTGCGACTCCTGCCTCACGGGCGGGGGCGCCTACTCCGCCACCCACTGCTACGCCCGAGGGTACACCCTCGACTTCCGGGCGCGGTTCCCCGACATTCACGAGTTGGAGGCCGTCAACCTCGTCGTTGCACTGCGCGCCCTCATCCCTGAGGACGTGGCGGGGGCCACTCTCGTCATTAACACGGATAACATGGCCTCCGCCGCCTCACTCACCTCGGGCCGCGCCTGTGACGCTACCCTCGGGACCTGCGCCCGGGAGCTCTGGCTCCTCGCGGCGACCCGATGCTTCACCCTCACCATCCTCCACAAGCCCGGGGCCGAGCTCGTTCTCGCCGACGCCCTCAGCCGCGCCCACCTCGACGGGCCCTGGGCCGAGGTGGCCCGCGCGGGCGTCGCCCGCCTCGGGCTCCGCACTGTATTCCCATCACATGACGCCTTCCCCTTTAACCCCGGCCTCTGATTCAGGTTTTCCCTCGGCCGAGGTGGAGGATGTCGCCCGCCTGCGCCTCGCGTCTCTGGCCCCCTCGACATGGAGGAACCGCCGACGCCAGGCCCGCGACTACGTCGCCTACTGTGTGGCCCGAGGGCTCGCCCCCCTCGCCCCCACCGACTTCCAGATCGCCGCCTACACTGCCTTCCTCTACGCCCGCGGCCTCGCCCCGGCCTCCGTCAAGAACGCCCTCTCCGGGGCCCGCACATGGACCGGGGCGGCCGGAGGCCCTGTCGCCGCCTTCGACTCTGCCCTCGCGAAGGACGTCGCCCGAGGCGGCGAGCGCGCCTCCACCCACGCTCCTCGCCAGGCGCCCCCTCTGACGCCCCCTCTGCTCGCCCTCGTCATCTCTCACCTCGCCCTCGCGGGAGCGGCCTCGCTCGCCCCCCGCGCCGCCCTCCTCCTCGGGTACTTCGGCATGCTCCGGCAATCCAACCTGCTGTCGCCGAGTCCCGAGGGCTGGGGGCGGCCCCACACCATCACCCGCGGCGACGTCGCCCCCGCCCCCGGCGGCCTCCGGGTCACGGTCAGGACTTCAAAGACCATATCCGGGCCCTCGGGCGCCGTCGCCCTCTTCGTCCCTGCTTGCCCGAGGCCGGGCCTCTGCCCCCTCGCCGCCTGGAACGCGGCGACCCGGCAGAGCCCCGCGCCTCCCGACGCCCCGGCCTTCATCATGCCCTCGGGTCGCCCCCTCGACCCTCGCACACTCACCGCCCTCATGCGAGGCGCCCTTCACGCCCGAGGTGTCCCGGGGGCCGAGGCCTTCACCCTCCACAGCCTCCGCCGGGGCGCCGCCCAGGCCTGCCATGCCGCCGGGGTCGACATCTCCGACATCATGGCCCAAGGAACCTGGACCTCTGAGGCGGTCCACGCCTACGTGCCCCGCCTCGCCCCCTCGGCGGCCCCTCGAGCCCTCTCCTCCATCTTGGTTGAGGGCTCCTCGGGCCCACCTCCCAACTACTGACATTACCTTGACTCTCTTATTATGACACTGACATTTACGCTCTCATCATGAGCATGCATTATACATTATGTTTACTACCTATATTGCTCCTCACTGATCTATTATACCACCTCATTGTATGTTCATGAAACCCTCGGGCATTTACTGAATAAACTGCCCTCTTTTTCCACTCCCGCCTTCTCGTCCTTCCTTGCCGCGCATCAGAGCAGGACGACTATCTAGCTAGTATTGACATCATGGACGCGTACCGTTCCGTCCATATCTACCCAGAACATAGGTGGCGCCAAGGGCTCCGGTGGTTGTTCGAGGGGGATGTGGTTGAAACATACTTGATAGATGCTAGGCTTTGTATGGGATTGTCTTCTAGCCCTTTTATATTCTCGAGAATATCAGACTTTGTTGTCCGATGTGCGAGAAGGGAGGGGGTGGACAGAATCATTAATTATTTGGACGATTTCTGTATTATTGGTAGGACAAAGGAGCAAGCAAAGCATTGCCAGCAACAGGTGATGGCAATACTGCGTAGACTGTTTTTTTTTATCAGTTTAAAAAAAATCATATCACCAGCAAGAAAGATAAGATTCCTAGGCATTGATGTAGATTCGGAGTCCCTCGAACTCTCATTACCGGACGACATATTAGTCAGGTTAGGGGAGATATTGCAAAAATTTCTTGATCGAAGAAAGTCTACGCGTAGGGAACTGGAGAAACTCGCGGGCTACTTGGCGCATTGTGCTAAGGTGATCAGGGGAGGCAGAACCTTTAGTAGACGGGTGTATGATCTGATAGGTACTCTCCGTGAGCCCTTTTATCGTGCACGCCTGAACTGAGGCTTTAGGGAAGACATCACCTGGTGGGTAAACTTTGCAAATAGGTTCAATGGGAAGGCAGGTATGCTGGGGAAATTTGCGGAAACTGTAGCTGTCTCCAGTGATGCCTCGAACTGGGGTTTGGGGGCCACGCATGGTTTAGATTGGCTAGTTGCATCGTTTAACTCGAAGGATGATGAGGTGCTCCGTAGGGAAATGGGGCATCACCACGTAGAGCCCCCCGCGTGAGGAGACAGTGAGCATATAAATGTAAAAGAGATGAGGGCGGTGATGGAGGGAGCCACCCGATGGTCACCGGTGTGGCAGTAAATCGCAAACCCCTGGAAATTGCACACCCCGGGGTTTGCGATTTACTAGGAAATCACAAACCCCCCCTGGAAATCGCAAACCCCCCTGTGTTTTGGGACTGATTCGGGCCAAATCTATTCAATGCGACCATATTTAACAGAATTACATACTCAAATCGTGAAATTTCATTAAATTAACCCTAAATTCGAAGCGTTATTAAGGCTACCGCCGTAACGGCGGAGATATTAGCAGTAGGGTAAAATACGCCGTGATGTGTGCTGCGGCAATGCTATGTCTATGGGGAGCATTTATTTTTGTAAAATAAATAAAAAAACTTTCATCGAATCGATTAAAAATATCTCAATGCGCGATTGAAGAGGAAGATCTGAGGTATTTAATTTAACCTAAGAGCAATTTTATCTGAAAGTATTAAAAACAGAGATAATAGTGAAAGTTGGGATATTCTGAGTGTCAGTGCCAGTGTTAGCCTTACCAGATCATGGTAAGGCTAACACTCAGAATGGGGGGTTTGCGATCTCCAGGGGGGATATGCGATTTCCTAGGAAATCGCAAACCCCCCATGCCCATATATGGCATGGGGGTTTGCGATTTCCTAGGAAATCACAAGTGGGGGTTTGCGATTTACAGGGTTTGCGATTTCCTGCTACACCGGGTTGGACTGGGGCTGAGATTATCTTTATAACAGACAGTATGGTAGTCGAGTCCGCGCTTAATTCTGGGAGATCCAGATCAGTGGAGTGGAAAATAATTTCACTTTTCGTTCAACCTATATAAATACAACAGTGAAGGTGGTCTGTGATTCCCTTAGTAGATTGTTTGTTTGTTGTTTTACGTCCTAGCAACATCTAAGGTCATATCAGGACGGGTACCGACTTGTGACAGTGCGCACTCATGGCAACTTTATAGTGCTGTCCCACTGGGAAACCAGGCCGCCGGCACCATGACCTGGTATCCCACTCAGTCACATTATCCTGACACTGAGCACACCAGTCCTTGCCCTATCCTAATAATGCCGAGCACCTGGCTAGGAAGTGACAAGTATCAATTTTAAAGTCGTTGGTTTGACTCGACCGGGACTCGAACCCACGATCTACCAGCACGGGAGACGGACGCTCTAACTCATTCGGCCATCCCGTCTGGTCTTAGTAGATTGGACCTAGAAGCTAGCAGGCACAGAATCAGATCAGTTGATCGCGACGGGGTTATGTGCTGTGCACACTTGTTTGATGCCTCTCTCCCGTATCTTTTCAGAACTGGAGGAGCTGAGGGCAGACCAGCGGGGATATGAGAGGCAGTTTTACTCACAGAACTCTATCGCCACACGTTCAGTCCAGATACGTAAATATTTTGATTTTCTCGACCAATTCTCGGATGATCGTTCCCCGCTGCCCTGCACCTCTGAGCGCGTGGCGCTGTATGCATCGTGGCTGGCAAGAATGCTTACATACCGTTCAGTAGTGAATTACCTATCGGGCTTACATTTTTTCCTTCGTCAGAATGGTGCCGCTAGGATTAGATATGACGACTATTTGGTCCAGGCAACACTTAAGGGCATTAGGCGACAGAAGGGGGACACACCCTGCCAAGCGCCCCGATGCTGCCTACTATGCTACTACGGATTTTTTCTTTATTAACCTTAAACGCTGGCCACGTTTCATTGAGGGCAGCGATGCTTTGCTCATTTAGAGCATTACTAAGGAAGTCACAAGTGACCGAATCCGACTCCACCCTCCGTAGAGGAGACTTTGTGTTTTTTAATTGGGGGGATGCTATCAAAGTCCGTCGCTCAAAAACAATCCAGTTTTCTGAGCGGGTGCTGGAAGTACCGGTCGCGGCATGCCCCAATAGGGACCTTTGCGCTGTATATTGGACGAGGCGCCACTTCATGGAATTGCTGGCAGACACTGGAGACTTGGCTTTCCGTATACCAGTCCAGGGGGCTACGTCTAGGCCTATGACTTACAGGGCATACCAGGGGATGCTCAAATTCTTCTCAAACCAGGCGGGCTTGGGCGAACACTATTTCACATCGCACTCTTTAAGGCGAGGTGGATGTACTTATCTGGCAATGGCGGGGGGCCACAATCGAGGAGATTAAAGTCAGGGGGGATTGGGCCTCGGAAACGGTCTACGCTTATTTAAAGACCCCTCTGCAGACTAGGATTTTAAATGATGTTCGGGTCGCGACTAGTCTAATAGATCTTGAGACTCAGACGGTGGAGTGTTGGGAGCCTGGGCCGCCATAGCCGGCCAAGGTTTGGCTTTTATTTGCTCGGCCAGTGAGCCTTCGAAAAATAAAGGTAGGCTTCCACCACTCCTCTGGTTCTTCCTTTTACTTCCTCCCCCCTTTTCTTTGTAGCCAACTTATATATACACACATACGTTTGAAAGTTATGAGATCAGTTGGTTAGGAATCGGGTCTGATCCAGTTAAATTCGGTTCCCCATACCCGGACAAATACCGCATAGGTCGAAATGTAGACTAATTATGCACTATCTATGGCACCTGTTGGTTGTTGATAAAATTTAATTTTGTTTTCACTGCTGTGCATATTAATACAGAAGCTAATATAATAACAGATGCTTTGAGCAGGTTGGGTACTGCTCACATGACAGAGGTAATATATAAAGCAGACGAAAGCAAATGTTTATGTTGCATTGAATTATTTAACCGATCCTCTCTTTACAGAAATTGATAGGCTTGCAGCAGAGCAGAGAGAATTTCAGCTTAAGTGCTACGCACCAAGTTCAATGTCGACAAGAGCAGTGCAGGTCAAAAAATATTTAGCCTTCATTGATGAATTTTCAGTGACTCATGCTCCTTTACCTTGTACATCTATGCAAGTCGCGTTATATGCTACTTGGCTAGCAAGGACAATGAAATATTCTTCAATTATCAATTATATTAGTGGTCTCAATTATTTTCTCAGAGAACAGGGGGTCGACTCAAATTAATTATTCAGATTTTATAATTACTTCGACCCTGAAAGGTATTCGCAGGGAGTTAGGTGATATGCCATGTTGCAGTGCATTTTCTCGCAGTTAACTGTTCATTCCGGTCATATAGCATGGCGAGCAGCTATACTGTGCAGTTTCAGGGGATTGTTAAGGAAATCAAATGTCACTTTGTCAGATGCGATGCTACTTCGTAGAGACTTTAAATTTCACCCATGGGGGATGTTATTAACTGTTCGGAAAACAAAGACGATACAATTCCATGATAGAGTGTTAAATATTCATATATCTCGATGTCATGATTTAGATTTGTGTGCGGTGCATTGGACGGAGAAACATTTTGCAGATTCTCCAGCGCCAGGGGATTGGTATGCTTTTCGTGTACCTGATGATGAGGGTGGGGGGGGGGGGGGTAGTACCC
Organism: Branchipolynoe longqiensis; assembly: GCA_030323885.1. Taxonomy (NCBI): domain Eukaryota; kingdom Metazoa; phylum Annelida; class Polychaeta; order Phyllodocida; family Polynoidae; genus Branchipolynoe; species Branchipolynoe longqiensis. The sequence continues at coordinate 83,255,051 of CM059196.1, read as the reverse complement.
CGTTGACTTATAGCATTTACCAATCAACTTTGAAATTTGTTGGAGGCCTCATTGGCCTTGATATTAGCTTATTATCTTCTCACTCACTTCGCAGAGGTGGATGTACTTACTTGTCGATTTGTGGTGCTGTCCTGGAAGAGATTAGAACCAGGGGAGACTGGACTAGCAACGCAGTATTCCAATATTTGAAAACTCCTTTGACAATACGCATTATTAATGATATGCGAGTAGCAGCCAGGTTGGCTGCTGAAGGTTGAGCTGGGTTGGGGGACTCCTCGGATGAGTCTTTGGCAATTATACCCCCACCAGAGGCTTAATAAACAACTCTTTACCTTCTTCCGGAGTGACTTATGTGTATTATAATTAATTATAATAATATAAATAACGTAGATCGACATAAGGTTCTTGTATTCATTATGTTACACTGTATTACCTGTATTACCTGTATTACCTGTATTAGGAGTCGCGCACCTGCACCAACACCTGAGCGCGTGAATGGGGCACCACCTGTACACCACCCCAAGGTAACTTCACTCCTGCTACAATTTTCTTTTTTTTTTAGGTGGGCAATTATAACCCCACCAGAGGCTTAATAAACAACTTAGCCCAACTTGGTGTGTTTACCTTGGTGTGTTTACCTTCCACCGGTGCGACTGACACTGGTCTACATACGGTGGAGGTGAGGAGGGTAGGTGGAGCCACCCGTACAGTGTTTGTCTTACGGAGTATAACAATAAAGTAATAATGAACCCTTGCGTATCTTTATACTTGCATAATTCGTTATACATCACATATACATACGTTTGAAAGTTATGAGATCAGTTGGGTTAGGAATCGGGTCTGATCCAGTTAAATTCGGTTCATTCGTTTAAGGTGCCCACGCACGCCCGATTTGAAGATCTAGATCCTTCGCCCCCAGAAAACATGACTCAAGTTTCGTAGTGGGAAGATAGTGGAAGATACTGGCGAATCTGAGCCGAGACGAACCAGGGGCATTGCTGATCGGACTTTGCGGCGTTTGTTGGCGGGTTGTACGGCAGGCTGTGCGGGGCAGATCGAGCGGCGACAAACTTGGTGTGCTTACCTTCTTCTGGAGTGACATATATATATATATATACCAACGTATATACTACGTATATGTGGATGGGGGGGGGGGGAGAGCCACCCCCCCCCCCCCCCCCCCCCCCCCCTCCGGTTTGGCGAACTGGGTGGGGGGGGGCGGCTATTGTAACAGCCGCGGCACCCACTTACACAGCCCACTTGCCGCTCGCCGGCTGCTTCACTCTGCTCTGTGACGCCGGGCTCTAAAATATTTCACTAAAAGCCTCCCTACGGTCAACAACACAGTCTACCTGTTACCTGTGTCATACCTGTCATACCTGTGCCATACCTGTGCCATACCTGTGCCAACGGACGACGTTATGCGGAGTAATGTGAGCTAAACAAACTTTTATATATTCTACTTTTTCTCGATCGACACACTCTCTACCTGTGTGTCGATTATATCTATTTATTATTTTAATCTATAATAATCGGTTAGATTCAAACCAAACAAGATGTTCGGATGGTGGGAAAGCCAACATGTGTTGATCTTATTTAAGAAGGACAACTCAAATGACTACATGTGTGTCGATTAACTGCAGCGATTCGACACGACGGGAGATCGACACTGATATTTATTATTATTTATTGCTATTTATTATTATTTTATTCTATAATAATCGTTTAGATCCTGATCTTGTGTGTGTCAAGCAAGATATGTCGAGTGACTTCCTGTGTGTCGATTAACCGCTTCGACACGGCGGAACATTGAATTATTATATATATAATACTGATTCAATTATTTTAGCGATGACGTCTTAATATTAACACAAAATATAACACTTTATGATTGTGAATGATTAGGCACATGAAGGTGCTATGCCAGGTACGGACCTTGGTACGGTTCTAGACATGTAAGGTAATACAAGCAGGACCAAGGTTCAAGCAAACAACATACTAACTAGGGCCAACGGACGACGTCCCGGGCTGTTTCAAGCCTGGTGGATCTTCGCGACAACCAACAAGTCGGATTCAAACATCTGCTGTGTTCTCATTCGGTAGGGCCAGCGGACGATGGCGAGGTAGGTCGGCTACATACTCTAGCGACTTGCATTTATCGCAATTCAAACGTCACCTTTTCACTACTACGCGTTAGGCGAGGTAAGTCAACTACATACACTAGTGACTTATACTTATCATGACTGACTCTCTCGCTTAAGCGATCGCCTAACGGTTATACTCGGGCAAACGGATGCCCTCTGTTGAATTGATGTATGCCGACTATTGAACCGACCGCACTAAGCCGCTAATGTACTGCGGTCCTTGTGGCTGCCAACACAGAGGACCAGTCAACAAGGCTTGTCACCGCGCAGCAATGCAGACTAGGCGAGCCACGCGGTCAGCTGACAGATCGAGTGCCATGTCAGGTGACGGTGACTTCGTGAAGGAGAAGGCGCCGGCGCCACCCAGTCCCCCAGCAGCGCCAAGTGATGACGAAATGGATGAGCGAGGGCGTGCCATTGCGGCCAAGGAGCGAGCGATGGAACGCCGCAAGCGCTGGGCAGACCTGGATCGTCGAGAAAAACGCCTGGAGGACGACGCGGCCGACCTGTCATCTAGACGGAAGCGGGCCGGAGCCCCAGCAGGAGGCGCAGCGGCTCGAGGGAGCGATGCCATCGCCACCGTCATCGGCGGTCGACAAGCTCTAGTTCGTCATCCTACAGAACAACGAGTCAGGAAAGTCGTCAGAGAAGTTAAGTGGTCAATTAAGCGCTACGTCGAGGACCGCAAAGACCTCAAAAGTTTGTCCCCCTTCGAGATTGTTGAGGCATCCTGCGCATGGGTTCTGGACAAAAAAGACTTGGACTTACAAGACTTGCTCCGGTTCGTCAAACACCTGAAGTATATAGCAGGGAAGGCCAAGTCGGGCAGATTCCAGGACCAGGCGCATGCGGGCTATGACCTCGCAATACGAAAGCTTGCGACGGTGGACGGCTATGATGCCTTTTGCGCAGGGAATCCTGAGCTGGCTCTAAAGCACTATGCCTTCGAATCGATGCGCAGTCAACACTCCCCCTTGAACAACTCAACGGGCAGGGCGAGTCAGGGCTCTACCAGACAATTGTACACCAAGGATGGTAAGAAGCCCTGCTTCGCCCACAACAAGGATGAGGGTTGTGGACACGACGATAAGACTTGTAATTTCAGACACTGGTGCTCCCGTTGTGGGAGTAAGTACCATATCAGGGATAAGTGTCGAAAGGAGTGAATTCCTAGGGGGAGGGGCAGAGGGAGAAGGAAGCGACGTGTTGTTTGTGTTAATGCGGTTATCGCACCTTCAATCAATTGTTCATCCTGTGGCCCCTGTGACCCCCGTACCACTAACTGGGGCTGAGTGCTCTGCCCCCTATTATGTTAACCAAACTAATATCGAAACTCACTGTTCACTAGTTCCAGGTGTGGGTATCTGTCCCAGTGGCTTAATGGCCGGTCGCCACTATGGCGCCCCCAGCTCAATTAGCCTGAACCTTTGTGGATTTCTTGATAACCACCTTACTAATTGCCCCATCACTCCCTCCAGTTACGGCGACCCCACTACCTTCGCCCTTTGTGACGAGACGCATGTGTCGCTCTCGGGGGAGGAGCTTCCTGAGGGGGGGTGCTGTCACGCTCCCACTGCCACGCTTCTGACGGGTGCCTGGGCTGTTTGTCCTAATTGGGCGAGCATCGGCCGTGATTGGCTAACTATTTCACCATGTGAGAGAGGCCTCTCTGTTTCCGCCTCCGATAATTATTCGCCTGAATCAAGCAATTTTACTGTTACCTTGTCGTGTTTTGAAGCAACTTGCTGCTGCACACACTTTATAGCAGGCCGAGCCACCCAATTTAAGCCTTGTCGTGCATTTTGTGACTGCTTCGCCAGGGGCAATCTCGATCCTGATTGCGACTTTATTATGCGCGGCGCCATATTTGGCTTTAAAGTAATTAATCCAACTTGTACCGCAAACTATTCTGTTAGCCATCCACCCTGCTCCATTTGTGAAACAAAGAACTTTATTGATGATAAGCTTAGATCAGAGCTCACCGCGGGCTATATAAGCTACGCCGATGTAGCTCCCGTATGTACTCATAACATCTTTGCAGTCCCTAAATCTGTTGCGGCTGGCTATAGAATAATTGTCGATTGTAGTAAGCCGACCAACAATTCAGTAAATAACTTTGTCTATGACATTACACAGAAATTCTCTTACAAAGGTGTTGATGATCTTGTCAATAGGATGATCCAAGGTGAGTTCATTGCCTCTGTAGATATTAAGGATGCCTACAGGGCGATTTCTATACACCCAACCGACCGGCCTCGCCAGGCCTTATCTTGGGACTTTGGGTGAGGGAACAACAATTTTCTTTGACAATCGTCTGTGTATGGGCCTCTCCTCGAGTCCCTTCATCTTCAGTAGCATCTCTGACTTCATTGTACATTGTGCTCGCAGGGATGGGGTCCTTTGCACTGTTAATTATCTTGATGATTTCGCTGTTCTCAGCACTGACTTCGAGGACTGCCATCAGAATAAGCTATTAATAATGAAAGTTTTACGCCGTCTAGGCTTCTACTTGAGTTACTCTAAACTGCCCGCTCCAGCCCAATGCCTAAGGTTCTTGGGGATAGATATAGACACTGTAAACTTGCAACTCAGACTCCCTGTGGACAAGATTGTTAAGCTAAAACATGTGCTGCGTCTCTTCCTGGGCAGAAAGAAGGCGTCCCGCAGGGAACTCGAACGCTTGGGTGGACGCTTGGCACACTGCTCGACGGTCGTCCGGGGTGGGCGCTCCTTTTCCACCAGGGTCTATGACGCTATTCGCCAGCTGAAAAAAACATATTATAAATTTAGGCTAAATAACGAGTTCCGCTCTGAGTTGAGCTGGTGGCTCACTTTTGTGGATTCCTTCAATGGTTTTGCTAAAATGCTGGGCATCCACGCCACTACCCTTTCAGTTTATAGCGATGCGTCTAACTGGGGCTTTGGAGTGACCCACTCGGACGACTGGTTGGTGGGTCGTTTTGCCCCAGCTCACACTTTGGCGGAGGAGCTGGGCCATAATTTTTCCGGCTGTTCCCCTGATATCGATAAGTTGCATATTAACATAAAAGAAACGTGGGCTGTCGTTGCCGCCTCCAGATGCTGGTGTCATTTATAGAGGGATCGCTGTATAGTGTTTGTAACAGATAATAATACTCTCCGTGCCGCCCTATCCACCGGGCGCTGTGTAAATAAGCATATCATGTTATACGTAAAAGAGCTCTTCTGGCTATTGATTACCTATAATTTCGAGATTAAATCTGCTTATGTCAGAAGTAGTGATAACATTATTTGTGATGCCCTAAGCAGGTGGAGAGATCCGGTTAGTAGGAACCGGGTAATATGTGCTGATCATGTGGGCTGCTTATGTTGCACCTCGCTCTTTTCTAATTAACTCCTCTTCGTTTCCAGGTCTGGATCGCTTGAGGGGGGGCGGCTAGGGCTATGGGCGACCGCTATTACTCGACAAACTCCCGCTCAACTAGGGCGATGCAGCTCAAGAAATATCTTGCCTTTATAGACGAGTTCAGGGGGATCCTTGCACCCTTGCCATGCCCCCCCTCTCAGGTGGCTAGCTACATCGTTTGGTTAGCACAAACTCTTAAGTACTCATCCATTACAAACTACCTGAGCGCCCTTAATTTTTTTCTCAAATCTGAGGGCAGTGACCCTATTGATTTCACCTCACATCAAATACGTACTGTCTTGGGGGGTACTAAGCGCACTCTTGGTTGTGCGGTCAAGCGCGTAGCGCCCTTCTGCCCGCCGAGTTAATTAAAATCTTTATGACGCCAAGCGTGGGCCACGTTTGTATGCGTGCTGCCCTTTTGCTTGCTTTCAGGGCGCTATTGCGCAAGTGCCAGATCACCGCCTCTGAATCGGTCTTGCGGCGCTCAGATTTCGCCTTTTATAACTGGGGTATGGTGGTAAAAGTTTGCCACTCAAAAACGATTCAATTCTCTGAGCGTGAGCTCCTCATACCCGTGGCTTGTGTGCCGAACACTGAACTGTGTGCCGTATTCTTGGTAAAAAAGCACTTTGCCCAGGCTAAGGTGGGCCCCAGTGAACCGGCATTCCAGGTCCGTTCTGGGCCCAGTGGCTATGCTCCGCTTGACTACCCAACTCTGCAGTCGACCATTAAGCATTTCGCCACCTTGGCGGGTCTTGCCAGAGACAATTTTTCATGCCACTCGCTTCGGCGAGGTGGCTGTACTTATTTGGCCTTACAAGGAGTTTCGATCGACGAAAGTAGGACCAGGGGAGACTGGTCCTCAGATGCTATTTACAAATACATATCCCGCCCCCTGTCTGATCGGATCATCGCTGACATGCGGGTGGCTGCAGCCCTTTCAGCTGCCACTTAACTCTGTCTGGGTGGGTCCCTGGGACTTGGCACTATGCGCCCAGCCAGATACTGACTATTGACTTATTATGTGAAATAAAGTTGTATCCTCCATTCCGTTTCCGTCTCAGTGCGTAGCTTACACCAACGTATATACTACGTATATGCGGCGCACGGGGGAGACCCCCCCCCCCTCCATTTTGGCGAACTGGGTTGGGGGGGCGGCTATTGTAACAGCCGCGGCATCCACTTACACAGCCCACTTGCCGCTCGCCGGCTGCTTCACTCTGCTCTGTGATGCCGGCCTCTAAACATTTAATTTGTTATTCCGGTAGGGCACTATGCGCCCAGCCAGATCCTGACTATTGACTTATTATGTGAAATAAAGTTGTATCCTCCATTCCGTTTCCGTCTCAGTGCGTAGCTTACACATACGTTTGAAAGTTATGAGATCAGTTGGTTAGGAATCAGGTCTGATCCAGTTAAATTTGGTTCCCCATACCCAGACAAATACCGCATAGGTCGAAATGTAGACTAATTATGCACTATCTACGGCACCTCTTTTGGTTGTCGATAAAATTTAATTTAGTTTTCACTGCTGTGCATATTAATACAGAAGCTAATATAATAACAGATGCTTTGAGCAGGTTGGGTACTGCTCACATTGCAGAGGTAATATATAACATAGACGAAAGCAAATGTTTATGTTGCATTGAATTATTTAACCGATCCTCTCTTTACAGAAATTGATAGGCTTGCAGCAGAGCAGAGAGAATTTCAGCTTAAGTGCTACGCACCAAGTTCAATGTCGACAAGAGCAGTGCAGGTCAAAAAATATTTAGCCTTCATTGATGAATTTTCAGTGACTCATGCTCCTTTACCTTGTACATCTATGCAAGTCGCATTATATGCTACTTGGCTAGCAAGGACAATGAAATATTCTTCGATTATCAATTATATTAGTGGTCTCAATTATTTTCTCAGAGAACAGGGGTCGACTCAAATTAATTATTCAGATTTTATAATTACTTCGACCCTGAAAAGGTATTCGCAGGGAGTTAGGTGATATGCCATGTTGCGGTGCATTTTCACGCAGTTAACTGTTCATTCCGGTCATATAGCATGGCAAGCAGCTATACTGTGCAGTTTCAGGGGATTGTTAAGGAAATCAAATGTCACTTGGTCAGATGCGATGCTACTGCGTAGAGACTTTAAATTTCATTCATGGGGGATGTTATTAACTGTTCGGAAAACAAAGACGATACAATTCCATGATAGAGTGTTAAATATTCCTATATCTCGATGTCATGATTTAGATTTGTGTGCGGTGCATTGGACGGAGAAACATTTTGCAGATTCTCCAGCACCAGGGGATTGGTATGCTTTTCGTGTACCTGATGATGGGGGGGGGGGGGGGGGGGTAGTACCCCGTTGACTTATAGCCTTTACCAATCAACTTTGAAATTTGTTTGAGGCCTCATTGGCCTTGATATTAGCTTATTATCTTCTCACTCACTTCGCAGAGGTGGATGTACTTACTTGTCGATTTGTGGTGCTGCCCTGGAAGAGATTAGAACCAGGGGAGACTGGACTAGCAACGCAGTATTCCAATATTTGAAAACTCCTTTGACAATACGCATTATTAATGATATGCGAGTAGCAGCCAGGTTGGCTGCTGAAGGTTGAGCTGGGTTGGGGGGGGGGGGGACTCCTCGGATGAGTCTTTGGCAATTATACCCCCGCCAGAGGCTTAATAAACAACTCAGCCCAACTTGGTGTCTTTACCTTCTTCCGGAGTGACTTGTGTATTATAATTAATTATAATAATATAAATAACATAGATCGACATAAGGTTCTTGTATTCATTATGTTACACTGTATTACCTGTATTAGGAGTCGCGCACCTCCACCAAAACCTGAGTGCGCGAATGGGGCGCCACCTGTACACCACCCCAAGGTAACTTCACTCCTGCTACAATTTTTTTTTTTTTAGGTTGTCAATTATACCCCCGCCAGAGGGTTACTAAACAACTCAGCCCAACTTGGTGTGTTTACCTTCTTCCGGAGTGACATATATATATATATATATACATACGTTTGAGAGTTATGAGATCAGTTGGTTAGGAATCGGGTCTGATCCAGTTAAATTCGGTTCATTCGTTTAAGGTGCCCACGCACGCCCGATTTGAAGATCTAGATCCTTCGCCCCCAGAAAACATGACTCAAGTTTCGTAGTGGGAAGATACTGGAAGATAGTGGCGAATCTGAGCCGACGACGAACCAGGAGTATTGCTGATCGGACTTTGCGGTGTTTGTTGGCGGGTTGTAAGGCAGGCTGTGCGGGCCAGATCGCGCGGCGACCACTGCCCGGTCATTTACAATACCAACCCGAGATAAGATAAGTGATACAAATTCTACATACATATTTCGGAACCCGCGGAGAACCACGCCGGCCTTGGTGATGGCATACTGGAGGCAATTCAGACGATCATGAGCAACCAGATGAAGGATCTACATACGGTCATCCTCGCAATCGGATTTTCGGTTAAGAATTGTATATTGGCAAAGAGCATTATTAGTCTTTGGTGACGGAGTGGGGACAATGTTATGTAAACTAAATGTAATAATATCCAACTCTCATTATGACATGATATAAGCTATGTGAAATATATGTTCATACATGATGCCTAAGATTAATGGAGAGGTGCTCCTATACAAGAGACAGTACATGAGTGTTGAAATACTTCTCAATGCATTCATAAAGAGTGCAATTGGAGAAAAGACCATTTTAACAGAGATCTATTGTAACTGTTTGCAGCTACCTGTCCCTACATGACCACTGGGTGGGCCCACCAGCCTAATCTGCATATACACAGAGGGCACCACCTGCAGCTTGGTTGAGTGACAGCCACCCCTACTGGGGGGGGTGCCACCCACCCAGACTGTGGAGGTGCCTGATTGGCTGGCTGAGGACTGCCCAGTCACCCACTTCCCATTGGCCCTCTGACCAAACTAGCCTCAAACCAAGATCATATTTTCTAGGCTCTGCTCCAGACCCCCTGGAGAGAGATGACTCTACTCCTGGCTCTTGAGTGAGACACACCTACTCTTGAGCAGGAACCCCAGACACTCTGTCTGATGCTGGCTAAATTCATATATTCCAATTGAGTGGAACACAGCCATAGGACTCCTGTCCCATGGGCTGTGGACACTACTTTCTATACAGGCTAAAGAGGTAATGATATCTTGTGTGGATAGAAGGTAAGGGGAGTGGATGATAGGTCACTGGTAGGTGGACAGAAGTCGGTGTTAATAAAGCACAACTTCCCCACTGTTTATCTGAGTGACTTGTCTTCATTCTTCCTTAGTATTGGTTAAATGAGCTGACAGATAAGAGATAATGACGGGGAGAGTTTTGTCACATTATCTGGTGTCCCAAACGTGGTCGGGCATTCAGTAATATCACACGTGGATGCCAGGCTTGACACTAAAGCGGGTCACAACAGACGAGCACCGGAGGAGACACCATGTGGCTTGGTGGCCATGACACCCGCGGCCGGCCCACAGGCTGGCCCTAGCGCAGCCAGCCAACTGACGCCGCCACTGATACCGCGGGCGGCAGCAACGGACGCCACGCTCCAACAACAACACTCAAGTCTACCCGTGATACATCCTACCCTGAACAACACCATGCACTTCATTGACGCATACACGGAGGATCGTGACATACTGGCCGGGTACGGCCAATACGCAATGCCTGAGTACGAGAAAAACGCTGATCGCACAGACGCGATCAATGACCTCCTAGCAGCAGCCAGAACAGTGCTCGGCAGAAAACGAGGTAAACTCAAATTCCTTCCCCATCTATATGTCATTCGTGGTACAAAGCGGGAGAAAGTAGACCTGGGCAAAGCCACATGGCCTGAATACTGTGCGGCGCTGTTCAGGATGGGGAAGGACGCAGCGGTCCCCCACACCTGGAAAGCGCCGATACTCGAACATCACCACCAACTCATGACCATGGCATCCGTCTGTGACTGGAGTACCTGCAGGCAATGGTCGGAGCAGGTATTCGACATGATAGAGGATGGTCACCTCCAACTTGGGTGGGCCGACCAATACGCTATAAAAGACGTCCAAAGGGGTGCGTGCATAGTGGGCACCTGCATACCGACGAAACAGACACAATGCTCTGCATACGGTGGCAGAAAAACCAACGCATATGCCACAAACAACACCGGAGAGACGAAATCGGACATTAGCAAGGAGACAGACGGAAAGTCCTGCCACACATGGAACTGGAGCAATGACTGCGGGATTACAGCGTCGCACGGACAGCACCCCGATCGGAAAGCCCACATATGCGCATGGTGCGCAAATAAATATCACAGATCAAACAACCACCAGGAGGGCGCATGCATGAATAAGAAACGGTTCATGGACAGAAAAACCCCAACCACCACTGACACTAACAGCAAGCAGACGAACCAGGTTTTTTGCTAGAAGGCTCCAATTCGCTGGACATCGGCAGAGATAGGGAGCCTGAACGTGCAAACACCAACAACGGACAGATGGTATGTAACCACGTGAACAATATCATCACAAACGATAACTGTTAGCATAGAGAAGGCAATGACGGAGTGCCACGCCCACCCCCGGAGCCTGACACTCCATACTGTGACTGTGAGGACGGGATATACTGTGATATATGTGACCGCACACGGAGTGACCTACATACCACCCTACCATCTGATGTAGATGCACAAATGGCCTTGTAATGGCCGGTAATGTAATGGACTATGTGTGCGCCGACATCTCAGACTGCACGGTCTGCAACGCTGCAACGCTCCGATAACCAACACGACCCACATGGCGGTACAGACCACAGCGTATCACACCATACTGACCTCTCCCGGTGCGTAGGCGCGGACGAATCCGACTGTAGTGTCTGTAATGGCGCAGCAGATCAAACATATGGCCACAACGATGCCGACACCCCCAGAAACCCCGCCCCTATGACACCCGGCGACAGCGAGGGGAGAGGCGGCAAGAAACGCCCACGACTGAGCAGCGGTGAGCCTTCCACGGTACACTATGACGACAGGGGCATGCATTGCAGCAGCGAACCGCCAGGAGGCGACACCCGCGCCCCCACCCGAACCTCCATTGGCCGCTGCTACACACATCAGCATCAAGGTGGCGCCACCAAACAAGATGGCGGCGAGCTAAACAACAACAATAACAACGGGACCAGTGACAACGCACACCTCGGACACGCCCCCACCCACACCAGCCACGACGATACCGGCCACGACATCCACAACCGCACCCACAGCGAAGGATACCACGAAGTAAAGCGCACTAAGATCGAGACACGCGGACACAGCCTAGACACTGACACCGACGGCATCGACACCGGAGATGCTAACAGAGCCTACACCACCTTACCCACAGTATCACCCCGCGAATACCGCGCCACTATCAACAGCATCTGGCCATGCCCACTACAAAGCCAGTGGGAATGCCACCTCGACTATCTCGCGATATATCACAATGGAGGAAGATGCTCGTCGACTACCACGAAAATGAAATAGTCGACTACTTGGAGTTTGGCTGGACCACGGACTACACCGCAGGCACCACGCCAACCTCGACCGCCACCAACCATGCCAGAGACCCTGCGGAGCTCGACGCCGTAAGGACATACATAGCAACCGAGATAGCACATGGCGCCATCATCGGCCTCTTCGAGGAACCGCCCTTCACCCCCTGGAACCAGGTCATCCCAATCATGACGTGCCCCAAGAAAAACACCACAGACAGGCGCGTCATCGTCGACCTCAGCTGGCCAAAGGGCTCCAGTGTCAACTCCGGCATAAAAAAGGGACATTACCAAGGCCGCCCATGCACATATAGCCTCCCAGGCATAATGTGACACGCCTCGGCAGAGGGGCATATGCATGGGGGGACGGACCTCCCCAGAGCATACAGGCAGCTCAGGACTTGCCCCCTCTCCAAACCCCTTCTCGGTATAAAAGTTGACGGCAAATACTACACCGACCTTGCTCCACCGTTCGGGTGCCGCACATCCTCCATGGCCTGCGCCAGGACAACCAACCCAGTCGTCTACCTCCTCAGGAAACGGGGCCACGTAGTTTACTGCTATCTCGACGACTTCGTGGGCATGGCACCCACGAAGCAAGACGCGGAGACAGCCTACCGGGACTGCCTCACGATCACGGCCAAGCTTGGACTAGTCCTCTCACCAAGCAAATGTACACCGCCCACAAAGTCCATAGAATGGCTCTGATTTAAGATAGCCATCAACGAAATGCAAGTAACAATACCGACAGACAAGCTGGACGACACCCTCAGAGAGTGCGAGAACTGGGCGGCTCCCAGACTGGCATCAAGGAAGGACATCCAAAAGCTAGCCGGCCGCCTCCAGCACATAGCAAGATGTGTCACCCCCGCCAGACGATTCATGGTGAGAATACACGAGGCACTGAGGCAGGCCCCATTCACTGGAAACCACCATGTCCCGGACGAGCTCCGGGCCGACATCGGCTGGTTCCTGGAGTACGCGAAACGCTCAAACGGCCTCGTCCTACTTCCTAGCGAACCCAAAACCCCCTGGGTGATTGAATGCGACTCCACACTCGATGGGGGGCGGGGCATACTCTCCCACAGAGTACTACCGTCACCAGTACGCGGACGACCTCAGGACCAGCACCACAAACATTGCTCACCTCGTGGCAATAAATCTAGTGGTCGCCCTCAAAAGCCCTTGCTCCCCCATACCCGGACAAATACCACATAGTAATTAACACTGACAATGCAGCGAGCTAGCAAGTACTGAAGACCGGCACAGGCCACGACAAGACACTCACTGCATGTGCAAGGGAGATATGGCTGTTCGCCGCCACAAACTCCTGTGAGGTAGAGATACGCCGCAAGCCTGGCCGCGACCTGATCCTGGCAGATGCTCTGAGTAGGCGCGCCACAGACAGCAAGGCTCGGGCTGTCACGGCCAAACTATGCAACGATCTCGCAATATCTGAGATCACCGTAAATTTTTTAAATGTACTCACCGCAGGCTTTTAGTAACCTGGGAAGCTCACACCCATTTGCTTTCTCTTCCCAGGTTACACAGACGAACAACACGAACGGATCCTCCAGGTGTACTTTGCGGGGCTAACCGCGGGTACCTGGAGGAACAAGTCGGTGCAGGCAACATGCTACAACAACTTCATGACGCAGCACAGCAACAACCCGCTAGCGCCCACACAATACGACATACTGGCGTACATAGTACACCTCAAAGAAAACCTCAACGCCAGGAGCAGCCCTCAACTACCTGAGCGGCGCCAAGACCTGGGTACAGCTACTCGGAGGTGATGTCTCTGCCTTTAGCACGTACCCGGTCGCTCCGATGAAGCGGGGCATCCAACGCCTCACACCTCACGAACCGCGGCAGGCCCCGCCCCTTACACCAGCTGACCTCCGCCAGGTCATTCGCTACCTCTCCTCGGTGGGACCCACAGCACGAGTACTGAAAACAGCACTCCTGATAGGGTACAACCCCCTCCTCCATCAGGGAAACCTCGTCCACACTGGGGCTCCCACCAACCCTGGCCATGCTCTAAAAATGCAAGACATTACACCATCGCCGGCTGGTCTCAGCATCACCATACGGTCTACGAAGACCAGATGGAGGCTCGGCCAGGCATACAGGGTGCTAGTCCCCACGATTCCCGGCTCCCCGTGCTGCCCCCTAGCAGCCTGGACAGCGTATGTCACCTACCAGCAGCCAGCCCCCTTGGGGCCGGCATTCATCGCGGTGGGCGGGGCCCCCCCTCTTGGCGCCGGCCCTCCTGGGGGCTCTCAGGCTGGCCCTAACTGCTGCCGGAAACCTTCAGGCCAGCTGCTACACACTACAGAGCCTCAGGAGGGGGGGGGGGGCATCCAGGCATGTGCAGCTTCCGGGGCCTCCCTCGGGGAAATCATGGAGCTGGGGATGTGGTCCGCAGCGTCCGTGCACACATACCTCGAGAAGAAACAGATCATCACCGGCCCACGAGCCCTATCTACCCTACTTGGTTAAGGGCTCGGTTACGGCCAGGACCACCAGCACTGGGACACATAACAAAAAAGGGGAGGGGATATAACAAACAGACATCTGACTAGCATCCTGAAAAAACTGCCGAACATAAATGTAAACAAGATGAAAAATGAATAAAACCACTATATGTACACTTGTCTCCGCATTAGTGAATTATACCCCCGCCAGAGGCTTAATAAACAGGAATATATTGTCAGGCATATCCAAAGTATTTTTATAGCTATGCTAAGAAATACTCCCAGGCCAGAACAACAATAGGACCACTCCAGAATAAGGATGGTGACATAGTCCAAGATCCTGGAGAGATGGCAGACATCCTGAAACAGCAGTACGAAAGTGTCTTCAGTAGCCCACTACGGCAGGCTGTGCGGGGCAGATCGTTTGTTTGTTTGTTTGTTGTTTTACGTCCTAGCAACATCTAAGGTCATATCAGGACGGGTACCGACTTGTGACACTGCACACTCATGGCAACTTTATAGTGCTGCCCCACTGGGAAACCAAGCCGCCAGCACCATGACCTGGTATCCCACTCAGTCACATTATCCTGACACTAAGCACACAAGTCCTTGCCCTATCCTAATAATGCCGAGCGCCTGGCTAGGAAGCGACAAGTATAAATTTTAACGTCATTGGTTTGACTCGACCGGGACTCGAACCCACGACCCCACGATCTACCAGCATGGGAGACGGATGCTCTAACTCATTCGGCCACCCCGTCTGGTCTACCAAAAAGAAGAAAAAGAAAGAGCGGTGTAAGTTTTCTATTTGAAAATATACAAAGTATGATAAAAACATTGGTCGTAATGCTCGCATTGCGGTTGATTTGTGGCAGGGGAGGAGGACCCCCCCCCCCCCCTTTCTTCCATCCTCCCTCCGCTGCCGCCCTGAGGCAACCCCCCCCCCCCTTCTCTCCGGCCTTATAAACCGGCCGCCTAGCTGCTCCCAGCCACTCGCCTCTCCTCACTCTCCTGGAGCACTCACTTTTTCTCCACCCACCCACCCATACTCTTATCACTATCACCTCTACATATGGTGGAGGGCTCTTCGGGGTCCCTTCCCCACGATCGACATTGACCTTAGGTCCTTGATGACTCTCACTTGTTACCGCATTGTACCTCATATATGTATTCATCCATTATCCTGATTGCCTTAACTGTTCATTATCCTCATTGCTTCTAATTAATTACCTGAAATTGTCTTATGTTCTCATATTGTCTGCACTTGATCTATGAATAAAGTGTTTTATTCCAACTACCGCCTTCCTCTCCTCCCTAGCCACGTATCAAGAAACTGAATTTTATTGAGCTCATGTATGCAGCCCTCATTTGGGGAATGAAGCACTCCGAAAAAGTAGGAATGAAGATTGAGGATGTGCGTGGCTATAGGGGGCATTTGGCCTATATGGCAATGCATGCCATAATGGCGAACTACACAGATAAAGCGTATCGTGAGTATGACAAAGCGGTGCAGGACAACATCAAAGAGAAGGGACTCCGTCATTTTAAGCATGGCGATCAAGAATTGTCTTTGCTGCACTTTAATTTGGATAATTCTAAGTCAATGAAGGATTCAAAGAAGCAATGGAAGAATTCTAGTCAAGCTGGTAAGGGATACGAGAGTGGTGCTAGGAGTCGACGAGCATGTTATGCATTCAACTCCAACAAGGATGGGTGAAGTGCTAAGGCGTGTTAATGGGAACATACGTGTATTTTGTGTAGGAGTAAGGAGCATCAGAGTAGTCAGTGTAAGGCACAGCACTGACGGGAGAATGTGATTGGGTGCAGCTGGGGGTGGTCAGGCCTACTCAGCTGATAGCTGATAGTGTCAACATTGCACACCTCATAGTGGGGGAGTGTATTGTAACTGGAATGGAATGTGTGTCGGGGCGGTCCACGTTGAGTCACAACAGCCCTTATGACCATGGGGTCATGAAGCCAGTCCTCAATGAGTGTTTCGGAGGTGCATTCATGAGAGCATGGCGGGGTCCTCGGCTGTGTTGTCGCAGCCAGTAACGACGTTGGCTTGACAATGGCCTGTCAGAGAAGGCGTCACCACCCAACACTGGTCCTGGGAGCGTCGCGGTGGCCAATCGAGTTGACTGACATGGGACAATGTTCAAAACGAATGTGACAGGCATCGACGGGGGGAGCTGATTTGAAGTGGTGCAACCGGACAATGAACAATTTATAGATGTTGGACAGTTGTATAGAGTGCTAGCAACGGATTGTTATGTTGAGGAAAAATATGTGCTGTTGACTAATATATATAGTGATTGTTTGCTTGGCGTATGTGCATGTGTTCATTGTATTGTTGAAACCTTGCAGGATGTTTGCGGAAGCGTTTTGCAGGGGGGATACTGACCCAGATTGGGAACGCTCTTTGGATTTAAAGTAATTAACGCTGATTGTGATAGTCATTACAGTACAGGGAACTACTCATCGAACACTAATAAGGATACTGTCCCTATTATGACTGATCTTTTGTCTAAAGATATAGAAGCCGGTTTAATTACTATTGTGTGTGCATACATGCTTTAAGCGGGGTGCTCAATGGGGGAAGATGATTTTACGGCTACAGTGGACTGTTCCAATCCACGTGGGGGATGTCTGAATGAACACACTGACAATTGTAGAGTAAAGTTTAGTTATAATTTGGTAGAATCAGTCACAATCAACATCCAAGAGGGGGATTACCTCTCCACAGTGGATATTTCCAATGCTTATAGAGCTGTCAGCATTCACCCCACTTGCAGCGAAAGGCAAGGCTTAGCATGGGACTTTGGAGAGGGGATAATATTCATGCGAGACAAGCGACTACGCATGGGACTTAGTACTAGTCTGTATGTATTCTCTAAAATAAGTGATTACGCTGTTCGTTGCCTGATCAGGGAGGACGTTATGCAATGCATTAATTATTTAGACAATTTATATTTAATAGCACGCGACAACACTTCTTGTGAGGTAGCTCAGTTGAAATTAGTTTCCCTATTAAGATGCATAGGATTCTTTATCAGTTTTAAGAAGCTGACAGCACCGGCGCAGGTCTCTAGATTTTTGGGGATCGAGATTGACTCTGTCCAGATGCAATTGAGATTGCCTGTGGATAAAATGCTTAAATTAAAGGAGCAATTGAGGAGATTTTTAGGCAGGCGTAAAGCTACTAAAAAAGAGTTGGAATGCTTGCACACTGATGCCAGGTGATACATGGTGGCCGGACATTTTTGCGCCAGGTGTCCGACCTGATATCATCGACTAGGAAATCCTGGTACAAGGTAACATTGAATGAGGAATTCAGATTAGCTGTGGGCTGGTGGTTAGACTTCTCACAACAGTTTAATGGGAAGGCAAATATTATTCCGGATAGGGCACCACTAGTTAGTGTCTACAGCGACGCTTAGCTAAGGGGTTTGGGGCCCTGTGTGGGAGGGACTGGATTGTATGATCTTTCCTGGGGAATGATATTTCTCAGGTCTGGGACTGGCTCGAGAAATAAAGGTTTATGTGCAGTGTACTGGTATGAGTCCCACGTTCTGCAGTGTCCAGTACCCGCAGGCTTAGTGGCTTTTCATATGCCTAGGATGGGTCATAGTGTCCCTTTGTCATATAAGTATTATCAGGAGGTTATTAAGACTGCTTGTGCTGGGATGGGGCTGGACGGTTCTCTCACATTATATTTTAGATACTTTTATATGTTTTAGATACTTTCATAGATTTTAGATACTGTAATATATGATCGTCGATTGGTTGAATTAACATATTCCATTGTTTTAAACCCCTCTTGGGTACTTTTCATGCAGTAAAGACTATATTATGGTTTTTTTTCCTAAAGGTTATGCATTCTCATCAACTGCGCGCCAAACCACCCAGTCCTTGGATCATTTCTGCGAAGGAAGGATGTATCTTGGCTGCACACTGAGACTCCATGGCAGGTCTGGGTGAAACCTTCACTCACATCGCTACGCTGTTGTTTGCTATTGAAACAGTGAAGGTGCGTGATGCAAAAACAGTCACTGAGGAAAAGGCACACTGGTTGTTGCCAGGTGCTGTCAAGTGTGTCATCTACAGTGAAGTCAGTGACATTGACTTCACATCTGCCAAAACCAAAAAGACCCTTTTGGATATCTCACTTTCGTCCCCACAGACAACTATGATCAGGCCACAAAGTGTAAAGTCAGTCAATATTCCAGAGGCAATGCCACAGGACCTATTTGGATTCTGTGGTAGTTTGCATGCTACTGGCAAGAGAGCAGCTATTTTGACATATGTGCCTTCCTTTTCAGACCAATATGTGCCAAAATCACTTGGTGATAACTTCCCTACCCTTCTGACTAGTTTAGTTGATGAGAACTGTTTCGATCTGAACTATGGCAAACTTGTTGACCACTGTCAGGGCCTGAGTGTCTCAGTAACTGAGCAGCAGGCTGAAGCAGTGGGGATGGCCACACGTGATCAGACAGACTCAAAGTTGTGGTTTGGTTTAAGGGCTGGTAGGATAACAGCATCTAACATGAAATCTGTGTGGCATACTGATCCTACACAACCAGCCCTCAGTCTAGTTAGACGTATATGTAAGTTGTAACCCAAAGCGTACCCAGTTCACAACAGTGGCTACTCATTGGGGCTGTGAACATGAGAAAGTGGCTCGTGAGAAATTCCTTACAGAAATGTCTCAAATGCATGACAACTTTCGTGTTTGTGACACTGGTTTATATATGAACCCAGATGTGCCTCATTTAGGAGCTTCCCCTGATGTTTAGTGAAGTGTGATTGCTGTGGTGAGGGTTGCCTTGAAATTAAATATCCATTGTGCCAAAAGAACTAGATTCTAGGAGACTGTACTGACCCAAAAGATGATGACGGCAATTTATTACTAAGCCATAAACATGCCTATTATTACCAAGTTCAGACCCAAATTGGTGTTTGCAGAAAGGAGTTTTGCTATTTTGTAGTCTAAACAGAACTTGACATCCACATTGAACTAATAGTCCTGGATAATGCTTTTTTTGGAAGAGATTTGTGCCAAATCATTGCATATCTTTCAAACTGCCATTCTTAGCTCTTGCATTTCCTTCATCATTCCCTGCATTAGCACACTGTCTATCTCAGTCTGTGTTCCCACAGACAGTGCTTTTTCTTTTGTGATGAGAGCATAATCGACCTGTAGTAGCAGCAATGACTGGGCAGCAGCACTTGCTTCCTTCTTTGCTTCCCGAATTTCTGACCTCTGATGTCGCTCCTGCAGCACTTTAAGGAAACGTAAACTTGTTGTGACCTAGCCTAATGTTCGGTGCCCAGTCTGGGTTGGTTTCAGCGTATAAAGATGCAGGCCTTCCTGTAATCAAATCAATAAAATAATGTGAATACATCAAAACGATTTCCTCTGGATCTGAACTGACTTTTCTATTTGTGTTAAACTTGTTTCACTGAAATATCTACATGAACCAACTTTATTTGTGATTTAATTGAAGAAACTTGTTTCACCTAAATATCTACATGTTGCCAATGTCTGATTAACCCTACCCACTTCCTAGATATAAATAAAAACGAATTAAATAAGTAAAACTGACTAGAGAGCATAGAAATAAAGCCATCAGCATTTCAACATACCGACTTCCTAGATATAAATATAAATGAATTAAATAAGTAAAACTGTATGTTTCCATGTTCAAACAACAGATAAAGAATATAACAGACACACCACGTACCTGATAGGAAATGATCAGAACATACTCGGACATTGCTCAGGTTTTTGCCAGTGAAATCCTGATTTAGGTTTGACAACCATTGCCGCTGCTGCCTCGCCGACAAAGACTGGCAAACTTCACCTTGGTTAGTAATCGCTGCTGGTAGTCTGAAGAAGGAATGATCTACCTCTCTATAGCCTATCTTACTGCAACCGAAGACATGACAGTAGTTAACCATAGTGCTTACTTTAGGTTAGGGTTTCGATCTAGTAAACATGAACAGTACGACCACTGGCTGGTTTGTTTACTGGTTGATATTGCCACAATGGCCGCGCTTCCGGTTGATGACATCACGTGAATACCCTATATAGTCAGCAGGGCCGCGTTCAGGGTCCGTGTCAGAGGTGCCTCAGAGATGCCACTGATGTCACGCTAGTCTGAACGGTAAAAGCAGTTTGTTGTCTCGAAAATGGCCGACCCCAAAGGCGGTGGCCATTTGCAATGGAAAAGCTGCGCTGTGATTGGCTGAAACCACTGGATACTGCAGCCATTTTTTAGGCGCTTTTGGTCTCCTATCTGAAAAGGTAGTCGTCGCCGAGATGCACCCTGAAAGCAAATAGCCCAAAAAGCATCGCCAAGACGTCGCCGAGACGACCCTGAACGCGGCCTGGGTTTGCCGGCTACACTGTATTCTCCATGAACACACACACACATACACACACATACACGCACACACATCTATCTATATTTTATGTGTGTGTTCATGGAGAATACAGTTTGCCTCAGTCAGACGATTGAATATACAATCCCAGTAAAAGCATACATGCCTGTGAGCCATCCTTAATTTGAATAAAGGCTATTTTTCCCCACTGAGCACTCTACCTTCATCGTCTTGATTATATTGTGCCCTTACATCAATGCAACACCATATCACTCACATGTTGCCGTTTTTAAAATACTCCATTTTCAGAGTAAACAACACCCGACATAAAACGCACCAATGGCAACCAGCAACAAACATATTCTTTCCACCCAACACTTGTGCGGAGTGTCTCGCTCTCTCTACTATGCACAGTGATTGACAGGTCATTAGTCACAGTCACAACACAGCGACATTCAATATGGTTGTGCACGTCGCGCCACAAAGCCCGGGTAATTTCGGTCAGAGTGTTCCCGTCCCGGTAAGCAACACCAGGCGGCCGGAAGTTCACGGCGGCTCGCTATGGTGAACGGGACGGCTGACGGGATTACGCGAAATAGGAGACAGTGGCGAGGTGTCGGCGAAGGAAACAAACAAAAGCAACCGACTGCTACGCCTTATCTATTACCTACAGGCCATGGGTTTGTTGTCGATAGGGCTAAAATCTCTACTTTGAAGTGGTGTTAGTGCTTTAACTTTAAAAAAAAATTGTTTAATGGTTTTGTTTTACTTTAAAACAATTTTTTAAAGGTGGATTTGTATGCATGCACAAATATAGTGCACGGTGATCGAAGGAGAGGGACGTAGCTCAGGTGGTAGAGTGTCCAGCTGTGAAGGTACGGATCATTCGATTGATCCTGCTCAGTGGACCCATTTGCAGTTTGGGCTATTGTCCGTTCGAACCAGTGATCCACAACTGGTTCATCAAAGGCTGTGGTATGTGCTGTCCGGTCTGTGGGAAGGTGCATATAAAAGACCCCTTGCTGCTTATCGGAAAGAGTAGCCTTTGTAGTGGCAGTGGTTTTACTCCAAAGAAATGTGTCAGAATGACCATATGTTTGACGTCCAATAGCCGATGATAAAAACCGATGCGCTTTAGAGGCATCGTTAAATAAAACTAACTTCTTTAAACAAATATATATTATTTTCATGTTTTTGTTTTACTATAAAACTATTTTTAAGGGTGATTTGTGTGCATGTAAATATATAGTGCACTGTGATTGTTTTTTTGTCGTTGTTGGAGGTTTACGTCCTTGCAACAACCAAGGTCATATTAGGAGCACCAATCACTCAACACAAAGCACTCAGTATTTAACACTCAACACCGGACACGGAAGCCTCAACACCAAACACCCAATGGCGACTGCACTCATGGCGTGATGTTGGACCAAGACTGCCTTTCAACTTCCTTGGCAGCGTCAAAGAGCTGCGCAAAAGGCGGGGCCGGGAGGAGGTGAGAGTAGGTGGGGGGGGGGGGGGAGGTTTGGGGGTGGATGTGGATGTGGATGTGGAGACTGGAGAGGGGAAGGGGAAGGAGAGAGGGGAAGGAGAAAGGGGAAGGAGAAGGAGAAAGGGAAGGAGAAGGAGACAAGGGAAGGGGAAGGAGAAAGGGGAAGGAGAAGGAGACAAGGGAAGGGGAAGGAGATAGGGGAAGGAGATAGGGGAAGGAGATAGGGGAAGGAGAGAGGGGAAAGAGGGAAGGCGAAGGGGGTAAAGGGGAAGTGGAAGCGGAAGGAGACGGGGGAAGGGAAGGGGAGGAGGGGGTAGCCGGAAGGGGGAGCGGGACGGAGGAGTGGGAAGTGGGAGGGAACAGGGGGACTGAGGGGGAGGAGGCGGGAAGGGGAGGGGGAAGGGGAGGGGGAAGGGGAGGGGGAAGATGGAGGGCGGGGAAGATGGAGGGCGGAGAGGGCGGAGGGAGGAGGGGGAAGATGGAGGGAGGAGAGGGCGGGAGGAGGAGGGGGAGGAGGAGGAGGGGGAGGAGGAGGGGGGAGGAGGAGGGGGGAGGAGGGGGAGGAGGAGGGGAGGCGGGAGGAGGAGGGCGGGCTGGGGTGATGGAGGACGGATTGTGGGGCATGTGGATGAGGGGGCGGTAGGACTAGTAGTCAGATGGTGAGGGGGAGACGAAGAGGGCGGGGACGGGGACGGGGACGGGGAGGGGGGACGGGGAGGGGGGACGGGGAGGGGGGAGGGACGGGGAAGGGGGGAGGGGACGGGGAGGGGACGAGGAGAGGGACGGGGAGGGGGACGGGGAGGGGGGAGGGGGAGGGGGAGGGGGAGGGGGACGGGGACGGGGACGGGGAGGGGGACGGGGAGGGGGACGGGGAGGGGGAACGGGGAACGGGGGTGGGTTGAAAGGGAGGGGAGGGGAGGGGTAGTGGGAGGGGGAGGCAGAGGGGAAGGGGGGTAGGAAAAGCGGGCGGCGGGAGAGAGATGGAAGGTGTATGGGGAGGGGGAGAGGGGGGGGGGGGGAGGTAGTGGGGCAGGTAGAGTGTGTGTTGTGGACTCGTCTTGGCGGACGGATGCAGGTAACATTGTGCAAACCCCGCCCACACAGTTACAGCCGTCACGGTCCGATGTGCACAGCTCGCGCCAGCGCGCACAATCACAACGCTGATCAGCCGCACTCAGAGGGTGGCACGGGGACGCGGGGGTACCTCCGTATTATCGCAGCAGAATAAAAGGACAGAATAGAAAGAAAGAAAGAAAGACAAAAAGAAAGCAGAAATCACAAAGAAGAAAATCCGTCACGCTTCAATTGCTCCCCATGCTGGGCTTCCCGGTAAGATGTGTTAATCCATGGTTCATGGTTAGTTGTTGGAGTTTTACATCTTGGCAACATCGAAGGTCATATCAGGATGGGTACCGACTTGTGACAGTGCACACTCCAGGTGACTTTATAGTGCTGGGCCACTGGGAGACCAGGTCAACAGTACCATGACCTGATATCACACTAGTCATATTACCCTGAAACTGAGCTAACCAATCCTTGCCCTATCCTATTACATGCTGAGCGTCTGGCTGGGAAGCGACAAGTAGCAATTTTTAAGTTATTGTTTTGACTCACCCAGGGTTTGAATGCTGCAGTTTGTTTGTTTGTTGTTGTTTTACGTCCTAGCAACATCTAAGGTCATATCAGGACAGGTACCGATTTGTGACAGTGCGCACTCATGGCAACTTTATAGTACTGCCCCATTCGGAGACCAGGCAACCAGCACCATGACCTGATATCCCACTCAGTCACATTATCCTGACACTGAGCCAACCAGTCCTTGCCCTATACTAATAATGCTGAGCGCCTGGCTAGGAAGCAAGAAATATCAATTTTAAAGTCACTGGTTTGACTCGACCACTGTTCGAAACCACGATCCCATGGTCTACCAACATGGGAGACAGGCGCTCAACTCATTCGGCCATCCTGTCTGGTCCCATGTACCAATGAGGTCACTAACTGCTCAGACTAGTAATAGTCTTATATGGTGAGAATCACGACGCTGACCCTTTGACCTGTGTCCATCTAAGCTGCTTTCTACATCATGATGAAAATAGGTATACGGTCCCGTGTGTTTATCTTAAAGATGCACACTCCCACACAAGCATCAAGTTAATAAAAAAAAAAAGAACACTTGCCTACATTTGATCCCATGTAACTGAAGCCCTGTTCACACGGGGCAGTTAATTCGAATCATAAAAATCGACTTGTATAGTTCGGGTTACATTTCCCGTGTGAACGTGAGGCTAAGTCGGATTAGGGCTGATTCGATTCATATTATTCGGGTTTTATAAACCACTTGTGTAGGTGGTTTATATGAACCAAATTTTATGATTCGACTTATATCGCCCATGTGAACGCAACCGACTTACTTGAGGCGGATTAAGGACGTCACACGCATGAGCAGTCGAGACCTTAGTTTGTTGACTTTCCGGTCGATCAAAAGCGCATATTATATAATTTGGTCTATGAACCGGGGAAAGGGGAGAAGGGAGAGGGGATAAGGGAGAGGATAGAGGTGCACAGATGTTTTTTTCATCATCATTTATTTATAGGTTTTCACTGCCCAGCAGAAGTTTTTACAGTTCCAAAACAATATGATTCAGTCTATACATATCTAGGTCGAACCCACACTCTCTCGTGCCGACGTCGACTAACCGAAACTGGTGCTGGTTAGTATGGACTTGCTCATGCGCTGATATCGATTTCCAGCCCAAGTACTGTCCATGTGGACGCAACACTAGTTCGGTTGTATAAAGCGGCGTAAACTTTTCCCGTGTGAACACGGCTTTAGATACTGATGCATTTAGAACAATGACCAAAGCTGTCCTGCATAGAAAACAAGGTATATCATGAAATTATATGTCATGGACCAGGTAAATGAACTATCTATGAAAACTATATATTGCAGCATAACAAATAATATTAAGTTAATTTAATAGAGTATGTCACTGCTACAACTTAGACACAAGCCTGTGATGTCCAGCACATTCATTTGTAAAAGAAAATTGTTGGATGTGGTTTCACTTCAAGTATCTAATAAGTTAGCGATTTGTTATAATAAACAGTGATCTATTCTAAGGTAAAATAGATTCTGATGATTAGGTCTAATCTATTTTGTTTTAAAACATGGCAGATCCTTAAAAAAGGTATAGATTGGTTATTGGTCGGTGTATACCAAGTCTGCAACAAAAATCATTTTCATGGCGAAAAGTGTTCAAACTTCACTCTGTCATTATTTATTACACCCCCATTCCCTTCACTCATTAAAATCGTGTTTTTTTGGTGCGGGTAAATATGCTTAATCTGCTGAATAGCTTGTTTTTGTCAGTTCCAGTTCCAGCCATTTTTCAATGCATCATTATTTAAACAGCAAATTATATGTAAGCCTTATGCGTTGTCACACCTCACCAGATTGAGCAACGGACAGAATTGTCTAGTCCGGTGGTGATAAATATCAAAATGTATTAAAATGTGTCCAAATATTGCGCTATCGAGTCATTGGCCGCTGGACGAATGGACATGAAACGGACATGAACGGATAGCCAATGGACAAAACAAACTCAAACCGGACAAAAACCGTAGACATCAGTCCGGCAGCATCCGTTCCTAGTTTTGTGCATGTTCAAAACTTGTAGTTGTACGGACACAAAAGAGACTTTATTCGGTTTCTGGCCATTTCCCTCAATCCGGTGAGGTGTGACAGGGCCTTTAGGTATGGACAATAGAAGACAATATAGATTGATCTGAGTATCCTTTGTATACAAAACTATGGCAAGATAGAGTCTTGCCCATCACACAAATGTTAAAAGTTCAATGGAGAAGTGACCAGATCTGACGGTGTCACCACTGACACATATAGCTCTGCACCAAATGGTTCTGCCCGCCCGATTAGACTAATATCAATAAACTATAAGTTTGAGAAAACTACATTACACATTTCTCCGCAACATGTATAGGTGTTGCTATAATTTATTATTGGAATATAAACAAGGATAATATCACTTTTCAGCTCCCCTTCCTATATGTCATCTATACTCACTATATATTATCTACTAATCTGGTGTGTAGTTACAGTATTGGCCACATCGGCGCCACCTGTCAGGGGATCTAACCACTTGTATGCCAACTGTGTCTGGTCGTTAGCACATGCAGACCCACCTGGACGGTCAAATTTGAATATATATGTATATGTGTATATGTATATATATTTAACTTATATTGACCATGCGAGTGGGTCTAAAGGCGG
The DNA here is from genome assembly GCA_030323885.1 of Branchipolynoe longqiensis. Taxonomy (NCBI): domain Eukaryota; kingdom Metazoa; phylum Annelida; class Polychaeta; order Phyllodocida; family Polynoidae; genus Branchipolynoe; species Branchipolynoe longqiensis. Next base: position 83,228,343 of record CM059196.1, on the reverse strand, counting down.
TACCGACTAGACACAGCGGCCTTCAAGTGGTCAGAGCCCCTGACAGGTAGCGTTGATGTGGTCAAATGTGGAACTACACAGGATAGCCGCTTGTATACCGTAGCCAAGGTTCGCAATATAATAATAATATATATAACTGAAGGATGAGTCCTTGTCCTTGTTTATATTACATAACATATTATAGAGCATATATATATATATATATATATATAATTATATACAATACATTCTGATTCATATATACATTGTATATTCAAAGGATATATATATTTTGTTTGTTGTGTTATGCCCTAGAAACATATAAGGTCATATCAGGACGGGGGATATATAGATATGACAATTTACATTCAGTTATCATTGAGTCTATAGCTAGACAAGTGTCAGGAAAGATTAAAAAACTTATGGGTTGAAAAGTCCATGGCGCCAAACCGGCCCTACTCCACCCACCTCAACCATTGACTCGTTGCCAACGTAACCACTCGCCGGCCGGCGGGAGGTGTGAAGCGACAGTGTTGTGGCGCCACCCGGCGGCGTAATCAGGCATCACGCGCTTTGTGGACCCCGCCATTGTGGATGTGATCCACGCGCATGTCTGTAGGTGAGGAGAGGGGGGGGGGGGGAGGGGGGGAGGAGGGGGGGGGGGGGAGGGGGAGGGAAGGGGAGGAGGGGAAGGGGAGGACAAACGGAAGGGAAGGGGGAGGGGATGGAGGGGGGAGGGGATGTACGGGGAAGGGATGGAGGGGATGTAGGGGGAGGGGATGGAGGGGATGTAGGGGGAGGGGATGGAGGGATGTAGGGGGAGGGGATGGAGTGGATGTATGGGGCGAGGGAAGGGAAAGGAAGGGGAAAGCTGAGGGGTCAAGGGGAAAAGGGGAGGGGTAAAGGGTGAAGGGGGAGGTGGGGGGGGAGGGGAGGTGGGGGGGCGGGGAAGGGGTGGGCCAGGAGGAGTGGGGTCTCGTCCCGTTGTTCCCTCTTTGAGTCTGTGAGACAGTGAATGGTTCGAATTGTGCCCACCAGGGAGGGGCAGGAGGGGGGGGGGGCTCATGGCGGGAATTGCTCTTGCTCCAGCTCCCGCTCCCACTCCCACTCCCCCATTCCCTGCTCCCCTAAGCCCTCCCCACCATAGATGGCATTTCTAAGTTTGGGCATGGACATGTTTGATAGGTATTCGGCTAAAGCTAAGATTCCTTCTACGCGGTATGCAGTATGCGGCATGCGGTGTGCAAATAGGAGGATTCCTTCTATGCAGTATGCGGCAGACGGCATGCGGCACACGACTGGCTATATTTAAAAAATCAAAATAAACAAGTATACTCCATACTGCACTGTCATCATCATGCTGTCGGTCGCAATGCGACAAAGACTGCTTTCATTACTTGACTGCCGCTCTCCATTTAGCTCTCTGCTGTGAGAGTTGCGTCCATGAGTCGGTCTTAATGTCTCTCAGCTTCAGGTTTCTCTTGATGGTATCCCTGAGCCGGAGACGGGGGCGCCCTCTCTTTCTGTAGCCAGAAGACAGTTGAGAATAAAGGATCTGCTTTGGTAGCCTGTCTGATGACATCCTCATGAGGTGTCCAGTCCACCGGAGATTCTTTTTGATCAGAAGATCTTCCATAGAGGGCAGCCCCATCCGTTCGAGTATTTCCTTATTCGTCACTTTGTCCTTCCAGGTTAGCCTCGTGATTGAACGCAGATGTCGCATCATGAAGGCATGCAGCTTTTTCACCTGCTGTCTGTACACTGTCCAGGCCTCGGCTCCGTATAGTAGGGTGGATAGCACGATTGCGCGGTAGATCTTACCTTTGACCCGAATGGACACATGGTGGTTGTTCCAGAGTCTCTGGCGTAGTCGGCCGAAAGATGCGCTAGCCTTGGCCATCCTCCTCTGTATCTCAGCATCAATGCGTCCATCACTTGATATATTGCTTCCGAGATAGGTGAATTCCGGAACAGAGTTCAGCTTGTTTCCGTCAACCATGATCTCCTCCTCTCGGGTTCTTGTAGAGTTGGGTTGGTACAGCACCTCCGTCTTCTTGATGTTAATTTTCAGGCCAAACTTCTTTGATGCATCGGAGAAAGCGTCCACTATTTTCTGGGTCTCTTCAGCAGAGTGGGCAACCAGTGCACTGTCATCTGCGAATAGTAGCTCTCTCACCAGTATCTGAGTAGTCTTGGTCTTCGCTCTGAAGTGTGCGACATTGAATAGGTCAGCTCTCTGTCTGGACTGTATATAGATGCCATCCCCCATGTCTCGGAAAGCCTCGTCTAGCATTGCTGATAGGAAGATGGAGAAGAGCGTGGGGGCCAGTACACAACCTTGCTTGACCCCATTGGTAACCCGAACGATTCCGAGACTTCCCCTCCAGAACTAACGTTCGCCATCATTCCTGTATGTAGAGCCTCGATCATAGTTGTGAACTTCTCTGGGCATCCGTACTTCCTCAGTAGCTGCCATAGCCCGGTCCTCCCGACTGTATCAAATGCCTTAGTGAAATCGACAAATACCATGTACAGTGGTCGGTCCTGCTCAATGCACTTTTCTTGTAGCTGTCGGAGACAAAATATCATATCCACAGTGCTCCGGTTACCTCTGAAGCCACACTGTGACTCCGGAACTACACCAGGTGTTATGTGAATAGATAGTCTGTTGAGTAGGATCCTGGCGAAGATCTTCCCTGCTATGGAAAGAAGAGAGATTCCTCTATAGTTCCCACAGTCCGTTCGATCACCTTTCTTGTAGATGGTATATGACCTTTCTTGATGCACTGTATATGACCTAATATGGCATTTATATCTATGTACCTCTTGGTACGTCACATGAGGGTTCCTACCTTTATACTTACCGAATTATAGATAAGTATTCATATTTCTGTGGCTATGGTAGCATTTTTACCAACCCGTAACCCCACCACCACCACTACCATACGTTTCCCCTCTGCACCCTTGTGTGTGACCGTTCCGTAATGCTCAGTCGCCTCTCCTCGTCTAAAACTAATGGACATGTGCGACTGATGTTTCTATTCGCATACCGCGTGCCGCATGCCGCACCGATCGCTACAGGGACCGATCAAGTTGCTGCATTCGCATTCGCATTCGCATACGCATACGCATACCGCGTGTAAGGGATGTAGCCCATTGACTTCAAGGCATTTCGATTTTTTGCCGCATTCGCATTCGCATACAGCATACAGCATGCCGCATACAGCGTGTAAGGAATCTTAGCTTAAGATGACTGAGCGTGATATCGGGCAATCGTATCGGTGCTCTGGTCTCCCAATGATGCAGCACTATAAATTCATCAGAGTGCGTGCGGACTGTCACAAGTCTCTACTCGTATGACATTAGATTTTACTTGGACATTTCTTTGTTTAAGATTGGTCGTAATGCGAAGGAAGGGAGAGACCCTCCCCCGCCCCGCGTGTCGCGCTGCTTCTCACCTCGGCCGCCGGCGCTCACTCCCCCCCCCTCCCCCGCCACTCGCCTTTGTCCGCGCTGCTCACGCCTCGCGCGACCCCCGCTGCTCGCCACCTCTCACCCTCCCCCCGGCCTGCCAGCATTCGCACCTCCTGCCGCCGCCGTCCCCTTCCCTCCCTTATAAGGCCGCCGGCGGCCCTCCTCAGGCACTCACCTTCCTGCCGTCTTCCTGCCCGTTTCTTTTTCTTTTGGACTTTCCACCTCGGACCGCTGCCCAACTCCAAACACAGAAAATGCCTCAAGGAAAGGGCCGTGGACGGAAGAGCTCCCGGGCTGCCCCTCGGACACCGGGGCCTGCCGCGACGCCGCGCCGGGAGGAGTCACCGGTCTCCGCCCCGGCAACGCCCGAGGCACCCTCGGACCGCGGCTCGGGCTCCGAGATCTCAGCCCTACTGGAGGCGATGCAGCGGATACAGCTCGACCAGCGACAGTCCGCAGCCGACGCGCGGCAGTCCGCGGCCGACGCACGCCAGGCCACGGCGGACATCCACGCCCGGATCGACGCCCTCGCCCTCGGGGAAGCTCGCCCCGTACCAGAGCGCCCGACGCCCGCATCAAGACAGCAAGCAGCCCCTACGCCTCGGGCGCGCAGCACCATCACGGAGCGCCCGCCGCCGCCGCCTCACGCGACCCTGCCCGGGGAGGCCCACCCGGAATACGAGCGCTACCACCACCTCGACTCCCAGGCCCCGCACGCCACCTCCCCGGCCTACCAGGAGGACTTCACCCGGCACAGCCCCTCTTCCGCGGCCGACGCTGTCCGGGAAATACTGGCCTCCGCCGAGGCCCGTCACTCCACGAGGCGACAAGGTATTCCTGCCAACTATGTGTTCCCCTCTGACCTCGTGAAACGGGGGGCAGAGAGGAAGTCGGTGAAACGAGGGGAAGCTACGAGGGAGGAATACGTCTTAGCCATCCTCACCCTCCTGGACCACCCCGACTTCCCCTCCCACTCCACCAAGGGACTCCACCACCACCTCCTCGCGGTGTGCCGCGACAACCTGATTTACCCGTGGGGTACCGTCCGCCGGTACTCAGAGAGTGTGTTTACTGCCATCGCGGACGGGACCCTCCCCCACGGGTGGCACGACCCAGTGGCCATCAACCTCCTTAGGCTAGAGTCCCTGGCCACGCCCGCCCAGCCTGCCGCCGCCCAGCCACGACCACTCGACCCTGCCAAGCCCCGGCCCCAGCCCCAGCCCCGCGCCCACACCGACACCCGGGTAGCTTACTCTAGGGAGACCCACGGGCCCTTGTGTTACGCGTGGAATCGGGACCCCACCTCATGCACCCAGGCCGCCCCGGGGAGGTTCATGGCCAAGGGGCTACCAGGATGCGCCACGCTTGTGCCTACTGCGCAAAACGTACGGAAAATGTTAACCGTACACAGCGAGGAGGCATGCTTGGCGAAGCGTGCCCGCACGGCGGCCCCGCCCTCCCCGGATTTTTGAAGAGCCGGTACCTCCAGCCCGGCCCGGAGGCCCCTAACCGGCCCACTAACCACGACGCCGCCCCCCGACCATGCTCCCGCCATCCCGACACCAGCCACCTCAGTCACCTCTTTCCCGAGGCGCGGCCTGTCCGCCGCCCCGGAGCCGCCAAGCCCACCGGCAGCCACCCTCCTCACGGGCCCCAGCGCCCCCTCAACAAGGCTCCCACCGCCAATCCCAGCAGTTCTCCGCCTCCCGGGGCGCGGCCTGACCGCCGCCTCGGGAAAGCCGTACCCTCCGGCGACCACCCTCTCCCCGGGCCTCAGCGCCCCCTCAGTAAGGCTCCCACCGCCGCCCGGCCCCAGCCGCCGATCAACCCCGGCCCTGAAGATCACCTCGACCCTGGCGACACCGCCTTCCTCTCCCCCCCCCCACGACCCGCCCCCTGACCCCCCTGACCCCCCCCCTACCGCCCAGGCCTTCGCCGCCCCCCTCGCCCGCCCCCCGCCGCACCTCCTCACCCTCCCCCCGCCCCCACAACCACCTCCACCCTCCCTCCTTAGACGAGCCCACCGTCGATGTCATCGACCCCGTCCTCCAAGCCACCCTCCCCGCAGCACCCACCTGCGGCCCCACCCCCGCCCTGTACCGGCCCACCATACTCGCCTCCTGGCCCCACACCTCCGGCGAGGCGTGGGAGCGCTACCCTGCCCTCCGCCACACCTACACCGCCCTCCGGGAAGCGGGCCTCCCTAATTTTTTGGCCGCCCGCATCCCCCTCCCCTCAGGCCTCAACATCCCTGCCTGGCGGTCCCGCCTCCGAGACTACCCCGACCACGCCGTCCTGGACCTCCTCGAGTTCGGCTTCCCCGCAAATTACTCTGCCCCTACCCTCCCCCGCCCTTCATTCACCAACCACCGTGAGCCTCCGGAATGCCTCCCTCACATCCAGGCCTTCATTAAAACAGAGCTGGCCCTCGGCGCCCTCATCGGCCCCTTCCACGTTCCTCCCTTCTCCCCCTGGACCCAGGTCTCGCCCATGATGACCCGCCCCAAGTCCGACCCTGGTAAGAGGCGGGTCATCGTGGATCTCTCTTACCCCCGAGGTGCCAGCGTCAACTCCGGCATCCCCCGACGCGAATACCTCGGGGAGCCCCATACCTACAGCCTCCCGTCCGTCGCCGACGTGGGCCGCCGCCTCATATCCGAGGGCGTAGGGGCCTACGCCTGGTCGGCGGACATATCCCGGGCCTACCGGCAGCTCCGGGCCGACCCCCTCTCCTGCCCCCTCTTCGGGATAGCTCTGGACGGGGCCACCTACATCGACCTCGCCCTCCCCTTCGGCTGCCGCTCCTCGGGCGCGGCCTGCGTCCGCGTCACCTCGGCGGTGGCCTGGATCCTTCGGCGCGAGGGGTTCCACGCCCTCGTGTACGTCGATGACTTCATCGGCTGCGAGGGCTCGTACCTGAGGGCCTGCAAGGCCTTTGACGCCTTCCTCGCCCTCACCACTGCCCTCGGCCTCGACGTGGCGCCCGGAAAGTGTCACCCGCCCGCTGTCCGCCTCCTCTGGCTCGGCTTTGCCCTCGACAGCGAGGCCATGACCATCCGGGTCGCCCCCGAAAAGATCCAGGCCCTCGTCGACGATTGCGAGGCCCGCGTCGCCCGCCCCACCCTCGGGAAGCAGGAGCTCCAGAGTCTCCTGGGGCGCCTAAACCACGTGAGCAGCTGCGTACTCCCCGGCCGGAAATTCATGGCCCGGCTCCTCGGGGCGCTGCGCAGCTGCCTCGGGGCCCCAACCCTCACCCTCACCGACGACGCCCTCCGGGACCTGAAATGGTTTGCCGCCTACGGACGCATCTCTAACGGTCTCCACCTCCTCCGCGCTCCCGAGGACCGTCGTTGGGTGATTGAGTGCGACTCCTGCCTTACCGGGGGTGGGGCCTTCTCCCCGACCCATTACTACGCCCGAGGGTACTCCAAGGCTTTCCGGGCGCGCTTCCCGACCATCCATGAGCTCGAGGCGGTCAACCTCGTCGTGGCCCTTCGCGCCCTCTTGCCCGGGGACGCGGCAGGGGCCACGGTCATAGTCAACACTGACAACATGGCCTCCGCCCTCGCGCTCGAGTCGGGGCGCGCCCGAGACGCCACCCTCGGGACATGCGCGCGGGAGCTCTGGCTGATCGCGGCCACGGGCTCCTTCGACCTACGCATCATTCACAAGCCCGGGGCGGACCTCCTCCTCGCCGATGCCCTCAGCCGCGCCCACCTACCAGGCCCCTGGGAGGCGACAGCCCGCCGCGAGGTGGCCCGCCTCGGGCTTCTCCCCACCAGCATCACCCATGACGCTTTCCCCTTCTACCCCGGCCTTTAGGTTTTCCCCCCGAGGAGGTAGCAGCCGTCTCCCGCTTCCGCGCCGCCTCCCTCGCCCCGGCGACTTGGAGGAAACCGTCGTCGCCAGGCCGAGGATTTCGTCGCCTTCGCGGTGGCCCGAGGTGTGGACCCCCTCGCGCCCACGCCCTTCGACGTTGCCGCCTTCACCGCCGCCCTCTTCCTCCGCGGGCTCGCGCCCGCCTCCGTGAAGAACTCCGTCTCGGGCGCCCGCTCCTGGGTCGAGGGCGCCGGGGGCCTCACCTCGGGCTTCGACGCCCGCCTGCCCAAGGACGTCTGCCGAGGTGGGGAACGGGCCTCACACCACGTCCAGCGGCAGGCGCCGCCCCTCTCCCCCGCAGCAGCTCACGCTCGTCGTAAACCACCTCGCCCGTGCAGGGGCCGCCTCCCTCGTCCCTCGGGCCGCCCTCCTCCTCGGGTACTTCGGGATGCTGCGCCAGTCTAATCTGCTGGCCCCAAGTCCCGAGGGTTGGGGCGGTCCCCACACCCTGACCCGCGACGATGTCCGCCCCGCGCCCGGGGGCCTCCGCCTGCAGATCAGAAGTTCAAAGACTATCTCAAGCCCCTCGGGCGCGGTCGCCCTCTTCGTCCCGGCCATCCCGGGCTCCGCCCTCTGTCCCGTCGCGGCCTGGCTCGGAGCCACCGCCCTCTGCCCTGCTGCTCCGGACGCACCCGCGTTCATGATGCCCTCCGGCCGGCCTCTCGACCCGCGCTCCCTCACCGCGCTGCTGCGAGGGGCCCTCGCCGCGCAGGGGGTGCCGCGGCCCGAGGACTTCACCCTTCACAGCCTCCGGCGGGGGGCCGCCCAGGCTTGCCAGCGCGCCGGGGTCCCTATCACCGACATTATGGCTCAAGGCACCTGGACCTCGGCGGCGGTGCACGCCTACGTGCCCCGCCTCGCACCCTCGGGCGCCCCTCGAGCCCTCTCCGCCGTCTTGGTGGAGGGCTCCTCGGCACCCCCCTCAGGCCATTGACATTGATACCACCTGAACTCTGATGACCTTTGATACATTGTACCTTTTATTATCTTACACACATTGTACCTTTTTATCATCTTATTATCTACCTCATTTGATACATTGTTTGCTCTGTTTGTCTGAGAGGCGTGAATAAACGTCTCTTTTTCCCACCCCCGCCTTGCTTTCTTCCCTCTCGCGCATCGGTCGTAATGCGAAGCATTACGTTTGATGCGAGGGAAGGGAGAGACCCTCCCCCGCCCCGCGTGTCGCGCTGCTTCTCACCTCGGCCGCCGGCGCTCACTCCCCCCCCTCCCCCGCCACTCGCCTTTGTCCGCGCTGCTCACGCCTCGCGCGACCCCCGCTGCTCGCCACCTCTCACCCTCCCCCCGGCCTGCCAGCATTCGCACCTCCTGCCGCCGCCGTCCCCTTCCCTCCCTTATAAGGCCGCCGGCGGCCCTCCTCAGGCACTCACCTTCCTGCCGTCTTCCTGCCCGTTTCTTTTTCTCCACCCACCCACCCAACTTTCTCTTTTCTCTCCTACCTACTGGTGGAGGGCTCCTCGGCACCCCCCTCAGGCCATTGACATTGATACCACCTGAACTCTGATGACCTTTGATACATTGTACCTTTTATTATCTTACACACATTGTACCTTTTTATCATCTTATTATCTACCTCATTTGATACATTGTTTGCTCTGTTTGTCTGAGAGGCGTGAATAAACGTCTCTTTTTCCCACCCCCGCCTTGCCTTCTTCCCTCTCGCGCATTAAATCCTAACAACCGCTAATGCAATATCAGAACGGGTACCGACTTGTAACATTGCACACTCTGGCCAGCATGTACAGTGCTGCCCCTATGGGAGACCAGCACCATAAACCGATATCCACTAGAGTCACATTACCCTGACACTGAAGAAATCCTTTGTCCTATCCTGGTAATATATAAAGTGTGATTCTACCAGGATTTAAACTCCCAACAAGGGAAGGTAATGCCATTACCGATTCGACGACCGCTTTCGGTTGTGGTGATAGGACATTAAATACAACCAAACTAACCATATCGCAAATTGCTAATACTATATCTAATTCCTAAAACCCCCTATTACGTGGTATATGTCTAGACTATATATATATAATTATGCTCTACGGCTGGAGGAACTGCTGGACCTTGATCTGTTGTCTCCTCCTCCTCTCTCTGGGTCTCCTTTGTTGAGTTGACCATGCCGCCAGCACCATGACCTGATATCCCAATCAGTCACATTATCCTGACACTGAGTCAACCAGTCCTTGCCCTATCCTAATAATGCTGAGCGCCTGGCTAGGATGCGACAAGTATCAATTTTTAACTCGACCAGTGTTAGAACCCATGATCCCATGGTCTACAAACACGGGAGACAGACGCTCTAACTCATTCGGATATCCTGTCTGGTTGCTTTGACTCGGCTATGGTTTTCGAACCCATGACCTCTCACACAGAAAGCCAGCAAAGGTTATTATTACCAATTACGCCATCCCCTCCAATCTGGCCAATAGTGAAGAATAGGGTTGCAAAGAAAAAGAAAAATATCCCAAATTTCTGTATATGAAGGCCCTATCACATTACGGCCTATGGCGGGAGCGTATTGAAAACCTACGTAAGTCCTGCGTGTGCCAGCCTATGATGACCTTTGGTTACCACTCGGGTGGTTTTGAGCGTATTTGGAACCTATGAGGAGCGTACGAGGAGCGTATGAGGAGCATATGGGAGCGTGCTGTGACATTTTTTGACAGTTTTGATTGGCATGTGGAGCATGCGAGTAGCGTACGACTAGTGTATGAGTAGCGTACGAGTAGCGTACGAGTAGTGTATGTGTAGCGTATGAGCGTATGAGTAGTGTATGCATAACCTAAGCGGAACCTATGCTTAGCGTATGCAAAGCATATCTTATCTTAAATAAACTGAATAATTAGTGTTCAATATTTGTGTGGCATCCAGAGCAGGACGGTCCAAACATGTGCTCCAACCACTATCAAAAGCGACTAGCTGTTAGGAAGCAGTCTCCATATATGATATATGAAGAAATGGGATGGTGCAAACATGTAGGACGGTCCAAACATGTCCGTTAAACCAGCTCAGATCGATGTTTGTTTGTTGTTGTTTTACATCCTAGCAACATCTAAGGTCATATCAGGATGGGTATCCACAAATACATACATCCACACATGGGTCACTCTCCTAAAAACTGGCCAGAAGTGTCACATGGAGAGTTATAATCTAATGTTTTAATTTCTTTTAAATTGTGGTTGCAAATGAAAGCTAGAAATCTCCCCTTTACAGCTATGTTTGTTTGTTTGTTGTTGTTTTACGTCCTAGCAACATCTAAGGTCATATCAGGACGGGTACCGACTTGTGACAGTGCACACTCATGGCGACTTTATAGTGCTGTCCCACTGGGAAACCAGGCCGCCGGCACCATGAGCTGATATCCCACTCAGTCACATTATCCTGACACTGAGCACACCAGTCCTTGCCCTATCCTAATTATGCCGAGTGCCTGGCTAGGAAGCGACAAGTATCAATTTTAAAGTCATTGGTTTGACTCGACCGGGACTCGAACCCACGACCCCACGATCTACCAGCACGGGAGACGGACGCTCCAACCCACTCGGCCACCCCGTCTGGTTTACAGCTATGTAAAATATGAATTGATGATATAAAAAATAAAGGTGTAGTCCATGATTAAGCTAGGTCATATGGCAGTATGGTTGGTCAGATGTAACACATGTTTAGGACACCAGAAATATGTAGTGCTTATATTGATAAACAAAAACAAAAGTAATTCCCAGCCACGCTTTATTAGTAGCTGTCCACAGTATGTATATGAATCATATTTATTTTAAACTGAATAATTAGTGTACAATATTTGTGTGACATCCAGAGTAGGATGGTCCAAACATGTGCTTCAACCACTATCAAAAGCAACTACCTGTTAGGAAGCAGTCTCCATATGAAATATGAAGAAATGGGATGGTGCAAACATGTACACACACACACACCCACTACACACACATGTACCTAGATTTTATCCTACATATCGACCTTAGATACCTGTTAGGTTTATTATTATTATTATTAGTATCATTATATAATACCTGTTAGGCTTACTTACTTATTGGGGGGTTTGTGACCTAGCGGTCACTGGCTGCAGAACTGCAGCAATAATAAACGGCGGACCTGCATATGAAGAAATGGGACGGTGCAAACATGTAGGACGGTCCAAACATGTCCGTTAACCCGGCTCAGATCGATTTCCAGACCTATGGCATATGCTGTGCATACGCTGTGCATACGCTGTGCATACGCTGTGCATACGCTGTGCATACGCTGTGCATACGCTGTGCATACGCTGTGCATACGCTGTGCATACGCTGTGCATACGCTGTGCATACGCTGTACATACGCTGTGCATACGCTGTGCATACGCTGTGCATACGCTGTGCATACGCTCGAATATGTAACACGTAGGTTATGCGTACGCTAAATACGCTAGAGATATGCCGGTGACGCAAGATGAGCGTATTCGTAGCATATGTTGGTGTACCCCTAGCATACGAGGAGCGTATGCCGGCATACGAGGAGTGTATGCCGGCGTATGAGAAGCGTATGAGTAGTGTATGAACCATACGCTCCCGTAGGTCGAGATTTTGTTAGCATGCACAAACAAATTTGGACGGACGGATGGGAGAAAGCGTATGGCGGCGTACGCCGGCATACGCCGGCATACGCTGGCATAGGTCGGCACATGAGGGCCTATGCATAGCATACGCGTAGCGTATGACGGCGTATGGTGGCATATGCCGACGTATATGACATAACGTGCCTACGCCGCCGTACGCTCCCGCAAAAAATCCTAATATGACAGCCCCTTTAGGCGTAAAGGCCCTGTCACATTACGGCGTATGGCAGGAGCGTATTGAAAACCTACGTAGGTCCTGCGCGTGCCGGCCTATGATGACATTTTGTGACCTTTCGGGTGGTTTTGAGCGTATGTGGAACCTACGAGGAGCGTACGAGGAGCGTATGAGGAGCCTATGGGAGCGTGCTGTGACATTTTTTGACGGTATGGGCCATACGCCCTCATAGGTCGAGATTTTTTTAGCATGCACAACAAAATTTGGACGGACGGATTTATGAAAGCGTATGGCGGCGTATGCCTCATATGCTTCACATACGCCGTCACCTGGCGGCGTATGAGAAGCATACGAGTAGCGTATGCATAGCGTATACGGCGTATGCCGACCTGTATGACGTAACGCGCCTAAGCCGCCATATGCTCCCGCAAAAAAACCCTAATGTGACAGCCCCTTTAAAGACAACAAATGCCACTTGTGCCGAAATGAAACCATGACTACCAGCTTTGACCTGAGGGTGCCATCATTTTATTGTAAACTTAAATATCCCTACTATAATGCACTGCCCAATAGACCCCCTTCAATGTTTGTAAACATCGTGTATGCGCGCGCAGCTTGGCTGCAGAACGAATGCACACTGTCAATGAGTTTGCTGGTACGTGCAGTGCAAAACGTTTATGTTATTCAAAATTAATAGAAATGCAGAAGCCTAACCTTTTAATTTAATATAATATATTCGTTGAATATGTTTTCTATATGTGTTCCAAGCGGGTTGCTTCTACTGTTCTAGGTGGTGTGGTTTTAGAGATATTTCACTTTTTCTGTAATAAGTTGCTCACGGCCATTGACAATGCACTGAGTTTGCCTGTACGCGCAGTGCAAAACGCTTATTTTATTAAAAATTAATAGAAATGCACAAGCCTAACCTTATAAATTTAATATAATCTATTCCTTGAATATGTTTTCTATATGTGTTCCAAGCGGGTTGCTTCTAGGTGGTGTGCAACAGCAAGAGCAATAAATTCCCTTTGACCGGAAAACAGCTCAAATGGATTTTTCGGTTTTTGCACCTGGGCTGATATGCATGGAGCAGTGTTATCGGCGTGTGGTGTTAACCGTCTAACACAGGGTAGCTACCACCGGTTATCGGCGGCGTCGAGAACTATGTCACGCCGTATGCATGGGCGCTTAAACGGTTAGTGTTAGCTATATCTGAATTAATTTATTCATTATGGAAATTTCTCTGAGCGTGTTGCCGGCGAGCACTTGATAGCATTGAATAGATTTGGGCCTAATATATAGCCGCCGATTCGGCGGCGGTGATGCGGATTCCGAGGGACACCAGTTTGCCAGGGACACTTCCATTCAAATGCATTGTTAAATGCCGTGAGCAAATCTTCATACAGAAGAAGTCAAATATCTCCCAAATTACACCACCTAGAAACAAATCGTTTGGTACACATATAGAAAACATCTTTACCATAAAGTCTATATTAAATTTATAAGGTTAGGGTTCTTGAATTCTATTATTTTTGAATAAAACTAACGTTTTGCACTGCACGCAGCGTCAAACTCAAGGCATTGTCAATGGCAGTGAGCAATCTTCATACAGAAAATACACAAGAAGTAAAATATCTCTCAAATTACACCATCTAGAAACAAATCGTTTGGTATACATGTTTAGTTGACTTTCGACAGTATGGATATCAATGTCGATGCGGCGGCGGCTATTTGTTTACTTTACATTCGTCGATTCGACAATATGAATAACGCCGCCAATGCGGAGGCAGCGTTTATATTGGTTCGAATGTAGGGTTAATTTGATCAAATTTCACTTATTGAGTATGTAATTGTACATGTTGCCGGTAACATGCATAATTCAAAATTCATGACTACGGGCTTGATAGGATGATTACCATAGATACCGTTCGGAGCATGCGTTGCTATGGTCCGAGTTTACTTCCGGTAGAGAATGCTAAGCACAGCCAGTTCTTACCTTGCCATTGCCATTGACGGAGCTCAGACACTACAGTGATTCTTTTACGGTAGACTTGGAGGACAAGAACAATGCCGAAATTGCATAAAGTCAAGAGTGTAGTGGGCCAGTACTCCAAGGCATTACTGCGATCAATGGATTGTTCGGGTTGTTCAGATGACGAGGATATACGAACTGACACTTCTGTCGGTCGTGCAGACAATACGACACAGATGAAGATGGCGGATTTGGATCCAGTAGGGCCTACTCCATCAACATCTAAGGCTGGTAACATGCCATCACTGGAGGATATAGCTACATTATTGGATCGCAAGTTGAAATCTGCTCAAGAGCCGTTAATGGAGAGATTAAAGTGTTTAGAGGAATCAAGATTCAGTGCGAGGCATGTTGTTGATCAGTCTGGCGAACCGCTTGATTCAAATGATGACGTCACAGAGCGATCGGTGGTAACGGTTTTGCGCACTTCAAATAACTCGGCGGTTCGTCCGGACAGATCGTGCCACAGAGAGACAACTATACGTGCGACGAAAGGTAAAGTGTGTCATTCTTCGTGTAATAGTCGGTCGTGTAAACGTAGTGCTTCAGATATTGATGTAGATACAGACAGTGATGATTCCGTAATGCGGGATCTCATACGGTATGCTGGAAAAAAGGTCAGGCGTACTAAGACATTTAAACTATTACCTCACAAATATGTAATACGGCATGAGAAAAAGGGGAAAGTGCATCAAGGAGAGTCAACATGGTTTGAGTATTTAGCAGCAATACGTAGAATGATAAAGAGGGGCGATGTACCGGACAATTGGATAAAGCATTTGGATGACCACGTAGATACTATCTTGGAGATGGCACAGAACTATTCTTGGATTACATGTTTGACATATAGTGAAAAAAATTTCAATATGGTAGCGGACAAAAGATTGCCTGGGGTTGGGAAGACCAGGGGAAAATAATCGAAATTAGGAGAGATGTGTGTGGACTTGGCAAGCGCATAGATCAATCATCACAGGTGGCATCTTGGTCAAATATCACTGAATATAAAAAAGGTGTCGATTCTCGTCCATGTATTATTTGGAACAGAGGTGGTACATGCGGGTACACGGGTGATCATGGTGAGGGTGTCAATAAGTTTATTCACATATGTGCTTATTGTGCCTTTAAGCTGCGGAAGAAACACTCTCATAAAGAAGTGGAGTGTAAGACAAAACAACATGCGAAAGAGGCTGTCACGGAGGAGTCATCGAGTCGTACAAAGAATTTTTAGCTGGCAGTCGGCCTGGGGCTGCGGGTACTGAGAAGACAGTGTGTACGTCTACAGGTCAAGAGTCGTGTTGCACCTCTCCAGATGGCGCCACAACCACAAGTGCTTCAAATTGCCCGGTCGGCGGTGAACAAGTTAAGGTCGGTGCGGTTGATTTTTTGCTGCCATGTCAGCACCATGACATGTCTATTTCTCCTCACAGGTCACCAGTTGTCTCTTATATGAAACATAAAAAGTGTTCCAACAAATTGTGTATTACTAAAAATAGATCCTCACAGGGGAACATTCAATGTTATAGAAATTTTAATAACAAAGGCTGTAACAAGAGCCATGGCTGTTCAAAAATAGTTTCCACGTCACGGTATAAATGGTTTAACAACATTGCCCGTACGTTAGTTAATAATCATAACAAAAGGTGCTCTGTGAGAACTGTCGATTCATGTCATGTAATTGCATCGCCGCACCGAAGACCGTTAACATTGATCTCGTCGTCGACTGGGCTCGATCGACGTCGTTGTCATGGTGACAACACAACAGTTATGTCTTCGTCTTTATCACTGGGACGAAAGCAATCTGTGTCTGATACACTGACTAATGGACTGATACATATGGACAGATTCGGTACATGCCAATCGGCAGATTCGAATAATAGCTGTTTGAACTGTGACTCAGTATGTGATGATAATGAGTACCGATCGATGACACCTGCAACTGAATTAATTAGTGTTCATTCTTACAATCCTCCTCAATCTGTTATTCCTGTTCCACTACCTTTGTTAAATGTTCCCGTTGATTCTGTAAATTCTAATGGTATGACAGTTGTGGAGGAGTGTAGTGCTATTAGTTCCTCGGACAGTATGGTTCCACTTTGTGTAACTGACACTGACCATGGTGAGATTGTGCTTGCCAGGAGTTCCGAATTGACCTCACCCGACTTTCTAGTTACTAATAAGGGACGACATATTGGTAGGGTCGTCCCTAATAAGAAGTTACTTAAAAATGTTACAGATGTTCCCGTTCTTGATGTGATTGTTCCAATTCTGACCCAGTTAAGTTCTGAAGTTGATAGTGAAGTTGTTATTGATGTTGACGTTAACTTGTTTAATGAAGTACTTGATACACACGAGTATACGGACGAAATCAAAGTTTTTTGTGATAAGTCTCCATTTGATTGTCAGCAATATATTTTAAAAGAATGGCCTAAAATTGATATTAGCAATGATATTAATGAAAGTTATCTTAATATCTATAGTCAGGTTAGAGAGACCGGACTTCCAAATTATTTGTCTGCTCGGGTCCCTATCCCGTCTGGGTTAATTATTGCTAATTGGAAGGCTCTATTGGAGGGCTATGGCGATAGTGAACTAGTTTCATTCTTGGAATATGGTTGGCCAGCAAATTTTACTGGATCGTTTATCCCTAACCCAACATTAATAAACCACGCTCGTTCTAAGGAAGATATATTTTGGATTGATAACTATGTGAAAACTGAATTACACCATGACGCTTTGATTGGTCCATTTAATGATCCTCCATTTTGTCCATGGGCTCAAATTAGCCCGATTATGACCCGCCCCAAGAAAAATACTGATGAACGTAGGATAATAGTAGATCTTAGTTACCCAAAAAAGGGGCGTAGCGTAAATTCAGGGATTAATAGAGGTTTTTATCAGGGGAAGCCATATAAATATAATCTCCCCACTATAATGTCTTTGGCTAAAGAAATCACAAAATTGGGTAGCTCGTCATTCATGTGGTCAATAGATCTAGCTAGGGCGTACAGGCAATTAAGAACCTGCCCCTTAAGTGTGCCTTTGTTTGGTATTAAGGTAAATAATAAATATTATTTTGACATTGCTCCGCCGTTTGGTTGTCGTACGTCAAGTATGGCTTGTGCCCGAACGACGGCGGCAGTCGTGTTCTTAATGAATAAAATGGGTTTCTTTACTTTATGTTTTTTGGACGATTTTGTTGGAGTAGAAAATTCTTTTTCTAAGGCTCAGGAGGCTTATCATTATGCCCTTAAATTGACTGCATGTTTAGGTCTTCAGTTGTCGTTTAAAAAATGCATTCCCCCTACTCAACGGTTGATATGGTTAGGTTATGAGATAGATTCGAAACATTTGTTTGTTCGTATCCCTGACGAGAAATTATTAGATATTCTTTTAGAATGTGAGAAATGGATTATTGGTAGGCAAGTTACACGTAAAAATGTGCAAAGGTTAGTAGGGCGGTTACAATTTATTTCGAAATGTGTCATGCACTCACGTGTTTTTATGAATAGAATTTTGGGTTTTCTTAGGGATACACCGTTTACAGGGAAAGTCAGCGTCACAGTTAATTTAGTACGGGATGTAGCTTGGTTTTTGCGTTTTTCAGAAGGTCATAATAGGTTAGTGTTGCTTCATCACTTGCCTAGCAAAAAATGGATCATTGAATGCGATTCTTCATTGCGTGGTGGCGGCGCATTCAGTCCAACGCATTATTATTCTGAATTATATCCTGCAGAATTTTTGGAAAATGGTTTTCACATTGCCCAATTAGAGGCAGTAAATTTAGTAGTAGCATTGAAACATTTGTCTCCCCATGACCCACATGCTTATCAAATTATCATTAATACCGATAATGCTGCTTCCCAACAGGTTCTGTCTACCGGTGCTGGAAAGGATCCGGTCTTGTGCGCCTGTGCTCGCGAGATTTGGAGGTTTGCAGCCACTCATACTTGTGCGGTACAGGTGGTCCATAAGGCTGGAAAGGATCTAGTACTGGCGGATGCCCTAAGTAGGTTGTTTTTTGATAATAAATTGAAAGTAATAGCTGACCAGTTATGTCAGGAGAAGTTACTGACTAAAATAAATGTTTCTTATAACGAGCCTGTTTTGGACATGTCATTGTAGTGGCACTCTGCATGCTGATAATTTTTCTTTTTTGCCTTTATCAACTTGCAGAGAAGAGGCGGGCATTAGTACATAGGTTAAGTGTGTACTTCTCGGCAGGACTAGCAGCAGGGACTTGGAGAAATAAAAGGGTACAATTTAGGGAGTATCTAACGTTTTGTAATAATATTGGAGACAGTCCTAAGAAACCCAAAAGGAAGACGGTAATGTTATATGCTGTATACTTAAATGATAAATTGAAAACTGAAGGTGCTGTAAAAAATTATATTAGTGGGGCTAGAACTTGGATAAGATTAATGAATGGAAGTACTGAATCATTTGACTGTTATGCTATGACATTAATTAAAGCTGGAATATGTCAATTAAAAAATAACGTTGTAAATAGAGCTTTTCCCCTGAAAATTAAGCATATTAAAATGATGATATTACAATTTAAAAAAATGAAAGATGAAGGACTTGTGTTAATTGTCGCTTTATTAATAGGTTATTTATGTTTATTAAGACAGTCTAATTTATTCTACTCCGAGGTATCTGGAGATGGCGGTCACATGCTGCTCAGAAGGGACATCCAGGCACACGAATCACACCTAACGATAATGGTTAGGAGCACTAAAACTACACACAGACCAGAGGATGCGTACATCGTTGAGCTACCAACAGCATCAAGTCGCAACTTCTGCCCAGTGCGTGCTTGGTCCGAGTACATCCGACTGACTCCTGTACATGAGGGCAGCCCAGCCTTCATGTTGAACAATGGGAAGCCGCTGACTGCCATAGTGTTTAAAGAGTGTATGCAATCTGCATTGAAGGATTGTGGACATCCCAGTTGGCCTTTGGTGACGTGTCATAGTCTACGGCGAGGGGGAGCGCAAGAGTATGCACGAATTGGGATGCCAATAGAGTGCATTAAGACACTGGGGAATTGGAAATCCGATAGTGTGTTTAGTTATGTTAATAAACATACTGTCAGGTAGGATGCATCATCTCTCCTGTTCCAAATTTGGCTGAGAGATGATGATCCCAGTGTGAAATTTAATGAAAGCTGCTGTGTGACGTAAAAGTGCAAAAAAGTGGTTGAGTGTGCCAGATGTGAGCTGTTTGTGTGACCGTGATCTGCTGTAGCTGTGTCGTCATGTCTTCTGTCCTGAATTTCTTATTACAGAAAATATTAGAAGATGCTCAGAGTTATATCATATAGTAAAATGATAGTACAATCACTGATACGACGGACCTGCATATAAGTAATTGAAGTACGAAAAAGTAATTCTGAAATGACCTGCACATATGTAAAGAATATTATATTAGATAAATGACTTAGGTTGTACTACCTAATGCAATAGAATAATTAAAGCTAATAAGCTCAATTGTACTATTGAGAAAATGCTGACAATAGATAATGTTCACAAAGGTGTAGTATAAAAGGCTGTTGTAAAATTTATTAAGCCTGATTAATAAATTTATTAGCCCACAAAAGGATTATCTGTGTCTGATTTTGAATTGTACATGTTGCCGGTAACATGCATAATTCAAAATTCATGACTACGGGCTTGATAGGATGATTACCATAGATACCGTTCGGAGCATGCGTTGCTATGGTCCGAGTTTACTTCTGGTAGAGAATGCTAAGCACAGCCAGTTCTTACCTTGCCATTGCCATTGACGGAGCTCAGACACTACAGTGATTCTTTTACCAACCCACCCACCCATCAGCCAGTCAGGTTTGTCAGACCTGAGAGCTGAGAGATGATGATCCCAGTGTGAAATTTAATGAAAGCTGCTGTGTGACGTAAAAGTGCAAAAAAGTGGTTGAGTGTGCCAGATGTGAGCTGTTTGTGTGACCGTGATCTGCTGTAGCTGTGTCGTCATGTCTTCTGTCCTGAATTTCTTATTACAGAAAATATTAGAAGATGCTCAGAGTTATATCATATAGTAAAATGATAGTACAATCACTGATACGACGGACCTGCATATAAGTAATTGAAGTACGAAAAAGTAATTCTGAAATGACCTGCACATATGTAAAGAATATTATATTAGATAAATGACTTAGGTTGTACTACCTAATGCAATAGAATAATTAAAGCTAATAAGCTCAATTGTACTATTGAGAAAATGCTGACAATAGATAATGTTCACAAAGGTGTAGTATAAAAGGCTGTTGTAAAATTTATTAAGCCTGATTAATAAATTTATTAGCCCACAAAAGGATTATCTGTGTCTGATTTTGAATTCTGTTAAATATGATAGCATTGAATAAATTTGGGCCCCATCCAGACAGTAACCTAACACTAACACCGCTGTAAACCTGCTACAGGGTGGGGGTAGAATCTCTGACTTTAAACTCATGGTGTTAGGCCTAACACTGCTCCATGCATAGCAACTTTTCGGCGCTAAACCAGAATTCCCGCCCTACCCCTGGTTTGGCTCGCATACACCGCTCCATGCATACAGGCCCTGGGCCCATATGTATGAGCCAATTTTTAACCGGACCGGGGTTAAAGGCGGGTGCCGGGTTAGCTAACCGCGGGGTTCCAATTGTGTCACGGGGCATGTATGTGACCAAAGCGTGCCCGGGTTAGTTAACTTATTAGTTATTTAGCAACTTAGGGGGGCCGCTCTGAGCCTGTACCCGGCGAGCACCGCTATTTGACAATATTGGCGGCCAGGAACCAGCAGCCTTCTTATGGGTGAGCCTGTAGCCGGCGAGCACTGCTATTTGTTTACTTTACATTCGGCGATTCGACGATACAATTGTGATTTCATATTAGGTATGTTGGAATTTCTTTTTAATTTATCATATAGAAATGATACTCATAGCACTGTAAAGAGCCAAACAAATGCTTTTAAATAACAATGGGGTGTGTGTTGATGTGCGTGGATGACAAGCATGTCACTTTCCGATTCAAAATTAACCACTTTCGATATAGCGATATAGCGATATAGCGAATGGTAGACAGGAAGTGTGAACAGTTATTTGTCTCTCTCTTTTTTTTTTTTTGTACATTAGTTGTCCCAAGAAGGGGAAATCCCAGTCACAGACGACTGGTCTTTCCCCACTTCACTGCTGGTCGATAGAAAGCCTGAGCCTACACTTTTACCGACCCAAGGGATTTTTAACCTCCCACACCACATAGTTTGTTTGTTTGTTGTTTTACGTCCTAGCAACATCTAAGGCTAGGAAGCGACAAGTATCAATTTTAAAGTCATTGGTTTGACTCGACCGGGACTCAAACCCACGACCCCACGATCTACCAGCACGGGAGACGGACGCTCTAACTCATTCGGCCATCCCGTCTGGTCCCCACACCACATAGACATGGTATGAGAGCAACCGGCCTTTGATGACGCTGTAAGTTATACACAGCGGTGGAAATCCAAATTGGCAGAGCTGGGGGCATGGGGAATCGAACTGCCTACCCTCAGATTAGGAGTCTGACCTAGAAAAAAGTCAGACACTCCAACCACTCCGCCACAGAGAATGCCACTATAGGATCACAATAATATTTGGTGATAATATTTGCCAAAATGTGAGAAAAGACCTTAATAATTTGGGCTACATATTTTTTATTTATCCCCATATTCAGTCACCTGTCAGAATGTCTAAACTAATGTATGCGGATCATAATAAATTCAATCTGTAATTAATGGCATGCAATGGGTGCACATTGGTCGTAATGCTTGCATTGCGTTTGATGCGAGGCAGGGAAGGAGACCCCCCCCCCCCCTCTCTCTCTCTTCCCCCCCCCCCGACCGTTGCTTCTTGCATAATTTCCAGCGCTTCTTCCCTTTATATCCTGCCCCCCTGGCCGCTTCTCACCACTCGCCTCACGCCTCCACCCATGCTACTCCTCCACATATTTTTTACCTTAATCACTATCCATTATATTGCCTGCATTACCCTGTATGACCTTGATGATTTGACATTATCCATTGAATTTAACCTACATTATATTGCCTGCATTACCCTGTATGACCCTGATGATTTGACATATTATCCATTGACCATTTCTTATTCCTGCATTATCCTGTACCATACTTATCCTGCACTTCGCAATGAAGTGCTTTTCTCCACATCCTCCTTATCTTCCTTCCTTGTCGCGCATCATTGCAAGAAAGTGGTCATGTAAATATTGATGACAACGTATGTGATTATTTGCGAATGATGTTCAAGTAACTTTTTTTATGAGTAATCAATACAACGATATTTCACTTTTAGAGATCTTTATTATTGGTTGTGTTACATTATGAGCTGTGTATCCACAGAGGGGCTTTTCACTTGCGTACAATTAGTACACCACAAAAAATTAAATAACATTTAGACTGATGACATTTACACTGACATTTACACTGACCTTTATTTCTCTTCTCCTACCTACAGAAACACCATTTGTATACTCATCGACAACACCCACACCGCGATGTCTTCCATCCCAACTCAGTCACCTTCTGTCACCAAAAGGCCGCGTAAACCTAACTATTCAGACAATGAGATCTCTGTCCTGTTTGAGGAGGTGACCTTAGCCAGAATAGTTCTTTTCTCTGGGTTTAATAATAAAATAACACTGCAGACTAAGAATGCTGGCTGGGATCGTGTGGCCGCCGCAGTGAGCGTGTGTGGTGTGGCTGTGCACTCAAGGGTCGAGGTGAAGGAGAGATGGAAGGCCATGAAGGCGGATGTACTGGGGAGTCAAAAGCGTGCAGCCCAAACCCCCCCCCCCCCCCCCCCCCCCCGAGTCTCCTCATCGTTACGAGGAAACTATCCTTAAAATTATAGGATATGAGTAGAATCTCTTTCAAGGAGTTGCAAGTAAGTCAGTGTTTAATATAGTAATATTACGCAAAATAATACTCATCGACATCTAGCCGTAGATTTTGTTTTTTATTGTTGCTACATTGGTTAACTGTGCGCTCGGTCTCCATCAAGTGTGTACTGGGTGTGAGTGCATAAGCGTGGTGTCAGTTATCACAAATGCGTAAATAAACCACAAATAATGTAGGGAAAACCGATGTTAATCAATCACTGTTTATAGAAAATCAAACATGAAACACGCATACTGTCACCATGTATGACCCTACAATAATTTGTCTCGGCTTACTAGTTCCTCAATTTGCATTAGCGAAAAGCGCACCTAAGTACAGAACATAATTTTCACCAGCATATTCTTTTCTATTATTCAATTTGTTTCCATAATTATATGCACGTTAACTCTTTCACATTTTTTACTAGTGAGTATTGGTAACACAAATATACCGGCATAGATGTCAGCAAAGTGCACACAAAGTACTCATATGGCTAAATTATACTCTCTTCCTCTCTTACAGCCTCCTATCCAGCCAGCTTCAGCACTGAGTATTTTACTATGTACTGGTTTGCGTGCTCCACACCTAGGTCTTGGTGGCATTGGCAATGTTATTTATAAGTGTCCTTTTATATTGAGTAATGTCAGGGAGGCGTCACAGTTAACATTGTTGCTATTTTTCTAGTAGGTATCCCATTAGAGCAAGCCAGGGTGGTGGGAATGCATAATTAGGCACCAACAAAGGTCATTTTAGACTCACTATAGTTGATCTAACATTGGAAATGCATTATTAGACAGGTATCCTGTATTGTTTTACCTCATGATTTTGAAGTCCATGCTTCTAATTTACGGTTGTGGTTTGTACCTAGGTTCACAGAACTTGAGAATTTGAAGTGTTTAATGCCACTATAGCTCTGCAAATATTACTCTAAATGAACCAAATATGGTTTCATTGTAAATAACATGGCCCACAATGGTTCTGTTGCAAGTTTCATATTCGTACCTCAGATGGCTTTGTCATGGGACATGGTTGAACAATGGGTCAATTTTTTTCCATACTGAAAACAATGCTAAGTTATCTGAAAAAGGGGATAGTTAATGCCACTGGAGCTATGCAAATAATAATTTAAATGAAAGAAATTTGGTTATATTTTTAAGAGCATAGTTCAACATGGTTATATTGCAAGTTTCATGTCTGTATCTCAAACAGTTTGGTCATGAGGCACTGTTGAAGTTTGGGTCATTTTAGCTATTTTTCCATAAAGAATCGACCCTCCGACATGGGTAAAATTGTTGAAGTCTTATAGTTCTAAAAATAATGTATACAGAGGCAAGAACAAAAATAGACATGTATTCTGTATATATATCAGATGGTTTGTCAAAGATGAATCGTATAGGGACAATATTAACCATTTTATGACCAGTCAAAGTTTAGTGCCGTCTGTGCATTTCTGGTTAGGCAGTGATTAAAATAATCTGCTTAATTGATATGCCTGTAACTTCAACAAATGAATTGTGTGATGACTGTAATTTTCTTAATACAATGAATGTAGTATATACAAGTCACTTCCAGAGCCTTGATGGTATATCTCTCTTACTTTTTAAGATATTGGTGTCTGAAAATGGCTTTTTGTCCTATTTTTTACAATTCTGAAATTAACCCCAATTTATTAAATCTTTTAATGTCTCTCAAAACTAAACAGTTTGAGATATCTTGATGAAATAAAAACTAATAAATTTCATAATTGACCTTTAATTTGGATGCAAAAGTGTAACACTATTTTGCATTTAAACAAATCATCTGTGATACCTATTTCTAGGCACAGCTACCGGAAAACCGACAGCATCAGCATCGCCGACTGAACCCCTAACGCTAGGCTAGTGCAACACTTTGCCCATCTCAGACCACCCCGATGAAGCAACAGCATACAGCTGCAGCCAACCCAATGGCGGGTTGTCAACATACCTTTGCTTGCATCCACCCCACTGTTGGGGGGTGAAACCGAGTCCACAAGTTTCACCAGTGTACCCTTCATTACGCCAGGTATGTTGCCCCATGAACATCCTTGGTGATCTAATTAATAATAGTACGTTACAGCATATGCGTAAATTAGCCCTGAGTTCACATCATGTACATGCAGTACAACCCCTTGCACCACTATAGGCAGTATCAGTTATATAAGACACTGGTCCACTGATCGACTGTACTTAAATTCCACAGGTGACGTTTCAACCTTGTCTGTCGTGACGGTTGGCCCGGATTGTACACCAACGCATAGGAGTGACAGGGAAAAATCAGTGTCAACATCCTCAGCAGGGAGCAGCAGCCGGGCACACGGAACATGTGTGAGGTCACGCAGACGGCCCCAAAACGATTTCCCGGCAGACGGTGAGGAAAAGGTGGCCTTCCTCAGCTATCTGAGCACCACGGCTGAAAAAAACAAAGTGAAAGCAACTATACTAGAAGGACAAGTTGAGTACGAAAGTTTGGTTAGAGAGGGGGATGAGGAGAGGCGGAAACTGGAGAAAGATCTCCTTGTGCTGCATTGTCGACGGGAGGAGTTGGAAATAGCCAAGCTTGAGAGAGAAGGAGACGATGTCAGGGTGATGATGGAGAAGGAGATGTTGGAGATGAGGAATCGCAGGGAAGTGTTGCATCTGGCTAATGCTGAGTTGGAGCTAGAGGGACTTATGGTGCGGTTGAAAGGGGCGGCGGAACTGTTGGCCCTGAGGATAAGGCGGGAAGCTGGGAGGTGAGGAGATTAGAGAACACAAACTAAGTGCATAAACTTTTATACAAAACTTTGTGTATGATATATAACGTCACACCGACATCATTGTTCACAGAAAGACGGTTTATAAAATGATAGACCTCTATATGTGTTGTTGTTTTATGTTTGTTTATATTTAAATCACCAATTTCATGCTTCTAATTAGTATAGTCGGTTTACAGTAACTTTATAGTGGCCCTATTCATCCAAACTCACCCTATTCAAAAGTACTGGTCCACCAATCTCTGCCGGGCAACTTTCGCAACCTGGGAATGGACCCGCTCACATCTATGGTAGTTTACCGGCCGTTCATTGTCTGGTTCAGGCTGTGGGTCTTCCTCATTGTCTGAATCGCCGTCGGATTCGCAGTCTGGTGGGTCTTCCAAGTTTAGGCATCTTGCTCTGTTGTGAAGTATCAGACATACAGTGATCACGTCGCACGCCTTTGCCAGCTGCAGGCGTAGTCGACGCAGGCAGTGCCAGCGTCCCTTCAGAATGCCTATGGCCCTTTCCACAAGCGACCTCGCTGCCTTGTGATGCACGTTGAATGCCAGCTGTTGTGGAGTGTTTGGGTTGACAAATGGTGTAAACAGCCAGTCCCGCAGCATGTACCCGCTGTCGCCGAGAAGCAGACCATTAACGGGTTTCTGGTCACTTTCGAACGCCTGAAAGAGATCCGACTCACGTAGGATCCGGGCATCGTGGACACTGCCTGGCCACTTGACAATGCAATCGACGAACACCATGTCTGCATCACAAATCACCTGCAATATGAGAGGGGATACGATTTGTGGAAGCAATTGGACACAATTACATTCATCAGTGTTATATAGTATAGTTATACGAGTCTTACCTTGGTACAGATGATGGATAACTGTTGTTTTACCGAGGTATAAGCCTCGGATAGATGTGGGCTAGGGAGAGGTAAGCACGTCCGGTACCAGCAATCTTAACCTACTTATTGAGGATAAAAATGACTTTCAAACAATGGATACTATTACTTTACCGAAAAGGTACACCAACGGAATAGATGTGGCAGGGTGTGGCGGGAGGGCCCTAGCCCACATCTATCCGAGGCTTATACCTCGGTAAAACAACAGTTATCCATCATCTGTACCAAGGTAAGACTCGTATAACTATACTATTTTACCTCGGTAAACAGCCTCAGGCTAGCCTCAGGCTAGGGAGACCTTTACATAATTCATTTTTATCCTTAATATCATTCTTTCTTATTATTATAACATTCTAAGTTTTTGTTCTCACCTATTCTTGTTAGTTGGCGAGAAGACGCTTTGCAACGCCGGTAGGCTTTTCTAGTCGTTTATTATAATGTTTTGCAAACGACTTAGCCGTCTTCCAGCCTGCATGCGCTAGTATTCTTTTCACAGAAATACCAAGCACCCGTGCCTTGGAGACCATGGCTCCTCTAGCTGAGTGGGAAGAGTATTTACTCGTATCCACTCCAGCCAATTTCAACACCGTAATTGTCCATCTGGCAAGTGTGTCTCTTGAAATCGCCTTATGTGGCTTTATAAAGCTCACTAATAGTTGTTGTGATGCACGTAAATCCTTTGTCTTGTATATATAAGCCCGTATGGCCGACACAACACATAATTTCCGATCATTCGGAAAACAGTCTAAGTGAAGCGTTGATAAAGGGTCACCTAACGTGTTCGATTTAAGCAATTTTTCTAAATCAAACGTAGCTTGTTGCTTGTCTATTTCTAATCCAGTTAAGGATAAAGCAACAATCGTCTGTCCTCTGTGTCCGGTTACTAACAATAACAGGACCGCGACCTTAAAACCTAACTGTTTTATATCTAACCACGAGTTGTGAGGCCAAGCCTGAAACAACTTAAATACTATAGAAACATCCCAAAACCGACTATACTTTGGTTTTGGAGGATTCCTTTGATAAATTGAACGAAGTAAATAACAAATAACAATGTTTTCCAACTGTTTCGCCATCAATTCTAGGTAATATAATTGATAACGCACACCTCGCCGCATTAATCGATCCAAAGGAAAGTCCTTCATCCTCTAGAGAACGAAGAAACCGAGCTACTTGTGAAATCTTTGGATTTGTTGGCTTAACTTTCATTAACAAACAATGTACACCCCATTTCTTTAAATAGGTTGTATACATTTTGACAGTTCCTGGCCTCCAGGCATCCGATACTATCCTATCCTCAGTAATTCTGTCCAATCCAAATTGCTGTAGCTGCTTCCTTAGAAAAGGAATGCCAATAGGGGCGTCGTTGACACGTCGCCGTGAACCACTAGCGGTCCGTGGTGCGTCAGATTCCCGAGTTTTCTTGGGAATCGTATACGATCTTTTGCCAGTTGTGAAACTGCTGGCAGCCAAGGTTGCGTGTCCCAATCGGGCACCACCAGTATCGCATGTGTCCCTTCCAAGCCGAATTTTCTCACTACTCGGCTGATAATGCTAAATGGTGGGAAAATATAAAAATAATTATTTTCCCAGGTAATAGCAAACGCATCTACTTTCCAAGCATCCGGTTCAGGATGCCAAGAAACATAACAGGGTAACTTGTTATTATTTTGTGATGCAAATAAGTCAACTTC